>JAINRJ010000123.1:0-401006 GCA_022113865.1 Chimonanthus praecox
TTTTGATTTAAGTTAAAAATCAAGATCACAACGGCTAAATGATCAAGTAAAATTATGCTTTTTTCCTTACTTATGCTTGTCTTCTCTGTTCATTTGCTGGTGTTCTCTAAGCAGAACCGCCTAGGGCCCCCAATGTGACCAATGAACTGTAGGGCTCCTACTTGCACAGCTCTCAGAGCCTAGAGCCCCCACCAATACATTGTGCCTAGGGCCCTGAGATTTCATGGTCGGTACTGTATCTAAGTCTGAAACTCGTCTTGATTCACCTATTATACTCCTTCAAATCTGGTCTTTCCATCTTTGATTTGGCCTCTATCCTCTTGTTTCTGTTTCTCTATTCCATATGCCTGATTCTCACCACTCTGTTCTGTTCTTGCAACCTCACCTACCACATCCCCTCCTTGATTTCGATTCTTCTCTAGCCTTCTTCTATCTCTTTCTATTATTTTTCATCCTAATTTTCTCAACCTTGACCTTTATCTGATTTGTTACCCGTTCCTTTTAATTTTCTACTATTTTTCTCTTCCCTTCTATTGCACTGACCATATGATCTGCTTCTTCCTGGGCTTCTCTGCTTCTCCTTTTATCCTCTCTGCTCTCACTCTTATTCCAAATTGCTTTGGCTACTCTTAATTATTTATTATCTTTGCCTCCATCTACGCCTCACCACTTCACTTCCATCGGTTAGAGTTTGTATTATATTTGTGTAAGGGCAATTTCATCATTGTATTTAGAGGCAGTTTAGTCTTTTGGGTTTTAGGATTTCTTGTATATATATTAGTTCTTTATGTATTAGGGATGTTAATTTGAGGATTTCAGGTCTAAAAAATCAAACACTAGAGGATGTAGTGAGCACCAGTGTTCTTGATTCGCGGTGGATATTTTCTGCATTTGGTCGTCTATTAATATAAACAAACAAGCTTCAACACTACATTCTTAAACTCTAATGATTTTAAATATTTTCTTATTTCTTTAGTAGCTATGTGCTAGTCAATATTTGCATTTTAGAGGTAACTTATTTTGGTATAGTGTTGATTTAGATATTGTGTGACGATTTGAGTTTAAAGCAGATAATATCGTGATGGGGTTGAGTCGAATCGTTACAAATGATATCATTTTCTCATGATTATCCTCCATGTTGTCAATAACTAAATTTTAAATATTCCAAAAGTTTAATGGCAATGTAAATGTGTATCAAGTTTAGATATCATGATTACAAAGTCAATGAAATCATAGAGTACTAATCAACCCTTCTTCTAAAAAGGGTCAATTTGCATGGAATTACTATGCATTCTTTCTTTTCTAATGATAATGTTATTATACATTTTGTTTAAAAAATTACATGTTGATCAAATAAAGTAGTAAATAAACTACTCAATTTAGTATATTAAAATAAGTTAATAGGAAAAAAATAATACACTAAGTATATTGCATATGCTGTTGCTCTCATTACATCTACAAATATATTGTAAATAAACACTTAATAGTTCAGACCTTTGATTTTAAATTGCTTGAATAAAAAAAATAATTAGACTTTCGAATTAGGTCAAGCTTTTCAAATGTAAGACGCAGGCCTGGACTAGGTTGACCCGAGCTCAGTTTCGGATAGGCCGGAATGGCGCAAGTTGGGCACGACCGCACGACCCAAGTTGCATTTAAGGGACAGGGATCCGACCCGAATCCAACTCGTTGATTGCCCTAGGGGATAGCAGAAACCCTAACACTGGGTAGCGCAGCCACATATAAAACCTTTCTTTGCTGTTCGTCCTTCTTCTGCCGACTATCATATCTCATTTGGTGAGAGAGGGAGAGAGAGAGGGAAAAGATGGTTTCTTTGAAGTTACAGAAGCGGTTAGCGGCTAGCGTACTGAAGTGCGGAAGGGGGAAGGTGTGGCTCGACCCCAATGAGACCAGCGAGATCTCCATGGCCAATTCCAGTACCTTCTTCTTCTTCCTTTTCCCTTCTTTTTCTTTCTTTCTCCTCTTTGCACTATGATCCCTCACTGATCACTCACCAATTTCCATTACAAAGTTTTACGGTTTTTTTTTTTTTTACTGCTTCGTTTTTGCTCCAATAATTAGGTTTGTGCTATCCGAACTTCATCTATAACTTCTTATTTTCTGCATCCATGCCATCTTAAATGATAAATCTCTACTTTTTTCAACAAGATGTACTATTTATCACATCATATTTATTTTTGAGAAGTGAATTAACCATAATAAAGTCAGTTCCTCCGTATCCACCATTGAGGGATTTTAATTTTTTCAAATAAATATTTTTCCAATAAATGGTGGATAGGTATAGTTGGGTCTCCTGCATCTGATCATTTCTCTTTCTCTGCCCCAAATAGGGGGACGTTCAAACGCGCTGATCATGTTTTGAGGATTTCTATCATTGACCAGTAGATCCAATGCTGGGAAATTGAATTCCTCGATGCATTATGAGCCAGCCTTCTGTTTTGGTCTTCCTGTCAGCGATGTATTTCCATTGGATCTAATGGTTGACGAATAGGTAGAGAAGTGAGCCACATTTAATCTGCTTTACTAGCTTAACACCCAACTTTCGAATTTTGTGGGATGTATGTCAGTTTTACTAAGTGGTTGTGATCACAGGAAATTTGGAAAAGACATGGAAAGTTAAGAACTTGAGAACCAAAGTTTCAGGTTTTGGAGTTTAGTCCATGTTAGTTTGCTGCACTTTCCATAACTTGGTCTTGGAGATTATGTATGCTATGCCTCTGGATGGCTTGGTCACCCTTTGTTTTTGTCAAGGCAGGGAGGTTGGTTAATGACTGGGTACTTGGCATTTGTTTGATGGAAATTTCTGACTGAATTATATAAATTGCTTATCCTGCACTACTCTTCTCTGTGTTTGCTAGGTCCTAGAATTACTAGATGCAATCGTGTTATTTTGAACTGGAATTAAAATACAACACTTACAGATTGGAATTTATCAACTTTCTGGAATTCAATTCTGTGTGATTTTATAACTCCTATTCTAGAATTCCAGTTTTACAAAACATAGAATACTTTGGAGAGTAAATTCCATTTAATTACAACTATACCAAGAATTCCAACAATTAGGCCCTTACTATAGAATATGGATGATTTTGTTACGAAAGTATTAGCTACTCGGTACTTATCTGAGTCATCTCGACCGGATCACTTGCTGGGAATGTCAGAAAAAGATGGTCCTTATTAGATAGAGTGTCCCTGTAGATCTGGTTTTGAAAGTCAAACTCGTTCACGCATGATTCTTTTCCATGATATGTGGAGTCTTCTTTTGATCACCATTAGATAGAAGGATGGGGATGGAAGTGAATCTACATATATACCAGGATCCCCTAGGTACTGGTGCTCATATAAAACACCTTGAACACCATTCCAACTGGGCTCACAAGAGGGCCCCACAAGAGGGCCCCAATTACACTCGGTTAAATGCTCTTGTAATATATATAAGGATGATTCTACTGTTTATTTTATGTGAGGCCGACTTTGGATGGTGTTGTTGGGTCTATTTCAAAGGTCTATTCTTACATATGATGCCTGCTCAAAATCATCTTAAGTGGATCAATCAAGCCATGAAGAATTACTTTGAAGTGATCTATATTTTGCATCAAGGAACCCGATGATCATTTTATTTTTTGAAATGCGTGATCATTTTTATCTTTCAAAAAAAATGCATTACCATTTTATTATATTCAAATCAATTTTAGTTATGTGATTGTCTGGTTTGAACTGAGCCTTCTTTCTTGCTGTAATCCTGTGTGTTATTTTATCATACCAATATCTGATGGATCCTGGTGTTGGTTCTCAACTGTGGTGTGTTAGCTGGGCACAATACTCTGTCATGCCCTGGCTGTTAATTTGGAGAACTGAATAAAGGTGATCTGGTGTTGATGGGTTTACAACTGATGCCATTTTTCTCTATAAGATGTGATCCATATTGACTTTATATTACTTGGCTATGAACCTTACTATGTCTTATCAGCTGAGTCCATATTCAATTATTATCGGTGCAATTTGAACTAGTTATAGTTCACATCTGATGAACTTTAAGGTCCAGCCATAGAAGAAAGTGGAAAATTGGATGATTCTTTCTAGTTACTATTTGTTAAGGCTTAGTTCTTTCTGCATATAATCAGATATAGTGTGACTTTCTTTGGTCAAGCAGCTGAGATTAGGTTTATTCCCCAGAATCATGTTTAGTAGTCTAACCCCCCAACTTCTAGTTGGGCAGCTTGTTCTTCATTTTCACTGTATAACATTCAATGGTTTAGTAATCACAGATTATTTTTTATCTTCTTGTGACCCTAACTTTGGCTAGTCATTGCAACTCGTGGATTGCAGGGCAAAACATAAGAAAGTTGGTTAAGGATGGTTTCGTTATCAAGAAACCAACGAAGATTCACTCTCGGTCTCGTGCTCGCCGAGCTGCAGAGGCAAAAAGGAAGGGTCGACATTCCGGATATGGTATGATCTCTACTGAATAAATGAAGTGCTTTCTTCCCTGCATAAGCAATTCCAACAATTAGAGCTTGTTTGAAATGCTTCAGGTAAACGCAAGGGTACAAGGGAGGCAAGGCTTCCAACTAAGATTCTCTGGATGAGGAGGATGCGTGTGTTGAGGCGCTTGCTGCGGAAGTACAGAGAATCGAAAAAGATTGACAAGCATATGTACCATGATATGTACATGAAAGTGAAGGGTAATGTCTTCAAGAACAAAAGGGTGCTGATGGAGAGCATTCACAAGTCGAAGGCTGAGAAGGCAAGAGAGAAGACTTTATCCGACCAGTTTGAGGCAAAGAGGGCCAAGAGCAAGGCAAGCCGAGAAAGGAAGATTGCCAGGAGAGAGGAACGTTTGGCCCAGGTAAGATGAGCATTGATGTTATCTATATTGATTCATCATTGTTTTCTTTTTCCTGTTATTATTATTATTCATATTCTTGAGAGCTCTTCATTTCCAGTGGGTCTCAAATAATCTCAACATACATCTCATTTTTCCTACCAAGAAAGGGATCTATTCTTGTTCTCTAGCCGACGGTTACTGTCGGTGTATAATCAGCCTTGCATGTTATTGTTAAATTCACACTTGTGGAGAAATTTAGTTTGTGTGGATGCTATGATTTTAAAAAGTGCTTACTGTTATTTCTTCAGTCTGAGTGAACAGAATTGTTTGGAAAATTTTCCACGTACCTGGCCATTGGTGAGTTTCTCTGCATCCTGTCAGCAGAAACCAGACCAGCCACAAAAGTTTGAGTGTTTTATGGCGAAGAAATCCAAGACCCCACCTCTCCCCGAGTAAGAGGGCATTGGATAGAACTCTGGATGCACGCAACCCCCTACACATCGGGTTACTGCGGGTCTCAAACCTACTACCTTTGGTTATTGAGCCAAAGTGCTTGACAGTTGAGCTACCCCGTGTGAGGTCCAGTCATATTCATTATTGTGATTAGCAAAACATGTTTAGTATACGAACTTGTCGTCTTCATCACAGGATGTTTATGGAGATCTTAGTGAAAGCCCACTATGAGTAATCCTAAATCATCATCATCATGTCATTTATCCCATCTACTTAAGTGTTGCTTTCATTATTTGAGTTGCATATTGTTTTCCATGGGTTGACTGCCCATCTGACACCCCATATAGTTTAGAAATTTAATGAATCCATTCCAGTTGGAGGTAGACGTTTTTATTATAATTGGTGGAACACGTACTACGGTGTCATTCAGTAGCTGATACCAAAAATGGTATGCCTGAAATTATAAACAGCAGATGTGCTAAACATGACTCATTATTCTGATACTGCTAAAACATTTCTGTAAACAATTTGCCAAACTTATTATATGAGAGAGAGAGAGAGAGAGAAATTTGTCAATTTCTGGCTTAGCAATTTAACACTATGTCATGGATGGGTTTGGCTGTATCATTTCAGTTATCAGAAAAAGTTGCTTCTCTCGAAAAGTGACATAACCAGGAGAAGAGCCTTACCTGCTGCCATTATTTGAGTCATGTACTCATGTTTCCCTTTTATTAAAAAGTTAAAAAAGGTAATAACCAAGAAAGAAATAGCCTTTTTTTTAATTATACGGAGAATCTGCTGTTTTTTGGTGTTTGAATTCTTTTTCACTTTTGGACTTTTATCATTTTCTGTGCTTTTTTGCAACTGATTTTCCAATCAGAGAATCGGTGGTTTTGTCGGAGAATCGGTTGTTGCATTTACTTTATTACACTATTCTTAGTCGTTCATATGCCATTTTTGGTCTTCCCGCATTATGCCAGTTGTATCTTATAGGGCCTCTATGCTTGTGGGTCATCCCTTTTTTCTTGTCGTACTGCTGCAAGTATATACGGATATACCCGCCAGTCCCCCCATTTCCTTTTTTTCGTCATACTTCATAATTAGTGGTGCCGGTTCTTTGAACCTCTAACAGTCTTAACTCATCCATGGAACAGGGACCTGGAGAGCGGATACCGGCACCAGCAGCAGCCACCCCTGCACCTCAACCAGCTGGGTAAGGAAATTTTATTTGTTTTCAACTTTTTTTTTTTTAAGCACATTTTTCTGATAGAAGTAGGAAGAGATGACTCATGAACATATTTTGTAGGGGAAGCAAAAAAGCCAAGAAGTGATTTATATTTTTTGCTTGAAGTTGTGGAGACATGCCACTCGTCCCTTTTGATCTTTTTTTTCTTGATATGAATAACAAGTTAGAGAAATTTTGCACATTGTTGAACTTTGGTTTATTTGTAGTTTTATTTGATGTTAGCCCTCGTATGGATAGCTTTTTAAAGTTACAAATGAGATGGTTATTTAGTTATTTGGTTGCTTGTTTTATATGGTGTTACTGAGTTATTTTTAAGTTTTGGCAGATATATTGAGGGGATTTATATACTTGGGCGTGTGATAATAATACCAATGTGAGGCGGCTGATAGATTTTGGCTGATGTTTCTGGCATCTGGCATCAGCTGATCTTTTCCCCAACGCCATGCAGTAGTATGTAATTGGTCTTCTAACATGAGAAATTATCCATTGAGAAGCAGTTCATTGTGGACCAAGTAACCAACTCCAAATTATATGGACCACAATGGTAGCTGGCAGGACTTACTGCTCAAAAAAAAGTTCCAAGTTACATGGATCGTCAAATATTTGTGGAGTTCGAAACCATACTTAGAATATTTCTGTAGATAAAAAAATGTTTCTTCACAGACAAAAGATGCAAGATAATGGTTTTCTTTTCATGTCAAGAACACCTATAGGCCACTTTACACGACAAATCTTTCAGGGCATGTACACACTTCTCTACGTACATACCGAGTTTAAGTGATGAGGAGTAATTCCATGGGAGTGGTCCAGAGGGGTTTGAGTGAATCGAATTCAGTACCTTTCTTCAGAGAGGAATTCTTCGTCATCAGGCCAACCCTTTTATGCAAGAATATGTTTTGTAAGTGCATTTATTGAAGTTCACACTTCACCAATCCACTGCTGAAAGACAGATCTTCCTGTTTAGGGAGGCTGTTCTTCAATATTAAAGTTACGATAATCAATCTGAGGAGTATTTTTTGAGTTGTGTTGTTTACGAGGTCTTCAATTTATCTCAAATTCTCAATTAATTATGTGGAGCTTGGCCTATGAAAAATATGTGTGGAAGACCTATCCTATTTGAGATGGGTGAGTGAACACATGAAAGGTTTCAACTTGTGTATTTCATATGCAAGAGGAATTGGTTATCAAAGTTGTATGAATCACCAATGAGTGCCTACAGCGGTGAATCTTTTTGTAGAAAACAGATTTTCATCTCTCCTGGAAAATGGGTTTAGCCATGTGTCAAAATATCAGTTGATACAAGATGATTTGGTTGATCCATATTGGGGTAGGTGATAAGGTTATAAATTTGCGTTTAGTTCTGTAAATAAGTTTGGCAAATTCTAGTGTAAAATCCTAGAATTGGGACTCCACATGGAAGGTCATTGAGAATTTGAGAAGAGAGAAAGTGGGATGAATACTTGAATTTAATTGCATGTCTATAAAATGGGTCAGACTCAGTTGACTCGGTGATTGAATCCAAATGAGTTTAATTATGAAAGGGAGGCCAAATCCAAAAAGTGCAAGAAACAAATACAAGAGACAAAAGGAAACGTGAAGAGGCAGGTATATTTGTGTGACAACCTTTTCCACTGGGAATTGATCTGAGAACCAGGGACTCGTTTCTCTCCTATTTTAGATGATTTATATCATTCTATGTTCTCTTTGGTAAAAGTAGGGCTAAATAGAGGGTGGATAAGACTATAAAATTGTTCAATTACAAGGAATCTCTCAACATTAGAAGGATTTTGGGAGCATAAGCTGTTTGGACTTTGGACCACCAAAGACGGATTTGGAAAGCCTAATTAGAAAGAATTCCTTGCTTTGGGCATGGGCTGGATTAAGGCCGAATTCGAAACTGTTCAAATCCAGCAGGTTTTCAAAATTAATGGCTGAGAATTTTTAGGATTTGGGTTCCAGTCCAAAAGATTAACATGTTAGATGGAGTGACTCAAGTAATTTATAAACCTCTAGATCTCCTTCTACACTTTTAATGTGAGACTCGTTCGCAGCAGTCCCAACAATCCCCTCCTCAAATGAGGCCCTCTGACGGAGAGAGCGACGCCGGCCATCCCGTTCTTCTGGGGGATCTCCTGAGCGCATATGAGGTAGCCTGAGACCTAGCTTTGATACTACTTGTTAGGACCTGGGCTTCCGGTCCAAAAGACTAGCTTATTAGGTGAAGTGACTCAAGTTCTTATAAAGCCCTAGATCTTTCTCTACACTTCCAATTTGAGAGTCATTCGCAGTAGCCCTAACAGGAATTGCTGCAAAGTTTATTATGGATCAGGCTGGGTGTGCAGGCTAGATTTGGATCATATTTGGGTCTGGTTTGGAAGCTGTTTGCATAGCAAGAATTTCAAATCAGTGGCTGAGATTCAAGCTTAGTTTTTGGCCACGATATGTAGCAGATAATTTTATATATTTTATGGTTTTAATCCATTTAATGATGTAATCCACATGGCATTCAACCAATGGAGGAACCTTAGTTAGCAAAAAGGCCCATTTGGAAGTTTCTTGGGTGTGCAAGCCCATTAGGCTTAGCAACTTTTTTCTTTTATTATTTTTCTCCCAAGTTTTAGTGTTTTAAAAGCGTATAAAGCAGAACAAGTAGAGAGAATAAAAATTGAACTTAGAGCTTTGGAAAGTCTCTCCAAATGGGTGAGTTTTTGGTGGTTCTTTTGAATTTAATTTGCATTTGTGTTTGAATTATTTTTAATTTAATTATTAGTTTATTATCGCATGGTGAATGTTTAATGTTCACATCTTACATTTTTCAATTGCTCGATTAAAAATGAATTCCACAATCAAATTGGTCCATAAGAAAGTTCTTAGATTTTCAATTTAAATTAGTGTCCAAATTTGATTTCATGCATGCTTTTTGTTTATTAATCAATTTATCGCATTAATCAATTGCATTTGGAATCACAATCTCACGTTTATTTTGAATTCTTAGAACACCTAATTTTTATTGATGAAATTGTTCATCAATTTATTCCATTAAAATTAGAGTCATTTCTTTCTTTCAGAATGAGAATGAGAGTTAGATCCCTAGGGTTTTATCATTGAGATATTTGATTTGGTTGAAGAATTCAGATCTAAAATTCTCGATGGTTTAAGGTAGTGTGTATGATTTTAACACCTTTCATCAGTTGGTTTCTTAAAATTCTTGCATCTGTATCTCATCAATAAGATTGGTTATCTACATTTTAAATATTTGTCATAGAATAATGATGTTTGTGAGCAATTTATACTATCCAACATATGCCATCAAAGCTCGCTTTATGTAGATTGTGAAAATTCAGATATTTTTATTGTTTGTAATAAAATTTAAATGAATAAAGAATTATCTAAAAAAGTAGAAAAAAACATCCTCTCTCATTTCCTGGTTAGATTTTCCTCTATAATAGAAGATTGATTTTTCTTTTTTAAAAAGAAAAGTGTCGTGTTATTGACCAAAAGTCATTATTTTCTCAAAAAGAGAAATTTTTTATATTCTATACTTTTTATTTCTAAAGCTTGAAAAATAACAAATAGATATAAAAAGTATGTACTTTTGTACCCATATAGATATTATCATTTCACGTAAATAAATTTAAGCAATGTATAATTTTTTTTCAATGATGGGAGGTGTTCAAGCATTTCATTCATATAAAATTTTATATGTCTAATTCTTTGAGACACGTGCACACCTTTTATATAGATAACGAATTCGAAGAATAAAAAGTACTCGTATAGAGTGATTAGAAAAAAATTGAATATGAATTGAATCCAAAGCTTCCCCACATCTACTACTATAAAAGTTGGTGGACGAGTGGATCACCAAACAGTCCTTAAAGAGAAATTATAGTACATTTATATTCTATAATCTATACAGACAGTAGTAAATGGACACAAAGGCGGCTCGTTTAAGTGGTACCCTTCAACCGGACGCTGGTTCATAAATTAAGCACCTGCCGCCATGTATTTCTTTACAGGTAAAAATAGAATAAGATTTTAATAAAGTATAAAAATAATATAAATATATAAAAAAATTATTTCAATAATTTCTATTTAAATAAAAATATATTTTCATTAAATATTTATTCATACGGTCATACTATAATCTCAAATCACATATTAAATACTATTATTCTCATAAAAATAAAATAAATTTTAATTAAACTAAAAATCTAAAAAATAATTTAAATTCTCATTCTATTTATATCAATGTCAAAATACTAATTCTCTTGTCTAATTAAGCCACTTAGCTCATAAGTTTTAAATTAAAATTTGCCCATCGGCCATGCTTAAGTGACGGTCCATCCTGTCCCTCCGTTTACCACAACAATCAATCATGATATTTATTAAAAAAAATATATAAGGTTGGAACATTCTGTGGATATCCAAGGATGGAGTATCATATTATATATAACCAAATTTCAGTTGCGTATCCAATTAATGTTGTGGGTCTAAAAAGTGAGCTATATAAGAATCATAGAATATTCAATGAAAGAGGAATATGCCCATGCCCCATGGTATTCTGCATGCCTAGCCTATCTAAATGGGCCAGAAGCCCACGAGTATTTTTTAATAATAAATGTAAATCCAATATATATAAAATTATATACATACCAATTATATTAAACTTGAATTTGAATCTACTAGTTCAATTGGTTAACCTCCTACTTCAGAAAGTTAGAGGTATCAAATTCGAACCTTTATGGTCTAATCTGGTATACCTTAAAGGCAGTGGATATCACTTATGAAAATTTTACATTAAGTTTTTTGCAGTTTTCTACACATATTAAAAAAAAAAAAAACTTGAATTTAAGCCTAATTTAGATATTAGACTGATTTTCTACTTAAAAATCTTGACGCAATCTATTTGAGCCAATAGTACGTAAACTTTCCTTCTTATAAAGGAATATTTTATTATTTTGTTTTGATTAAATGATAAAATTATTTTTAAATAAATTAATGTAAAAATAATTATTAATTTAGAAAAAAAGAAATATTTTTTGCCATTTTAATCAAAATAAAGTAATAGAGAGTGCCATTTATGAATCTGAAAAGGTCTCTATCGATTTCTGCTAAATTATACCAAACTTAATTATTTTCGTGGCAACTTTAAATTGTATACAAATAGAATTAGAAAAGGACCATTCAATCTCCATCATTAAAAAATTGTAATTACAATTTTTGGTCAATATTATAACTCCATTGAGCATTTATGACATGTGAGAAGAGAATGACAGAATATCAAAAGAATATTCTTAGAATAATATTTTTACACTTAATCAGCATCTTGATTTTATTATTAGTTTCATTAATCGTCATCACATTAAAAATTTAAGAAGAGTTACTCTGACGAGCAAGAAGATTCTCTTATAAAAGAAAGTTTTGAGTTCAATTCATCCTTAATACTTTTTTAAATTATTATCGATAATTATTTATCTCATGTGTGAAATTGAGAGGCTTATATATTTTTTAAATTACAGTCAGATTAAAATATCTTATATTTAAATAATTCAAATTATAAAATATAACAGTTTGAATGACCAACTTAAGAAATTGGGATGCAATTGATTTTTATATATTTCTCTTCGAAGGTCTTCGCATTTGAAATATTAAACTCAGATGAGGCAAACATCGTAACTAAATCATAAAGTTTAGAAGAGTCTTAATCAAACTCTGATTGTCACATTTTTCAGATGGTGTGACTTGTGACAGAGTATTGAGACAAGAGAAGTCTATCAGATGTATAGTGATCCACATCTTTTATGAAGAAAATGTTATTAAAAGGCAAATAAATGGACACACGGATTTGTGTATAAATATTAATAAAGAATTTGGCAAAAATTAGTTTGAATTAGTTATTTTTATAGTAATTTATTTTTTTCAACACTTAAATAATAGATGTAGTTTAACCGATAATCTTCCGTCTTAAGAAATGGAGGATGTCATGTTCAAACACTTATGATTTCACCTTATGTGTTTATTAGATTTCTTACGATTTCTCATATATAAATTAAAAAATAATGAAAAATGAAAATTGAGAAATTTAATGATAATATCTTTATCAATTCTCTATAATAAAATACAATAAATTACCCAACAACTCGAATATTTCACTGTATCTATTGCCTCTAATAATTTAGTTGCCAACTTGCCATCATCCAAAAAAACTGATAAATTTTGTGCGGGACAGAATTATGTAATTATGTGATGGCATTTAAGGATTCCTCCGTACCACAATGTCCCCACCATTTCCTCCAGCATGAGTGGCATTTTCTTCTTGGCCTCGTGGGGGCCGGGTGGATTTTGATGTATATTAATATATTTATTTGAAAAATCATAAGGAAAAAAGGTTGTTAACAGTTAGAATAAAATAAAATTTAAATGATTAAATAAATAGTCGAATCAATTTTGAATAGATTCAAATTGGACAGAGTTTCAATTCACCATAAATAGATGAGTGTGATGAGATTTTTTATTCAATTCTTGAAATGAAATCACTTAATTTAACTTAAAAAATTGGATTTAGATCATGTATTTCTTTAAAAAAATTAAATTGATGTGACTTGACTCGCAATAAAACTGAGTCGAATTGGATAGAGGAGTCTCTGACTTAAACCCAAATCCAAATTGAATTAAATTCAATATTTGAATAATTTATTTATTTTTACCCATTAATTTTAGCACATTTAGTCTATCACATTAAAAAAATTAATATGTTGCCTCAATGTTTCAATGTATTCACTTGAAAGAAAAGCCCTTTTATTTTTATTTTCTATTAAAAACAATTTTCTTTCATTTTTCTATTTTAAAAAATAAATTATATAAATTTATGTCGAATCAAATCAAGTTAATAGTTAAAAAATTTCGAACAGGACAAATTAAATTGAACAAGTTTTTTATTAGAGAGCCCATATAGACACCGACGTTTTCTGCCAGCAAAAACCAAAATTCAGATTTTAAGTGAAAATTACCATTCTATCCTTCCGCGCGGAATTGAACTTAAGAAATCGATCGATTGAAGCACGAGCCAACAGATACCTTTATTTGTAAATCACTCTATTTTAAGTATTTGGGAGTGTCAAAAGACCTTCAAGTCTTAAAGTATTTTTATCAAGTTATTATAATTAGTCTGGATATTCAATTTGAGAAATTTTGAAAATACACAGTGCTTAAAAAATACCGTTAAAGTTTTATCTTTCCTTTAAAACTTTAACACACTTTGTATTTTCAAAATTTCTCAAATTTACTATCCGCATTAATTACGATAACCTGATAAAAATAGTTTAAGACTTTAAGGTATTTTGACACTCCCAAATATATTTTCAGCACGGCCAAGGGATACCCTTATTTGTAAAATACTATGTTTTAAGCATTTGAGAATGTCAAAAGACCTTAAAGTTTTAAAGTATTTTTATTAGGTTATCGTAATTAGTTTG
The DNA here is from genome assembly GCA_022113865.1 of Chimonanthus praecox. NCBI lineage: Eukaryota > Viridiplantae > Streptophyta > Magnoliopsida > Laurales > Calycanthaceae > Chimonanthus > Chimonanthus praecox. The sequence goes on from JAINRJ010000123.1 coordinate 14,024, forward strand.
AATATTAAATTTGAGAAATTTTGAAAATACACAGTGCTTAAAAAATAACTTTAAAATTTAAAAGAAATTTTATTATTTAAATAATATAATTACTGTAGTATACATTAACATAATCGATCGCTTCATCGTGCGATCAATTTATTACGCTGATTTTGCTTCTGCTCATTCGCAAACAGAAGGAAGAAATCGATCGATTTCTACATGTTAATTATGCATGAAAGGGTAGAATGATAATCTTCAATTAAAATCTGAATTTCTGTGTTTTGAAAGAAAAAATGGGTGTCGGTTCCCCTTTTATTATTATCTATACTCAATCCAAAAGGTAGAGTAAAAGCGTTGACCAGTTGGTAGTTCCGCACGTAGAAGCAAAGATCATGGAGTAAAAACCTAAGCAACAAGTGACGACCTAACAAACTTGCTAATCTATATTGTCCGGTAGAAAGCTGGACCCACATAACATATCTACAATATTCTTCTCTTACTCAGCTTTCTCAAATACTAAAATTTTGCCAAATTAAATTCTAATCCAACCTTAATAAAGATTTAATCCAAATTTTTGATGTATCTTTCTAGTGAAAAGATTTGTCTCAAAATTGGAGTTTGTTTAACTATATATGAATTTTAGTTTATTGTCAATTTTACCCTTTAAATGAACAGTTAATTTTGTTGAGCCAATTTTACTGTTCATGTGAAGAGTAAAATTTCAGTGAATCAATGTTATTGTTCATGTGAAATTTCAGCGAGACGATTGTACTGTTCATGTGAAATTTTGATGAACTGATTTTATTGTTCATGCAAAAAATAAAATTGATAATAAACTAAAATTCGTGTTTGATTACACAAAACTCATGTAAAAATAATTCTATATTTATAACTGCACAGTATAACACGCTTTTGTGTGGCTCATTTGATCTATTACGAGAGCTGTTACTTAGCATTAAAGACTGAAGATCTAACAGTTGTGATGCAATTGAATTATAGGTTTATGATTTAAAAATTGAATTAAATTCTATGTTTAGTTAATTTTATACACTTTATCAATAGAAATAAAATGATATTTAAAATATGCTTTCTTTTAAGAGGTAAGAAGCAAACAAAAATAGTTGTGTCTTCTTCTAAAGTAGACTTCACTTTGGTTCCAAGTTGAAAGTTCAAACTTCAAACAAGGAAAAATGGCATTTGCATAGTGAGTCGTTTTCCATTTTCTTTGCTCTTAAAATCATTATCTCAAACATTTATTAATTTCAAATTTAATATTGTTATTCTTGTTATTATTCATAATAATTTTTTTTTAATTTAATCATAAGCAATCGAGTCAACTTTTGTTTCAAATGCTCTATGGAGCCCACTTCAAATTATGCTCAAGCCTAAATCATTAAATTTCATTATTCATCTAAGGTTGGACATTAGTAAAATAAGTAGAAAGCTAAAGTTTAAATATGGGCTTATAGTTATGGGGTTAATGTCTTCAATATATATTCAATGTGTTGCAAGTGACCTGGATAAATAATTGACAATTATATTTTTATTTTAACAAAAAAAATTAACAGCAAAATTGATATTTTTGATAATAAAAGATATTAATGTGTAAAATGACAAATTCGGATGTCTTTTGCTACAAAAAATATAAAAATTTTCTATTAATTTGAGTTGGTATAATATTTTACTGAGTTGTATCGAATCAAATACCATCAAATATAAATTCTTATTTTCAAATACATAAGTGTATTTCAACTTGTTGCCTCTCACTTCAGAAAGTAGGAGGTTGTGGGTTCGAGCTCCAATCGCCTAATCTTGGTGTACTCTAGAAGTAGTGAGATCACACATGAGAATTTTACGCTAGGTATCCTACGATTTCCCACACCTAAATTAAAAATTCTATATAATTTTTTATTGCAATTAGGTACAGTATATGCAACAATACATAAACCTCCATTTCTAATGCAATAAAAATGAAATGAAATGATTTTTAAGTAATAAAAGATAATAAATGAAAGAATTAAATACAAAATAATATGATCTCAGTGGAAAGTGGAAACTCTTCTTCATCTACTGAATCCTTGCGTCCAGCACAAACACATTAGCACGTTCTTTTGGTCTGCCAATTTTGTTTCATGCAATTTTCCTGTCCACCTCTTCTTACCACTTCATCATTTATAATTTTATATGCTCGAGTGACAACCGACAAAGTCAGGATGTCCAATGGAAAAAAGTCAAAAACTATGAAGATAATTCGAATTTTTAATTTTGGTGTTTTTATTAGCACCAACCGTGAGATTTTTTTTTTTGAATTTATGTGTAGAAAATTGAAGGATACCCAATGTAAAATACCAATGGGTGAGCCTACTACTATTAGGGCACACCAAGATTAGGATATGAAGACTCGAACCCGCAACCTTTCACTTTCTGAGGAAGAAGACAACCAATTGAACTATACAACGGAGTTCAATTCCCACTTTACTGTAAGGATCATTCAACAAAGAATTATTTATATAAATTGAGAGACTTATACATACTTTGAAGATTACTCGAACTGCTCTATAAGATTTGAACAACATAATTAAAAAATAGAAAAAGAAAGAAATATGTTATAAATCTCATAAGTTGATGTCTAATATAAATAAAAACATTCATGACTGAAATATTCAAAATCAACGGTCCTTTATTTTATTAGCTTTTTTTTTGAGTTACAATAATTTTTTTAGCTTGAGAAAGGATTATTTGCTATATTAAATTTAAAATTTAAATACCATCAAATATTTGTATTTTAAGATAATATTTACATTGATTATTTAAATTAATCTTAATATTACATTATGGTATTAGATTAAAATTTTCCAGATTGAGGATAAGTATTTTTTTTTGTTTTAAAGGTCTTGACACATTATTTGCTTAAATAAATTATAAAATGGAATCTTGCAATATTTCAGGAACAAAACTTAACACAAGAAGCAGACATGATTATCACAAAATAATCATCATTACTGCTCTTTAATCTCGTTGTCTTAAAGTAAGTCATGTCTCCGTCTGCAATTGCCATTATATTTTGATTATATAATTAAGGAAAACCGGCTGCACAAGTCATTCACTGAGGCTCCAGAGGAGAGCTGTTTTTAAAAGACAAAAGAAGAACAAAAACCAAATCTCCTTCTCCCAGGCCCCAGACTCCCTCCCTACCGATCAGGACGGACGTCGGACCGGCAGAGAAGGACATGCCAAACCGGTTTGGTCGACCGGAGAGACGGACAAGGCCCTTCTTCAATGTCGAGGGAGGACGTTACAGAGCAACTCATCTCTCACGACCATGCTCAGCGGTACGTACGCATGGGATCCGAGCCATCCCATTCCGACCGGTTCGAAGCAGAAAAGGTCCGAATTTTCGAGGAATTGCCAGAGGCGACCGTCATCTCAGTATCCAGGCCCGACGCCAGCGACATCAGCCCCTTGCTTCTTTCTTACACCATTCAATTCGAATACAAGCAGGCAACCATCCCATCAGCTCCCACTTATTCTATCATTTCCTCTTTGTTTTTGGAATATTTTACTTGGGGTCTGATTTTTTTTATTTTTTTTGTTTTGGGAAATTTGGAGCTTTCTCGAATTGAGACGCTCAATTTTCACTTTTAGTTGAATCATCTGGCGAAAATTGTCTCCATTTTTACCCAACACAGACGTTTCTTGAATCACTATGCTTTTTTTTTTTTTAATTTCACCTGATCTGAACACGGGCTTGGCGATTTAGTGTGAAGTGTAAATTCCCCAACATCCCATTTTTCTCTTCAAGGCCTGTTGGGGACTCTTTCGACTCAAATCACTCGTTTTAATCATTGAATCACGTCTTGTAAATTCCGTCTATTTTCATCCCAGATAGGCTATTCTTGAATCACCCCACTATTGAAGAAGCATTTCTTGTCTGATAATTGACCTTAATGTTTTCACGTGATCTATTCACAGCCTTGACGGTGTAGAGAGGATTATGAATTGCCTAAGTTTTCCATTTTATCTTTGAGGCATGATATGTGTTCAATTTACGCCATCCAATTGATGGGCTATGGATAGGCCAGTTGTAAAGAATTTTGGCAATTTAATGTTTCTAGTTGTTGACGGTAGACTATTTTTCTGAGTCACTTGTCAGAGCTTCTCTGGCCCTTCCAACGATGGATGATTGATCGGATTAAGAATTTTCAATCAATTTGATTTTTAGGCCATGGTTCATAATAGAGACGATCCTTTTGTTGGTTGGGGACAATCTGTCGCAAATGTGCAGCATTCGTGGGTATGCGGGGTCATAATTAAAAATAAAATATATGTTGGGTGGTTTGCTTTTCAATAATTTTACAATTTCTTGCCACTCTTTATTTCATTAAATGTTGAATTTATATAATCCGTTGTTGATGAGATTGGACTAAAGTGGATGGGAGATGTCTCTGACATTCCCTAGGCTGGAAATTCATAACCTCCCATACCTTTGCCCTTCTATGCTGGTTTCGTTGGATTGTTTCCATTATTATTCTTCATCGATTTTATCTCATTGATTGATGAGCTATACACTCTATGGAAATCCGACACTTTGTTCTTATAATGTTGTGCCCACCATATCAACTATGTTATCACTGACTTGGAATTGGGGGGAACATCAGCGGAGAGTACACTCGCAGAGTACAAAGCAAGACCATATATTTCTTCTTATTAAATTTTATTTTGTCAAAAAGGAGTTTTGGCTGAAACGTTTTGCTCAATTGCTACATTTTTGGGTTTGTGTCATGTAAGTGTGCATTGTAGAGTCTTTAGATTGCTCAAATGCGTCACCTGAAAATTGGTTGCCTGGCACAGCGTGCTGGTGATACAAACTGTTCATTTCGTAGCCTCAGAATGAAGTCACCACAGCATAACAGCTTTAGTCACATGAATTGGACGGTTCTTGCTGTTTGATCGATTTTTCTTGCACAATGTTGATCTTTTCTCAAAGAATTAAAATTTTACTGTTATTATCGTCTCCATTATATTCATTGATACCATCTATTTAGGGCAAGGTCAGAAAACTTGAGACTCGAACTTGACCTGCCCAACTTGAAATTTTAGGTCACTTCTCAAATAGTTAAGGTTGTACTGTTATCATCATCACAATCAAATTCATTTTCTCCATCTATCTAGGGTAATAAGGTTGGAGAAGTCAAACTCAATCTTGACTAGCATGACTTGAAATTTTTATCTACGTGAAAGTTGTGACTTGGGCCACTCATTTTTGTTATAATTTACATATTATGATAAAATAATGAATGGATGTGTGATGCTCTATATGTACTAATTTCTTGAAAACATGTACATACAAATCAATGTTTGTCGGGGTGGGGGTGGAGAGGAGGTGGGGTGGTACTAGTTGTTTATTAGGTGTGAAAAACCCTAATTTGTGGAGCGCCTTTGACTTCCACTCTCTGCATATCTCTTTCCATTTTCTACATATAATGACAATGAGAACTCTCACTTTGACTTGCTTACTTGGGCATGAGTCTTTCAGTCATCCAGAAACTTGGTAGAACTTGCTCGGGTTGTGTCATTTTGTAGCATGGGGAAAATTTCCCCGATTTTTAACTTGGTACCCTTGAAAACTTGTCAACTTTTCCAACCTTGACTGGGGTTGGAGCTCATTATTAACTATGTTAAATTGTTTTCCTTGGGCTGACTGCTCACTTGATGCCCATATGACTTGAATCACAACCTTCATGATTGGAATAATGCATGTCTACCAAGTGTGTTACTCACTAGGGAGCCTTCCATATAAGTGATCCACTTGAATGAATTTCTTGTTCCACATGTCTGATTCTTGTGCGTTGGTGCAAATTAAATTTTCAAGATTGGTCATGTAGAGATAGCTCCTTTCCCCCCCTTTTTCCATTTTTGGTTTTCAAGTGTAAAATTCAAATTAGTTGTTTTCTGATTCCTAAATCTCAAATTGGCCATGTAAATTCTGACTTTTATTTGCAACTGCATGTTCTGTCTCCAGTTTAAATGGTGCTTAGTGAAGAAACCTTCACAACTTTTCTCTTTACATTTCGCATTGAAAAAGCGTGTAATTATTGAGGAAATCCATGAGAAACAAGAGCAGGTATTTCTGCAACTAGTACTATCTTGAATATATCTCTACTTTTGTGTTTCTTCTCTCTCTCTTTCTCTCTCACTCTCTCTCAATAATTGGAAAGAGTAACTTGAGTTGAAAATACAATCTTTAAGATTATCTTTCCAAAAAAATTCCTTCTTTAAGACTTCACAGTAAGCTCTTAAAAATTGTGCTATGGGCTATATGCCCAGACACAACATGGATATGGCAAGGCTTGCCATGGGTACCACAAAGATATGGATTTTACACAGAAAATGAAATTAGAGTATGGCAGATACTTCTTGAACAAATTAGTTATTAAAGTGAACTGCTCATTTCAAAAAATGAAAAGGAAAAAAAAAAAAGTTTCTTAAATAAGCATCACATCAATGCTCTGAACTGAGTGTTGAAGTATTGCACCTCATAAGAGTTCTCATTATCACTGAATATATGTGATTGATTTCCCTTGAACTGTGAATTAAGGTTAAAGAATGGCTCCAAAACCTAGGAATAGGAGAGCATGCAACAACTGTACAAGATGACGATGAAGCTGATGATGAACATGTTCCTTTACATCATGAAGAAAGCTATTCAGCTAAAAACAGGTAGGTTGAAATGCAATTTATTTTATTACTATAATAGTGTCCTATGTATGAGGCTATCTTACAGCTGGACAATTACACTTCAAATATCAAATTTTATGCAGTAATGTTTAGATTTCTAAGGAGATTTTTTTTTTCATTGTATAGAGATGTTCCTTCTAGAGCTGCATTGCCAATTATTCGACCAGCGCTGGGACGGCAGCAATCTGTTTCAGACAGAGCAAAAGTGGCAATGCAAGGATATCTTAATCACTTTCTCGAGAACTTGGACATTGCTAACTCTAGGGAGGTACTTTTATTTGTTTATCCTGGTGATATAGGGTCTTCATAACTGTTGTTAGAGTGTGCTTTGGGGAGCTTAAATGAAAGGAGGAAGTTATTTTATACACTATATATCTTTATTGCATCTAAGAAGTGAAACTTTATAAGATTACTAGTGAGAAATGCACTTCGCGTGAGTGACATTGGTCAAAAAATTGATAGTATATAACTCTTTCTCTATGTAACAAATTTGCACAAAAAAAGTTCTATTTTTAGATACCAACATAAAAAATGTGGGTCAAATCCTTCAAACTCATTAAATTTTTATCACAAACTTCATATCTATTTACTCATTTTTTTGCACAAATTTCCTCTATTTTTAGATGATAATATGATAAGGGTAAACTAAACCCTTCCTACTCACAAAATCCAATCTTACAATATATTTTTCAATTTTTTCGTCTATTTTGTCATATTTTTTTTTTCAAAATTTTAATATGAGTAGGACATGTTCATTCTTTCAAATTCACCAAAGAAAAATCTTAAATTCTTTTTTCTTTTTTTATCTCTTTTTGGATGAATTTTTCCTATTTTTTTGCTTGCCAGTATAGAAGCAAATCCAATTGTTTGATAAATGAACTGTCAAGATTCATTTGATGGTCACTCTAATTTTTCTCTTTTCTATATAGAAATAGTAAAGAGATTATGTAATTAATGTCTTTATAGTTTGTGGTGATACCTTGATGATTTGGAGCACTCATATGAAAGATTAAGAAGGGATTTAATTGTTAGATCTTTTTATTTTATTTTCCCTAGTTGAAATGATTAGATAACTATTCTTTTGAAAGATTTGAATATGCCATTCTAAATTTGGATCGCAATAAGATGTCTTGGTATGATGCGTAGACATGGCATGGACATGGTTTTTACACGGAAAAAATGAAGTCTCTGACATAGACACGTTGCCTACATTGAATTGTCTATGCCATGTATTTGTACTTTTGGGAATTTTTCTCTTTCTTTATTCTTTTGTATTGTGCATTTCTTGTGCCACACCTTTTCTCTTTAATTAGTTCATTAAAAACGGGGACTTAAAGAGCTATTTTGTATTTAGATTTTTTTTTACTCATGAAGACAGGACCATTTTATTTTATTTTAATTTAAATCACTAGAATAGAGGAGTCCTATCCAAAAGGATTTCATTTTCACACTATTGATGACCTTTTTACTTAATGCTGTGCTTTAGTTGTTTTGGGAGTTTTGTACCCCCCTCCCTTCAAATTAGTTCACTTTGAACACTTCACAGAGCAGGCACTACTTTTCCTAGTACCATTTATTTGTAATTGCATATTTCTATTTTTTTCCTTCTTTTAAATCTTAATATGATTCCTTATCAGCTATGTCACATATTGACACATCTTATGGACTGAAGTTAATATCAATTTTTAAACATGCGTTTGCCATCAATTTACATTGTAGTGTTTGACACTACATTACAACTGCATTCCTCTCCAGTTAAAATAGCTTTTGAAGTGCTAATACAGTTTTGAAAATCAGTGGTGATTAAGAGGTCGTTGATAATTTCATAAATTATTTTTCAAATTTTGATTTGAATTTCATTTGTATTTGCCTTCTTCATAGGTCAGCCTTTTATAGTTTTATGTTTGTGCATGACATGTTTATGACCACCATTTGGATGTTGTTACACTGTAGGTGTGCAAGTTTTTGGAGGTTTCTAAGCTATCATTCTCACCTGAATATGGTCCTAAACTAAAAGAGGACTATGTCATGGTGAGACACCTACCAAAAATTCAGAAAGATGATGATAGAAAATGTTGCACATGCCACTGGTTCAATTGCTGCAACAACAACTGGCAGAAGGTATCACTACTGAATGAAAGCAATGTTTGTTTTTCTCTTTGTACTAATTACTTGGCAAACTTTCTCTTGTTCAAAGCAAAGTCGGAATTCAAATTTATTTTCTGAAACTAGGATGAGGCTCAAATATTGTGACCCTCATAGTATGTTCTATATAAGCAGTATTTGCATGTCAATGTTGGCTTGGATGCGATAACATAGTTACCTGGAAATTCATTTCCCTTCTCAAATACCTAGGGTTATCCTTTCCTGTTTCCCGAATTCATTTTAGGCTTCTAGATATATACTATTGTAATTTGCAAAATGGCAGTGTTTCATGCATTTGATCCTTGTTCCATTTCTTTCATCCTTTTGCATCCACACAACTAGTCAGACCTAGCAGTCCAAGCAATCTCAATTCTTGTATCCCAAATTATTGTGCACTGTTAAAAAGTATCATTTTATGATGAATAAAATGAAAAGGACAGTACATAAAAATGTGTTGGGATGGACCTTTTTTTCTATAGGTGTTCGATAGTTTGGTCTGCATTCCACGAGACATTCCTCTAGCTACAAGTTACTCCTTTCGTTCATTGATTCATTGAGATGCATGTCTCAGGCCTTCCAGGACCCACATCACTAGGCATTCTTTAGCTTGTTGTTATTGTTTTTTTTTCTTTCTAAATGATTGGTTATTCTTTAGTTACAAGTTATGTCTTGAGGATATGGTTTTCTAGTATTTTTGAATGGTAAAGAGACTTGAACTGACAACCTATGTAGTTGTATCAGGCAACACCTTCCAATTATGCTAGAGAATCTTGAGATCTAAGATATATTTCAAAAAAATAATCTTGAGATCTAAGATGCTCTGACAACAGTATATGCTCAATAGTTTGCCTTAGACACCTGTACCTGTGTTGGACTCTTGATACTTGCAGGATACTTTGTAAAATATGCTTTATCATTCCCAAAAATAAATGTAATACTTCTACAATAAGACATACACAAAAGTTTATAAAAGACCTCACTAAAAAGCTTTATGAAATAGACATACATAAAAGAAGATTATAAAAGACCTTACTATAAAAAGCTTCATGAAATAGACACTTATGTAACATTTAGCTTGCTTGAAAGACTAATTAAAAGAAAAATACCATGGATAAAATATTTCAAGCAGAAAAGTCATGAAACTTCTATACATATATTTTGAAAAGGATACGTGTATTCATATCCATGTCTCGAACTTAGGAAAAATGAAGTGCTGCAACCCCCTCGTGGGATCCATATCTGTACCTTTAATCTTGTCCGTGCATCACGGCTTTAGATCTTTCTAGTTATAAGGACTAATACTGCAATCTGTATATTTCAAATAAGAAGAGAAATATTGTGAACTTCAAAATTTTTTTACAACTACTTTTCTTGGTGTATGAGGTGCAGTAGGGTTTGGGGGTTGGGTCACCTTTATGGCCACATATGTAATTTGAAGCAAGAATGATATTGTCTTTTAACTTCATGCAAATGAGCTTGTGTGGCCCTTCTGGTTTCTTCATCATCTTCTTCTTCTTCTTTCTCTTATTTTCTTTTCTTTTTTCCACGTCCACTACTTGACATCCTACCTAATTTGTCCCATTTTGAGTTATACTCAATGTTGGATTAAACCCTTTGGACTTCAAAGCTGTATGAATCTTACATGCATTGATCTAAAGTGTGGTATGCTCATTACTTTAAGGCCCATAAATCTTGTCCATGGATGATATTATGAGGGGAGTGTTATGGAAGTGACGGATCATCAGTATGACCAAAAGGTGTAGTGGAAATATCTTGTGTTTGTATTCCTGACTTCAAGGCAGTTTAGCGCGCACTTCCACACTCAAATTGCCCCAAATTTTGCATCACTCTGTGGATCTTCAACTCATATTTCCAAATGCAAGAAATGACATTGAGGTCCCTCATGAAACAAGAAATCTAAGCCTAATAATTATTGTCCAAGATGATATGAAAAAGTTGAAGCCGCAACAAAAAGATCACACAAAATAGCCCTTGTCCCTCCATTTAGCTAATCTAGTGACTATTGGGCCTTTGACTAGTGGTTTAGCTGGCCCATCTATTGTGTGTTCAGCCAGCCATGCAGTTAGGTACAACAATTGTTACTTTTGGCACCCCAGTTTCCTAGATTTTTTGCACCAGTTCATCTCTAGCCAAACCCAGTTCTTTTACCGCCACCTTCCAAATTCATTAGGGACTTCTTGAAGTCTTTTAATACGATACCAACTTGTGCAAGTAGGGGCTTCAGCTAGAGGCAGACCCTGTGGGAGGCAAAAGCTACCCCTCTTCCCCCCTAAAATTGAAGAAACGACACCCTTTACATTTAAGATTTTTACAAAGATCCCCAACATTTTAATTATTTGCATATTGGCTTTTGTATATTCGTACATTAGCCCCTTCACAAGAAAATTTCTAGTTCCAGCCCTTCATTTCGGCACATGAAGAGACATTATGCAGACTAAATGTTGATGGCCCAAGCGTTACAAACCACCATCTCCATATACCATCATCTTTTCCAAAGTGGGTTTTGGGCTTCGTTGTAAAGGGGGTGTTCATCAGGTTCCCAATGAGGACTTATTTTTTAAATGCATTGTCTCACTATGTGACATCAATAAAAAATATATCTTGTTTTGCAACGATGGTCTTATGATGTGCTTGTTGTAATATACTTTAAAAGCTACAATGTTTGGGTTCTTCAGTATGGTTTATACAAACGTGTAATTAGTTATGGCAATTGCATGTGATGGTAACATAGCTTAAAGGTTTATTTAGTTATTTTTTTAAAATGGTTTATCTAAGCTTTCTCAACATTTTTCTGAAATTGCTCCTTTTTGTTCTTTTTAACTTTTTTGGTGTTCATTCTATTTGAACTAGTTGACTAATCATACTGTGCATAGGTGTGGGCAGTACTGAAGCCTGGGTTCTTGGCCTTGTTGGAAGATCCTTTTGACACCAAGCTGTTAGATATAATTGTTTTTGATGTACTTCCACCTTCTAATGGGAATGGAGAAAGCCAAGTTTCTCTGGCAAAGAGAAAAAGGAACGAAATCCTTTACGTCATGGATTTACGGTGAGATATTTCTAAAACCCCTTTTGTTGCAAAAACCTGACATTCCTTTGGACCTAGGCTAAGATTCTTGAATCGTTTCTATGTAATGCTACACTGATGCATAATGATTTAGTACATAACTTGTATTTTTCTTTTGTAAATAGATGCAACCGATTGCATGAGTCATACTTGGTCCTTTTTTCTTTAATATTTTGGGGATCCATAGAAGGGATTGCCAACGGGATTGAAAGGGCTTGGGCTTTACTACATTTAGCTAAATTTCAGCCTAAACACCAATCTTAGCACCTTGATCTTGCCGTACAAAGTTTCCGACCACTAAGATCAAGTGGCTGGTGTTGATGTTTTAGTTGAAGTTTGGTCCACTTGTAGTGCAGCCGGAGCCTTTTCAATCCCACTAGATGTCCATTGTATGGGCTCCAGAAGATTAAAAAAAGGAAAAAGGACTAGATAGAGAGAGATAGAAGAGCTTGCTTTTCTACAAGCATTCCAATTCAATGAACTTTTTAGATCTGAAATACAACGGGCAGTCGGTGGGCAGAAATGGGCAGTCAGTGTGCAGAAACTGTTGCAAAACTTCCATGTGATGTCACTATGCGACTACCTTACCCTGTGTAGATGTCTCTAAAAAAGTGTGTGATTCCTCTGGCTTCAATTGCAAGTTCATAATTAAAATCAATGGTCCAAATCAATCTAGCAGGTCCTTGATCCATTGATCTGAACTGTTATGCGGCACACTGATAATGAACATGTGAGCAGATAATGCACCGCCAGCCATTCGATTGGCAACTCTTTTGAAACTTATTATTAATATTTGATGGTAACAGACAAAGATACACAAGGTTTGCAGGTGGTTTCGTATATCTGCAGGATTAGTCTTACCTCCGATGTGGGGTAGGGATAGCCATGTTACTCAAAATACTTGACAACAGCAGATGATGTCTATAACTGGCATATTGATGAAATAGATATTATTTGTATCATCTATCAAACATGGGTCTCACCAGATGAATGACTCTGATCACCTAGATCTAGGATCCATTTCCATGAAAGGAGCAGCTCCAACAACTAGGTAACCTCCTAGAACATGCATTGATGTGCAACCTACAAGACATGGCCACTGCTTGCTGCCCGTTGTATTTCAAATCCGTACTGTTCACCAAATTAGATTGCCCAAGGATAAGCTCACTGCTAAAATGGAAATGGTTTCAAATCCAAACTGTTCACCAAATTAGATTGCCCGAGGATAAGCTCACTGCTAAAATGGAAATGGTCCAGCTCGCAGCTGACCATATCCATGTGTACATTTATGTATGTATTTATGTATTGAAATGGTATGCTAGTTTTGTACATTTTTTTTAATAGCTAGTTCAGTGACATCATGTAAGACAGTATGCTGCATCCATCTTGATTTTCAATTCACTTAATAAACAATTTATTTTTCTTTGTTGGGAACTTGGAATTTTCATATATACTAGTGTGAGCTTCAGCTTAAAGCACACTTCATTTTGTCATTTTATAATTAATTAATTGAAGCTTGTAACATGCTTCCACTGAACATGAGAATTATGTAACTTCAATATCTAACTGGCATTTGATCATCTAAAAGGTCAGCTGTGGGAATCAGACCATTAAATTAAGAGTTAAAAGTAATGGTAAAGTTAAAGACTGGGTTGCTGCAATTAATGATGCTGGTCTAAGGCCTCCTGAGGGCTGGTGTCATCCTCACCGTTATGGTTCTTTTGCTCCTCCAAGAGGTTTGACTGAAGATGGAAGTGAGGCTCAATGGTTTGTGGATGGGCAAGCTGCATTTGAAGCAATTGCTATGTCAATTGAAGCTGCAAAATCAGAGGTACGCTCAATCCATATTTGACTGCTGGTCTTCCTTATTGACTAGTATTAATGCTGAGATGATCAAAGTTCCACACAGATATTCATTACAGACTGGTGGCTCTGCCCAGAACTGTATCTGCGACGTCCGTTTCATGTTTATGCATCTTCTCGACTTGATGCTCTATTTGAAGCAAAAGCTAAGCAAGGCGTTCAGGTACTTTCAGCCTTGATTTCTTTTTAATCATTGTACTTCCATCATTTTCATTTGACTTTTTGTTTTTATTGATCTTGTCTGTTGGTTCATCATCATGAATACTTCCTTGATATTTATGTTTGCATGTCTCCTGAGTAAGTTCTGTTTGAAAGGTCATCCAGCTAATTTGTTGGCATGCAAACCTCTGAGCAGCATATATTAAAAGTTTGTTTTTCTTAATGGAACTATCTGCTGAATGGCAACTTGCAGATATACATCCTTCTTTACAAGGAAGTTGCTCTTGCTTTGAAGATCAACAGTGTGTATAGCAAGCGGAGACTTCTTAACATTCATGAGAATGTGAAAGTTTTACGTTATCCTGATCACTTCTCTACTGGAGTTTACCTATGGTATACCCTTTGGAATTAAACTTGGAATCGACTTGGAATTCCTATGCTCTCAGAATATACAGAACTATATATTTTCCTGGTTAGTTATATTCATTATTAGCTTGGGTTGCTGCAGATGCTGATGAAGGTTTCTGGTTACATATAGGTCCCATCATGAAAAAATTGTGATAGTTGATTATCAAATTTGTTACATCGGAGGACTTGATTTGTGTTTTGGCCGTTATGACACCTCTGAGCACAAAGTTGGTGATTGCCCTCCAATGATATGGCCAGGGAAGGACTATTATAATCCCAGGTTAATCTACCAAAAGAATTGTGATAGAAACTTACAATGAGGAACATGAATGTGCATCCAATTGTGTTTCCAGATTTGTAATGTTTTCTTTGTTCTGTTAAACCAGGGAATCTGAGCCAAATTCATGGGAAGATACAATGAAAGATGAATTGGATCGTGAAAAATATCCTCGTATGCCATGGCATGATATCCACTGTGCTCTTTGGGGGCCACCTTGCCGTGATGTAGCGAGGCACTTTGTTCAGCGATGGAACTATGCAAAGGTTTGTTCTTTATTGGCATTGACTCAACTTGTTTCAATCATATTAATGGGATATTAATATCTGTAGTGCATTTCTTCAGAGAAATAAAGCTCTACATGAGCAAGCAATTCCGCTACTTATGCCTCAGCAGCACATGGTTATTCCACACTACATGGGGAGAAGCAGAGAGATAGATGCCCAAAATGAGGAACAGGACAACAACTCCAGAGATATCAAAAGGGAGGATTCGTTTTCTTCACCTTCATCCTTCCAAGATATCCCATTACTTTTTCCTCAAGAGGTTGATGGACTGGGTATTGCAAGTGAAAATGACAAATTAAATGGGTTGGACATTACTCATAGTCTTCTTGATGATCCAATGAAAAGTGGTCGGCGGCTTTCCTTTTCATTTCGGAAGTCCAAACTTGAACCTTCTGTTCTACATATGCAGATGAGAAGCTTTGTGGATGAATTTGATTCCAGTAACCGTCATAGGGAAATGTCATTGGATGGAGTAGCACACCCAGATAAGCAGCATATGGATGATTGGTGGGAAAGCCACATTCAGGTTGATCGTGGTCCTTTAACAGATGAGGCTGAACAAGTTGGCCCTTGCACTCCATGTCGTTGCCAGGTTGGCTTTATTTCTTTATTAGTTGAAACACTTGAACTCTGGGATTTAAAGGCTTGCAATCAATTCCTCAACCTTGAATTATCCTTATTTGTTGATTTTTCATCTAGAAGTGGTGCTCTTACCATTTAAAAAAGATTTTGTAATAGGTTTCTTGGATTTCAAGACAAAGTGTGATGTAGGGGACACAGCTCACAGGCCCAATTTTAGTATTAATTATTTTTTGTATTTTTGCATTGTTTTATTTTTAGAATTCTTATTTAGTAAGGAAGCCAGGTCGGTGGCTTTCCCAATTTATTTAGGAGTCTAGGATAAGATTAGAAATTCTATTTTCGTTTTAGAATAATTAAGAAGTTTCCTAATTTGATTAGGAGCCTTTTCTATTTTTATCTCTTTGTTTTCTTATAAATACTATGGTTGTAAGCAGAGGGACATCCCTCATACGAATTATGAATTGAAGAATCAGATTATTTGGTTTGTTTATCTCCTATCTCTGCCAAGTTGCAGATTATCTATCTCTTCCTGCCTAGTTGCAGGTTGTTCTTCATCAATTGGTATCAGAGTCGAGTTCTCTGTATCTCTGTTATATATAGACGTTCCTGCATTATTAGGGATGATCACGGTCTCGATCCCCACGCATTCGCCACATCTGGGCATTATCCCAGGTACGATATACCATCCCAATCCCCATCCTCCTCCCCTTTTCAACAAAAAAAAAAAAACAACACCAAACTCTAAACCCATATCAGCGTACCTGCTTCTGCTCCCATCTCGCCTCTATCTGCTCAATTTCATTTCGCCTTTTCCTCTGCATCTATTTCCATTCCTTCAACACCAAGCCTTCTGCCACTCCATACAGTGTTTCCGCTGCCCCTGCTCCACCTACCTCACTCCTGCGAAACCACTTTACCCTTTCTCCCTGTCCCGTTCCACCACTCAGGTACTGCAATATCGCTAAGCCTCTTCTTCTCCTCACCTTCTTCTTCCTCTTCGATTTCTTCTTTTTTCCCTTCGCTGCTTCCGCTGCAATACCTTCTCTGTCTTCCGCCGCTGCCCCTTCTTTCATTTTCCCCTTTTCTTTCGTCCCATTCGCACATACCCCTTATCTAATTGAATCGAACCCTAACTTAAATCCAAGTGCCCTTCCCACGTGCCTCACTTATTCCCCTTTTTCGTTACTCTCTTTACTCCAACTTGTCCCATTCGTTCCTTAACCCAGATTTCGTCCTTTCTTTTAACCCCATCTATTTCCTACGTGGCCGTTCTTTCTTTATTTTCCCTCAGTTCAGTCGTGTCCCACTTAGCCCCAGTTCCCTTAGTCCCTTCCTTTTGACCAAACCTACTACCCTTTCTACTCGCCTAACCCTTTCCATTCTATGGCCCCACCTTTTCAATTTGACCCATGTGACCGACCCTTCATGTCCCACTCATGGATCCCACTGAGTTCAATGAATATAAATCCAAGTGTATCTCTGGCAATATCTCTGACATGCGATTTGAATTTCACGATTTTTTCCAAGAATTTCGAAACATACAGAGCACCAAACGACAATGAACAAACACTCAACATACGTGCCAACTTCTCTAGAGTCACCATCGTAGTTCGTGCCTGCTGCCTCGGCACCACAGTCAATGCAACCGACGCGTGTCGATCCACCACCACCACCAATACCAACACCTTCACCACCTCCCCCACCACCACCGTCAATTACCCATCCCTATCCTATACCCAAATCTGATCCCATTACGGATACCAAAAATTCATTGGTGCCTTGTCCGACAGACCCTCTGGATCGTGTGGTTATTCCAGTGCCATATGACCACCCCTTCGCCATCAGCTTGGTTTTTCTATGCCTGCGCCTGTTTGCGGTCCTTGGCTTCATCGTCCCACAGAAGGAAAGCTCTCATCGTCCATGCCTTGAAGATTGTGTAGTTCACCGCTTCCCCGTTCGCATATTCAGACTTGGTCTTCATCTTTGTTTGGTGCCTTTTGCTTTTGCTGATTTCAACTCGCGGAGGAGTTCTTTTCAAGAGAGAGGGGTTGACAAAGTTTTAAAACTTTCCAAATTTAGTTCGCTTTTGAAAATTAGAATATTCTGAAATAAAGTATCTTTCCAACATTAAAAAGATCCTAAAAGAAGAAAATGGCTGAGAAAATAGATATTTCTATACTCAACAAGTTTCTAAATTTAGTTTGTCTCCCAAATCTAGATAAATTCCAAAATTTTAACTATTTAAAAAGAAAAAACTTTTGAACTTAGGTAGTCTTCTAAAATTAGATCTTCTAAAAATAGAAACTGCGAATTTTAAAAAGTTTCCTAAGATAGAAATTTTCAAAAATAACAATATTTCTAAAAATACAACATTTCAAAATATATATTTGATTGTTTCCCGACAACGTTGCCAAAAACTTGTTGTTCCACAAAAGATATTGTGTTTTAAAATTGTACTCGTAATCGCACGAATAATTAATAGTATACCTTCAGGATTGCAAGGTCGAACCCATGATGTAGGACACGTAGCTTATAGGCCCAATTTTAGTATTAATTATTTTTTGTATTTGTAACGACCCGTTCCATTAGCACAATATTGTCCGCTTTGGGCCTATATACGGATCCGCACGGCTTTGCTTTGGCGAGCCAACCTACTGTTGCTCCCAAAAGGCCTTGTGCTAGAAGGAGGAAGGCTACTACTTATATACCAGGGAATTTCCAATGCCACTAGCAATGTGGGACTTTTTAGGGCAGGGTATTACAATCTACCCCCCTTAAAGCCAAAGCCGTCCTCAGCTCTGCACACACAACAATCAAGCCCACACCCTCAGGCAGAGAGTTGAACCATGCTCTGATGCCATTTGTAACGACCCGTCCCACTAGTACAATATTGTCCGCTTTGGGCCTACACACAGACTACATAGCTTTGCTTTGGCGAGCCAACTCACTGTTGCTCCCAAAAGGCCTTATGCTAGAAGAAGGAAGGCTACTACTTATATACCAGTGAATTTCCAATACAACTAGCAATGTGGGACTTTTTTTTTTTCTCTCCATAGGCACAGGGTATTACAATCTACTCCCCTTAAAGCTAGAGCCGTCCCCAGCTCTACGCACACAACAACCAAGCCCACACCCTTAGGCAGAGAGTTGAACCATTCTCTGATGCCATTTCTAACGACCCGTCCCCCTAGCACAATATTGTCCGCTTTAGGCCTCACACACGGCCCGCACGACTTTTAATTGGTGAGCCAACCCACTGTTGCTCCCAAAAGACCTCATGCTAGGAGGAAGAAGGCTACTACTTATATACCAGGGAATTTTCAATGCCACCAATAATGTGAGACCTTTTAGGGCAGGGTATTACAATTTTCGCATTATTTTATTTTTAGAATTCTTATTTAGCAAGGAAGCCAGGTCGGTGGATTTCCTAAGTTATTTAGGAGTCTATGATAAGATTAGAAGTTCTACTTTTGTTTTAGAATAATTAGGAAGTTTCCTACTTTGATTAGGAGCATTTTCTATTTTTATCTCTTTGTTTTCTTATAAATACTTTGGTTGTAAGCAGAGGGACATCCCTCGTACGAATTATGAATTGAAGAATCAGATTATTTGGTTTGTTTATCTCCTATCTCTGCCAAATTGCAGATTATCTTCCTGCCTAGTTGCAGGTTGTTCTTCATCAAAATGAGTTCTTCGAGTTTGACCGAGCTTAAGCTTCTTTGGCTTGAGGTTCTGGTGCGAGCTAGGGTTTAAATGTACGAAAACCCGCTCAATATGAATTGAAAAGATTTATGCTAAATTTTGGATTTCTCCCTTCAAAGCTCAAGCATAAAGGCAGATAAGACAATAGAAAAGGGAAAGTATTTAGAAACTCATTTGGAATAAGCTCACTCTAGCCTAAGATCACATGGTCAATTGTGGGGGATTGTGAAAGTCACTCCTTGATTCTCCAAATATAAATGAGACAAATAATGAAGAAAACCCAAAGAACTTGTTGGGAGCCCAACCTTATGACTGTTTATGTAGAAGTTTTTACATCTAAACAATTTAGAATTATCAGATGTGAATATGGAGAATAATATGTATTGATGGGTGTGTCTTTCTGTGTGGCTCAGTGTATAGTATTTTCATGAGAACTCCAGCACTACTGGACCTGGGCTCCCCAATGACCAACCCTCAGACTACACTTTGGTTAATGAGTAAGTTTAGAAGCCATACTAATTTCAAGAAGTCCAATTGTGAAAGAACATCATAGCCTATCTGGGTCAGGGGACTACCCTTCACAAATCAAACTCTTTAGCTTTTTTATTGTCAAAAGGTTCAAACAAGCCATTTTCTTCACCCTCTTTCTTAAGAATCATTAAATTGATTATTCTGTAATTATATCAGTGTGATTCCTGTCCAACTGTAGCACCCCTCCCTTTTCTCCCTAATTTTCAGAGTATTTTTTTTTTTTATAATAACAACTTGAAGAAAGGGGAGAGTGCCACGACACGAGTCAAGTCCGAATCCGAAGATTCGACCCTTAACTGGCCCAACCAGTGTGTGCACATAGAAAGACTCCACGTAAACTTAACAACACACTAACTTACAACAATGCGGAAAAAGTACATCTATTTAACTTCATCATTCAATCTTTCTCCTTAGCAAAACAGGAGGATAATCCTGATAATATTCATTTCCCGAATAAAGGTTTAACATAATAACTCAAAATTCCTGAATAACATAACCCAAATGTTTATTTCTCTAATAATATTAAAAGTAACTCTCCACGCAATCCTCTCTTGCGCCATCCTCGTCTATGCATGACTGATGCTTGGTCCAGCCTCATCATCTTTCTCCTTTCCTGTCTTAATTTCTAAAAGAATAATATTGTGGGCTTAGTCAACGCCCAGTAGGATTTCCCATCAAAGGGGGTATCAATATGACATATATAAAATCAGGGAAAACATATACAGCTCTTCATATCATATAATTCAGTTGAAATCATTCCCACCCCATATTTCGAAATCAATTCATAATCAATATATATAAAGCATTTGAAATCAGTTCATATTCATCTCATAAAACAATTCATAATAAACATACTTTTGATAACTCATTAAATCAACATGATGTATATGCCATGGTGCATGAATCAATGTAAACCCCTCTCATGCCCATGCATTTCTCTTTCTTATACTTTCCATTCAAACAGTTCTAATCATTGGCCATTATGTCCGTAGCTTTCCTGGGGCACCAGATGGGAGCTACTACCCAATCCCTAGTATTTAACCGGAGTTACCGGGGGTATACTATCACCCATACTATCCTGCGCAGGTTTCGGGTCTCTCACCCAGGAGCTTTGAGCCCATCTTAATTGCCCAATTCATGTGTTCATGGACGCGGGCATACCGAATAGTTATGGTATTTCATATTTCTCATGTTAGAGTTTAACATCCTCTAACCATTATCTCAACTATTCTCATCCCCACCAGATGCATGCTTTCATGCTCATGCATCGATAAATCATTCAAAATATGCATTGAAATTAAATATAATTTCCACATACATAATAGTCATGAGATACATCAAGAAAGTAGGAAAACCTACTTGATCCTAGCCGATCAACGAATGGAGTTAATCCACAACTAGCTCGGTGCTACCGGGTTTGCTTTCGGTCCTCCTTTCATTATCCATATGTCAAGAACATAAATTCACATATCACTAATTTGTGATTTCTAATAACATATAAACATTAAGATTATTCATTATTTCCAATTTATCTAATTTATATGTTTCTACAGGAATTTTCTTCTTTCTTTCAATTCTTATGAGTCAATTCTTCCCTTAACCATATAAATAGTAAATCCTATGCTTTCATAGCCCACTTGTAAATAATTTTCAAATGTCTTCATGAACTCATGGTTCATATTTTGGATCGGACGGGGCACTCTGTACACATCTGAAATCAGGTGTGCAGCACCCTTGACAAATACTGCAGCTGAACAAATGTCCAGGCAAGCCTCTAACCAAGTAAGGTTTCCATAGAACTTTCTTTTCAAAACCTCTCTTCTCTGTTACTGTTATGAATTGGTTGTTGATCAGTCACAATCAAAGAGTTCCAATAGGGGCAGCATGTATCGATGCTGAGAAAGATAAGGTAAAAGGCACAGGGATGAATGGAATCAATTGTAGTTCACATTTCTAAGCATCTTTTTGGGCATCTTCATAAACAAGTTTCTGGCATTCTCCATTTGTCCAGCATGTGAATAACAAATTATCATTGTAGTCCATGATGCATTGTCTCGTTGAGGCATTCTACTAAATAAATTAAATGCATCCTCTAAGTATACCAATTCCACATAACCAGGCAACAACACACTATAAAAAGTAATTTCATGTTTCTTTCATCTATTCCAATATATCTGCAAGTGTTTTTCAAAAGTAGTAGCTACAACACTTGTATTTGTCACCTTGCATTTGATATACTTATCAAGAAGGGGACCCATGACATAGGCATTTGATTCAAACCCAGCTCTGTATCAAATACCCATGTATCTGTTTAAAACTGAATAAGGTTTCAAAAAGGACTCAGTTTTCATTTGTTCTATTTGAAGGCCAGCAATTGAAGTGAGGTAGTCCATTCAATGTGGTTCTATGTCATTGAATTCACTTGATAATGTTATGGGGGAAATAGTAGCAATAAAGATATCATGCCACTGATATGATGTATAATTTTGGCACTGACCCAGTGGACCAGTCACAGTGCCAGCACCATAGAAACCATAAGACAGGAGAAAAAAAAGATACCATTGGTGTATTTATATACTGCCCAGCAGTTTCTTTCTTAAAAACAAACAACCATGGAGCTACTGAAGAATAGAGTTTTGTATGACTAAATAAGAATAGAACAGTGTATGGCTTCCAAATATGAGGAAATCAAGTAATACTGTTTGAGATTTTTGGAATGTAAATGGAAGGCCAAAATCAAATGTGTTACCAGATTGCAGTGGGGCATTTCATCAAACAGGTGGTGATTTCCCTGTTCCTACCTTCTCTAATCAGCCATCACCCCTTGCAGCACCACGTGCAATGCCAACACAAATCCCCCAGTCTATGGGTTGCTGTCTCAGAAAAACGGCTACTCCTGCTGCTCTACTGCCCACCGATCCTAAACTCCAATCCTCCTTGGTCCCAAACCCATATCCGATCCAGTTTTTCTTGTCTGGCTTGTAACATAAATGGTAAAATCGGAGGGAGAGAGATAAAAAGAAATGGGTTTCCTTCCGACTCTTAACTCCGGCGTGATCGGCCAAAACTTCCCAACTGATATTCCCACTTTGTTTATGCTCTCCATCGTCAAACTCATTTCTCCCAAATGTATATAAGGTTACTTGAAAACCCAGTTATCTTTATTACCCTTTTTATAATAAAATGTTAAGAAAACTTATTAAGCATATCAACAACAATAATTTAATACTAAGAAAACAAATGATCTTTTCTTCATTAATTCCGATCCCCTTTCACAATCCCAATTTATTAAACAATTTCAGGGATTTGAACCTGATTCCTGAGTTGGGGATGATACCCGACAATTCTCGAATCAGTCCCTATTTTCATTCTATTGATTCGAAATCATCCAGGGTTGATTCTTAATCACCCTAGACTCTAATTTAAATTTAAATACTAATTTAAAAACATTGCACCAACCTTTATCGAAGCTTTTCGTAATCCCTTTTCTTCTTCGCTCTTCCTTCTTATCTTTTCCTTCCTCACTTTTCCTTCTTAGTTTCACAGTAGGAAGATAGGTTTATCAGTGGGGAAATTAGGGTTTATGAAGTTTTGGTGTGTAAAGAAAAGAAGGAGAAGGAGTGTTATGCGCTTAGATAAGGAGAGGGAAGAACTGCCGTGTACGTAAGATGGAAGTGGGGAGTGTCGTGTGCATGTATTCAGAGATCACTATTCACGGTTACTATTCCACTTCCACTGAGTGATTTAGTCAAAGCTTATCTTGGCTTTTTTTCTTTCCCCCTTATGCCCTCGAGTCTTTAAGGCATTTCATTCGGGTCCTTTTTTGACGTGGCGTGACACGTCGTCACCCAATCATATTAATTAAATCTTACATTTAATTTCCGACCGCAACCTCTGACAATTAATTTATAGATTAATTTTATAAATTAATCTTCCTCTTATTTTATCTAATTAATTGATTAATTTACATTAATTTCAATTAATTAATAAAATTTCAACCTCTTTAATAATTTTTAAAATTCAGGGCGTCACACCAACTGGCATGAAAGATAATGTGTCTAGAAAATCGAAGTAGAGCATGAAACCTTCATTACAAAAGTTGATTGAAATCTGTTGCACCTAGCTGGATATTCAGTAGAGAATGAAACCTTCATTCCAAAAGTTGATTGAAGTCTGTTGCACCTACCTGGATATTCCCATTAAGTAATTTATCTGAAGGTGATTTAGTTCAGATGGGCATCAGAAATTGATAATTGATAAAACCGACAATACCAGTTTCTTTTCTATTCCTCACCCCCCACCCACCCACACACCCACACACCCACACCCACACCCCTCTCTGAAAATGGTTATTTTAGCTTGATTCTGCTAGCAATGGTTTGTCCCTGCTATTTCTATTTTGTTTCCTTCTCTTTTTGTGTTTGAGTTGCAAACTAATTTTTTATCCAGCTTATATAGTTGACCATTTATTGGGTCTTTGGTTATAGGTTATTAGGAGTGTTGGCCAGTGGTCTGCTGGAACAAGTATGACTGAAGAGAGCATTCACAATGCTTATTGCTCTCTCATTGAGAAGGCAGAATACTTCATATATATTGAGGTAATAAGTCTGATCAAGTTTAGCTCTATTTTTCTAATGGGTGAATCATATAAAATAAGGAATCAGGAATGGGATAACAACAGAGAAACACCTGATGAAGAAATGATCAAGAGCTCAAGAAGCACTAAGGCAGTGCCCAAACAGCAAAAAGACCAACATATCTTTTAAGTAAAAAGAAGGCTTTAGTTTTTGCCATCCTATCAACATTTCATCATGTTAATTTTGAAGGTTTACATTGCTTGAAGTTGTGTATAAAGTTTTTGTTTTTATCTTTGTGAAATTAGAACTTAGAACTTTCATCTTTGATTCTATTTGGAAAATACTGAAATTTAACTTCAGGAAGGGGTACCTCTATTTTGAATTTGGTTTTCATGGAGAGATCCTTTTGTGTACTTATGCTGAGTCACATGTTAGAATTGACCACATGATACCTTGAAAGAAGTGTGGTGACTTTCTTATATCATTCATGAATGAAAATTTTCATATCTTTTGGTCAAATACCCAATACCCTCAGGTGCATAAAACTTGATAAATAAATGGAGAAAGTGCCTGTAACTTCCTTTTTGTCTTGTATAATAAAGAGCCATACACCCAGACCATATCACTGTCATTTTCATAGTCATTTATTCATTCATCTCTGGTCATTGTGCACCTAATCCATGTCATATATCAATTTTGATCTTCCATCTGTTATATGATCATTTAAAGTATTATTATGATAATAAGAATAATCATAGTAATAGTTTTAAATAAATCCAAACCTGTGCAGGGCGCTCTCTACCTTTAAGAGTTTTATATGCAAGTGCTTCTTTTCACCCCCGTTAAAAAAAACCATCCATTGTTACTCATGGACAAAATATGTTGACTAGCATTGAACTTGGCATAACAAACTATTGTTATTCTAATTGAATCTGATGAATATTATTATTCCTTTAGGAATTGGTATTTTCATTAGCAATCTATGTTTCCTTCCTGATCTTGTTCTCTCGCTTTATGATAATTAATTTGCATTAATAAAAGAATGAAAAAGAAATGTTCCTTCATTACTGTGGCTTTGCACTGTGCTGCATTTTTACTCACTACATATTAAGAACTTTTAGACTTTTTTCTCATAACCCAAAAACATGATAGATGATCTGGCATTGTCATTTTTGTAACTTTATTCTCATACAAATCCTGAGCTTTCTTAGAGCTCATATAAATATACAACTAGTCACTTGCTAATTTGATGGCCTAATTTTCTTGGCCTTTTTCTTTGTAGAATCAATTCTTCATATCAGGTCTTGCAACAGATGACATAATACGCAACCGTGTTTTAGAAGCCTTGTACAGGCGTATCAGTCGAGCAGATAAAGAAAAGAAGTGTTTTAGGGTTATTATTGTCATACCACTCCTACCAGGGTTTCAGGTACCATTCTTGGATCTTCCTTGGTATCTGATTGGAAAAGTTCTATTTTTGACCTTTGGATTCAACAGGGTGGTCTTGATGATTCTGGTGCTGCATCTGTGAGAGCAATAATGCATTGGCAATATCGTACCATTTGCAGGGGTCCAAATTCAATATTGCAGAAGCTTTATGATGTGTTTGGTCCTAGAACTCAAGATTATATTTCCTTCTATGGTCTTAGAACTTACGGCAGACTTCATGATGGCGGTCCTGTGGCTACCAGTCAGGTGAAGTGGATCATGGGGAGTGTCTATTGATAATTATGTATCCCTAATAAAACAACTGTGAAGTTTGTGCATGTGTTTAAGTGCACATAGATTTGTTTATGTGGTTTGTAATGCAAAACAATAGATATTATTTTTTGTATATAATGTGATTCTCTGATGTATTATTACCAGTATGCAGTATAATATATTCCTTATGATGGAAGCTACTAACACATGATTTTGTCATGGAATTAGTAATATTGCATATCTGTGGTTATACTCCATTGTTTTGACGCATAGTTTTCTTTTATGGTTCAGGTGTATGTACACAGCAAAGTGATGATAGTTGATGACCGTATGGTCTTGCTTGGATCAGCTAACATAAATGATAGGAGCTTACTAGGGTCAAGAGACTCTGAGGTATCATTATTGTTGTGCATATCTAGATTGGTAAATTTTGAATGGATTCATCTATCTATTTGTGATATGGCTGTGAATACCTAGGCTACCTGATGTTGAATGTATTAATCCATTTGTGTATTTGAGTTGAATGTCAATCTGTGCATCCAGGAAACCCAAAACAAAAATGTCTATGCTTCCTATTGATAAGTACTGCCATAATACAATAGAAACTAATTTCCAACAGTGCTTTGGAAATATTAGTATAAAACTTTTTTGACTGTATCTCAAACAAAAATGTTGTGGCCTTGGTCACCAAATCTCATTGGAATGAGATAATTTCTTCTGGATCTGAAAACTCATATCTCATAATGTTTGCTGTCTGGAAACCTGCCCTATAGGGTCTCTTGAAATGCTTAATAGGGTCTTCTTGTGGTTTGTTTATATCCAGTGGACTAGTATCAATCTACGTGCTTGTTTTGATGTAGTATGTTAATACAGGTTTCTATTTTTCCTCCTTTGGTAAGTGCTCAGGATTCTTCCGTAAATGCTCAGGTTTTTCTTTAGTCATAAATATCTTATTGTCCATTTAATAAAAATCCTTGACAAATAATTATATTTGAATATAGCACCTTGCACAAAGAATTCTTGTCTTGGCAACTTTAGTGACCCATTCAGCCCTTTTCCATAGGATTCATTATGTTTTTCTGACATTCTTAGAGATGAAACATCCATAGTTATAGACTGATAGTTGTCCAGTCTTTTCTTTGAATCAGAACAAGATTCATGAATCAAGAAATAATGAATGTCCTGTTGAGTTGGACAATTTAGGAGATGGGATATAGTTGTAAGGGGATTCCTCCGCAGTAGTTCAGTACAAAGAAATCACCTGTCTATAGATGGATATTCTTTAGATAAATGAAAGGAGATGCTATTCTCATGGGATGCTGTCTATTTATTATTTCATGCTACAACTAAATCCTAGAGATTAGGGATATAACAAACATCAAATTCAAGACATAAGCTGCTGTAACATGTGGCTGAAGATAGATAGAGTCCTAAGCTAGAACAGTAAATACGCACAAAAATGGTGTTCTGAGGACCATACAAACTGGTGCTCCTTTCACGCCCTGCCCCACGACGGACAGTGATAACAATTCGTCCAGAGTCTGCCCCGAGATGGTCATGTGATTTTTTTTTTGAATATAATTCCAAATCCAGCCCATATCATAGACCATTCACATGCTACACAAAATAGGGTTCTAAGTTCTCAAAACACCACACAAGACATAGGTTTCACAGGGATTCTAAACTCTCCAAACAACACATACCATAATAACCAAAACTGCTCCATCCCACCATGGAGGTCCCAAAATAAAGTGTTACAGCCCAAAATAACCCATAATAGAGAAAAAAACATGGTTCTTAATCAATTACAAAACCCAATTGAAACCTCATTAAACAAAAACCCAAATGTTTCTCTAACAAGTTCTCAAAACACAAGTAAATGAGCTAAATCCAAGCATCAAGGCTCCACTTTACTTATATGCACATATTAATCCCAAAGTGCTAACATAGTTCATCATTATCATATAATATATGAATAATGCATGAATCAATGAATGATGATGGCATGGGAACATTCATTCTCAAAAACAGTGGCTGTCCTCCTCACCTAATGATTGTGTGATGTGCATGGGGATTCACTGAGGTCTGGTGAGAAATCTGGGATCAGGAAGAACTGTTTTAATAAAGAAAATCAACCAAAAAAAAAAAAAAAGGGATAAAAAATCACTGATCAGAACAGTTTCTGTCGACCTATCATGGATTTCGGTCGACCGGAACAACCTGGGTCTAGTTTCGGTTGACCAATCCTGCAGGTCGGGCAGCTGAAAGGTCAGGGTTCGATCGACTGATTGCAAATTTCTGTCGACCAGAAATAACAGAGACCAAATTCTGCAGATAGGGAAAACAATCTGTCGACCGGAAATAACTGGGACTAATTCTGCAGAATTGAGAACATTCGGTCGACCCGGTCAAACTTTCAGTCGAAGTTCAGGACAACATATTCTTAAGGGAAATATGTGGGGAAAACTATGGGAAAAGATATAAAAAGCTTTTCCAGAAAAAAAAAAATCTAAGTCATTTGCAAATCTTTGGCTTTGTTTTTTAAGAAATCAAAATCCTCTTTCGAAATCAAACATTCGATTGCAATAGAAATCCTTGCTTTCTTTGAAAATCAGAGTAAAGTTCAGGAAAAAAAAAAAAGAAGAAATAAAGGAG
This sequence comes from Chimonanthus praecox, assembly GCA_022113865.1. NCBI lineage: Eukaryota > Viridiplantae > Streptophyta > Magnoliopsida > Laurales > Calycanthaceae > Chimonanthus > Chimonanthus praecox. The sequence goes on from JAINRJ010000123.1 coordinate 42,716, forward strand.
AAATACCTTCTGGAGGGGAAGATTTGGCCGATGAGGAAGGGTTTCTAGCAAGAAGAGGCTCGAAAGGAAGGAAATCCGAGGGAGATGAAGAGTCTTTGGAGGGAAAGGCGGAAATCTGGCCTAGGGTGGTCTTGGGTTAGGGTACCCTTTACTATTTATGGCAAAACTTAGGGTATTAGGGGTCGAGTTAAGTTGTTCAAACTGGATCTTTTGAAAACGGGCTTTCAAAACACACCGAACTTTGGGTTTGAAAATTTTCATAAATTCATTGGATAAACTCGAGTCATGATTGAAATCTCAATGAAAACAGAAGCATGTAGCTAAATTTAAAATTTAGTTTCAACCCGAGCTAAAATCCGAGATGACGAGAAAATAAAATTCATCAAACCTCGACACTAATTTGTGTGGGTTTCTAAGTTTTCCAAGTGTATCTAATCGAGGAGAAGGTGTGTGCAAAAGCATTTGGGGACCTAATGATGTACACTAAGTATTTGTGAATTTTCAAAGATTTTCCACAATTTCTCAAAGTTACAAAAATGCAAATAAAATCTCCAAGTTTCAGTTGACTGATGGTCAATTTCGGTCGACCAATCTGTGTTTGGCAGATCATACCTTTCCCACTCAAATGGATCTCGGGTTTGGATTCAAGCAAACTTGGGCTCGTTGGAGAGCCCACACACCAACCTACGCTACCAAACCAAAACCACATGATTCGGAAATCCACGGATCTCCTCCAAAATCCGATATTGTGGGTCAAGTCATTATAGCTCCTCAACAGGGTTTATAAGGGGGTCCACCTCATCGCTGTAATTTATTTTTCATGCTTTTCGTGTCTGGTGCTTCAAGTGGGACGTTGAGTGTGTTCTCTTACTTCATGATGTAAATTTGTAATCTTTCACCTGAAAAAACTAAAAATAATATAGTTAATTGCCTATTGTGGCTTATGGAATATAAACGAATGTTCATTGAAGACATCCAACCAGCATTAGTCATGTTTGGTTAATTTTTTTAAACCACAAAACCTTCCTTCAACTCTTCATGTTTCTTGGTCCATGCAATCTTGTCTGTTGTTACTTGAAATATGAGAATAATATATAATGATATTTTATAAAATATAGGTTCCCAATATCCAAGAAGTTGGGATTTTGATGTCCATTTAATTGTAACAGTTACCTTCCCTCCAAGTTTGGGAAATTTTGGATTGGTTGTAAATTATATAACTCTCTCCACCCATACATTCGAGTTATGGGTTTAAAAATTGAAGCAAACCTGGCTTCTGAGGGGATTGGATTCTTTTCCCCCCTCTCAAGATCGATAGTACTTGAATTCTCAAAGGTCGTGCTTCACTTTCTAGTATTCAAGCATTCCCATTTTATCTTTCATGTTGTGACTTCATAAATGGATCCTGTAGGATTTATTGATTTTATGAGTTGTTTTTATGAATTGACAATTGTTAAGAAAACAATGCCACTTTTTCAAAGTTCCTTTCTGTTATTTCCTTTTAAATTCTTTCCACAGTAGACAGTTGATTGTATGATCAATTTCTCTCTCTGTTTTTGCTCGACTCATATGGCGTTGATATTTCTGATCCAGATTGGCGTTGTAATTGAAGATAAAGTTTTTGTCGATTCATCCATGAATGGGTTTCCATGGAAGGCTGGAAAGTTTTCTCATAGTCTCCGCCTCTCACTTTGGTGTGAACACCTTGGTCTTCATGCAGGAGAGGTTAGTAGATCATTTTTACCTTGAGAGGTTGGTAGAGTTGTTCACCTTAAAGAGACACTTCTTATCATTACTACATCATAATCTTAATGCATGATATTTAAGGTTTTGCTCTGCATTAATGTAGAAATACCTCTACAACAGCTCAATTTTCTCCATAGATAGGGGACTAAAAATTTTGTTTTGTTCTTGTGATTGGTAATAAAAGATAAGATTCAACCGAAAAAGGGGCATGATATTAAAAAATTTGAATTTTTTTGGAGGGGCCAACAAGCAAATTTTCAAACAAAATCACTGTCGATGGTTTTGTAGATGGGGTGGTAGGGGGGGAGGGAGGCGGCGGCATGGCCCTCCTCTCTTCCCCACTCCCAACCACCCCCTTCTTCCCAAAAAGAAAAAAAAAAATTGCTCCTGTTTCTAACACAACATCCATGGATTTGGCATAAAATTCCAATAAACTTAAATCAATATTTGTTTTTGAATGAAATAACCAGTAAAAATAACAATACTACAAACTAATGTACAAATTTTACTTCGAAGTCTAAACTATCAAAATAAACATTTCAATATTCTTGTTAGGTTTCAAAGAGAAATGAGTGTGTTGATATTTTTATCTGAGGAAATGTTAAGAACTTAAAATAGTACTAGAAGAATCTATGAAGATTTTGACACGGAGACATTCATTTCAAAGAATCCGTGCAAGATTGTTCACACACTAGTGTTTTTTTATCATCATCATCATCATTACTATCAATTCTTTTTGTTTAAGTGGGTAGGTGGTCGGCGGTTATGGAAAAGTTCCTTATATTGGTCTGATGGTTTATATTCTATGAAGTTTTTTAGAATAAAGACAACAAGACTAAGAGAGAGCTATGCTTAAATTTTATGGGAAATAGGTTATTCTCATCTAACCACGTGTTCCCACTGTTCAGATCAGAGAGATCAGTGACCCTGTGGCTGATGCAACCTACAAAGATATTTGGATGGCAACAGCTAAGGTAAAGATTGCATATACAGCTTCATTGTCGCTCAAAATGTTGAGTAGCAAAAACTGAAAATGTCTCAAGTTTCTCAAAACTTTTCTAGTCACTTTCTCATAATGCCCCACTTCTATTTAGAATATTTCCATGCTAAACTTTTTCGGCAAGGATTATGTTTAGCCTCTCATGTTTGATAGATATGAAGAATGAATTACTTAGAGAGGACTCTTCAGCTAAAGAAGGGAACATGGATTTACTTCTTTTGACCTTGCTCAGCTCTATCTTTTTTGGCTTCTTTGTTTGTAGAATCTCTCTTCCACGGGAAACTTCTCTCAGTTATTATTAAGAAAAGAAATGATAGGTTCATAGTATTGATATATTTGCTTTTTACCAAATTGATTTTTTTTTTTGATAATTGCGTTATTCACTACCATTTGGAAGCCTTTGATGCCTTGTGACCAATGCCTTGCTATTCCAGCAGCATCATCGCCATGTATCCTGTCCCATCTATTTGGGTTGTCAAAAAACTTGCTTTAGATACATTTCACTTTATTTGTTAATGCATCTTCAGTTGAACATGGTTACTATGTTTTAATGCCAGACAAATACAACGATCACCAAGATGTATTTGCATGCGTTCCGAATGACCTTATTCATTCCAGGTATAATGCAATTACTGTCTGTGTGTTTGTGTGTGTTATTCTTCCATCTGGTTGAGTATTATACTTGTGAATAATGTGGTATGCGCAGAGCGGCATTCAGGCAAAGCTAGACTACTGGAAGGAGAGACTTGGGCACACCACCATCGATCTTGGGATAGCTCCAGATAAGCTGGAGTCCTATCAGAATTCAGATACCAAAGCCATTGATCCCATGGAGAGGTTAGCAGCAGTGAGAGGTCACCTTGTTTCCTTTCCTCTGGATTTCATGAGCCAGGAAGATCTTAGACCCGTCTTCAATGAAAGCGAGTATTATGCCTCTCCCCTAATCTTTCACTAAAGTAGAATTAGCAATTACCATATCATACAAAGATCTGTGCCTCCAGCTTATGTTTATCTAAGTTAGAAAATCATAGGAAACAGAAGAGAGAAATGGGCCTGGCCTTTTTCAATGTATATTCAATTTTGTAATTCAAAGAAAATAAAATGCCCACTCATTTTTTTGGGCTCATTGTATAGTCCATTTACTCTCTGGATGGTTCTCTTCAATTCTATAAATTGTATAGAAACAAAACTTCATATTTTATCTTTACCAGGATGAATACACGTGTTGAAATTGTCGGAGGATGTGCCATACTCAGTAAAAAGATCCAACACTTCTTGTCTGGCTTTGAAGCCAAGTTTGTTGTATTTTTTAATAGCTTAAAAAGATTCAAATATAGAAAATAAAAATAAAATTGGATGAAATAATAAGACTTCTGTCTTCTCTGGCAGAGCGAGTGAAGAGTCATATTGAAGGAGAGAATGATCGATTTTTAGGCTCTCTACCATTTGAAGATAAGATGTTTGGTGTCTCTCTAAAGGAGAGTCATATCATTTATTTATTGTTAAAAACAAATAAATGAGATAAATTCAAAATAATCAGATAATTGTAAGTAATCAAATTTAAAATGTAGATAAAGCAAAATCAAATTCAAAACGTAGATAAAGCAATTTAAAAGGATTCTATAAAAAAAAAAAATCTCCTGATAGATTGATAAAGCTGCTTCGTATTGTTTCCAATCCAATAAATTTACAGATGAACATATAAGATCAATTGGAAGATACAAAGAATTGTACAAATTACATATTATAAAAACACCGTGGACAATTATTACGTCCAAACATGTTCGATACTTGTGACTCGATTAAAGAAAATACTCTCTCTCTCTCTAAAAAAAAATTCTAAAGTCAAATGATTTTAATCTTTATTTTTAAATCAGCGTTAAACTAATGAATAAATATTTATATTCTTAGTATTCAAAAGAATAATGAAAATGAGTTAAATAGATCATTCTAGTGGATGGTCCAGACGATCTTATATATATATATTCTTTAGTTCGGACGATAGAATTTACACATGAATAATGGTCCGGACGATCTTAACTGACAGAAATGAAATTTTACAATCGTTGCTTGAGTTTAGATTGTCCTGACCATACTAGAGGATGGTCCGAATGATCTTATATACATTTATAGGATGGTCCGTGGTAGAATTTATATGAATAATAGTCTGGACGATCTTAACTGAGAGGAATAGAATTTTACAGTCATTGTTTGAGTTTAGATCGTCTGGACCATGCTAGTGTATGATCCGGACGATCTAATATATATTTATTCTTTAGTACGAACGATATAATTTACGCATGTAGTATGGTCCGAACGAAAAAAATGTTCTAATCTCACGTTCGAACCATGATGGCACAGAAGAGTAAAATGGTAATTTTTTTTAAAATTTTGAAAATCCGTGTCTAAATGTCCACCCATTTTAAATTGACTTAGTCATTCAAAATGTTTTGACCATGGACACGATCAGACGAGACGCGTGAGGTCTGATCTAAGTCTTGAATCTTCCTTACTTTTATAATTTAGAAATGAGTGAAAATGAAACCGTGTTGGTATTTGGTATTTGGTATTTGGTAAGTGGGTACATTAAATTAAAATCTATAGTGTCAACTGTGAAGTCAATAAATTAAAAAAAGTGATAATCTGTTCTTACTTTTGAAAGAGGAAATCATGAAAATCTGATGATCTAGCCTTTATTGAAAAGCTTCAACAGCCTTCTTTGAAGGGACAAAATCAAGGGTCCACCTCTAACTTTTCAAATTATTACAGAATATAATTGAGAGTTTGAGACAAGGTCGGCAAAGTAGGAAAAGACTAAAGCGAGAATTGAAATGAATTGATAAGTGAATTGAATGGACTAAACTGGTAAGATTAAGATGATTGGATATAAATTTCCACATGTTTAGAAGAATAATCAGGTGTTGTAAAAAGTGTTTTGAGATGAAATAAAAATAAAATTCGAACTCTCATTTTCCGACCTATATTCAACTCTTTTGAGATCGATTTCCTAATCAACTTCTAAAATCATTCTAATTAATTTTTTTTTTTTTTAAATCATTCTCCAACATTGAAGAGAAGGGTCTCCTCACCATCAGCATTGAACATTAGTGCTTTCATTGTCAGAGTTGAAACTTTGAAAGTCCCATTGATCACAAAGGTATACTCATCTAGCATTAAGTTTATTGATATTTTACATGAGATCCAATTAGAGTCTCAATCATCTGAAATCAGGTCAAGTCTATGTGATAATAAATGCAAGGAATAAGGAAAAAAGACAAATACTTTTCTTCTCTCCAGACTTGAGACACCGTTCAAACACGCAAATACACTGGTATTGTCTTCATAGAACCATAGTGTTACTATTACAAGTCTCCACAAATCACATGTGAATGCAAGTGGGGCTCACTTGATGTTGATGAAATTTTGACTTCAGCACTTCAGTACACCATTTTCTTGATTAGTGGGACACTGTTCATACATTTCATAGGTACCCATGATAATAAATGAACACGAGACGAATTCTATATTAAAAGTGAGAGAAAGATTTAAAGATTTATAAAGGATTTGAATCACTTCAATTAATAGATTACTTTTCATAACAAGTGATATGTTAAGATTGGCTACGAACGAATTCCATATTAAAAATATAAAGAGGTTTGAAGATTTATAAAGAACTTCAATCACTCCAGTCAATAGACTAATCTTTTAAAATGGATATCTAGTCCTAGCACGATGATAATTAGATTATAACTCAATCGATTTTTAAAATCACATTCAAGAGGAGAAAACTTGTCAAAAATTTATAATTCTGAAATTGCCCGTTTGGATGCTGGATTTTAAATGAAATTTATGGAATAAGATAGACACGTGTATGGTGGGTAAGTGGGTTGAGGTGGAAACGTCGTTTTCTCCTTTTGCCGCCCTCACGTACGTGACGGTGGTCCTCCCTCCTTCCCACGCTTTTAGATATTTTCTACACAACCAAAATATATCAATGGTTATTGTTATTATCAAAATTAATTATTATTATTATTATTATTATTTTATATATATATATATATATATATATATATATATATATATTATTTTCATCATTTTACCCTTTTTATTGTATCAATTTCATCAAAAATTAAGTCTTCAGTAAAATCCAATTTTTCTTTGTTTATTTTTACTTAGATGAGGTTAGGTGGTAGGGGGGGGCAACATGCAAGACCCATATCAAGTATGGAGCGGGTCTGAAACTAACGATTCGGATCGGATCTTAACCCGCGGATGATCAGCCCTACCTTTAACACTAAAAAAACTCCTTGTGGAGCACAGAATTAAAATCATTGTTACCTTTGAGTAATCAACCCATTGGAATCATGACATTAGGCACTAGTTGCACTTCCACACAAGGCATGACATGAGAACAATACTTTATTAATTCATTTAAGTACATTTTATGTCATATAAACTAAATTATATGTTGAGGGAGTAACTAAAAATATAAAGACATTGTCTTGTATTATTCTCTTTAGATAGACGTGGAGCTTCTTAACTTGAGAATTATTATAAAAAAATTAAATTAAATATGTCATTTTTCAAAAGAATTGTGGAAAATATTTTTTCTAAAGAGAGGGATCAAAAGTAATTTTCACAACTTATGAATTTTAAAGTATATATCCAACTCATGTACTAATCATGGCTCAACTCGATGATCCAATATCCAATCCAAACACAACTCATGACCCGATTAATGACCCATGACCTATTTCATGATTCAATTGACCCGATCCATTACTCAGTCAAAAGTCTCACGGATCGAACATTTTACTCATGGTCAACTTAACCATACCTATAAACTAATTCACGACTTGAGACCCAGTTTATAGTCCAATCTGACCAAACATAGTATATATAATCTATTTCTCAACTCATGACAAAACTCAACTCATATCCCATACTTACTCACTATCCAATCAATGAACCAACCTAATTCACCATAATTTATGAATTTCTAGATTAATTTAAGGTATGTCAAGTTGAGATATGAACCAATTGTAATATTTATTACATAATATTATCATTTTAAGTAACTATTGGTCGAATCAACTATATAATATATATATTCATATCATCATCACCATTATCATCTACAATTAGGTATAATTGTTTTAAAACTTGTATTCCTTCCACCTAACAATATAAAAGAATTCATTTATGTACTATTATGAAAACTTTTTATTACACCAAACTAAAGATATTAATATTCATGGAAACAAAATAAAATAATTGAGAAAATCTATGACCACCTTATCTGAATTTTAAAACCATGTGCTACTTCCAGCCACAAGAAGAAGTTGTAGTGAGTGGATATTCAAATGTTTAAACTCACAGAATATTCCCATCTTTAAATTAAGCCAATGGGCATTAGACAAAGCATGAGTTTAAAATGTTATCTCATCCTTAAATACCTCATCATATGAGAAAAGAAAAGGTCATATGAACCATATTTTGTTTGTATTTCATTGGTGGGTTTAGGTAGACTTAGATAGCCCATTTATTTTAGTGTTTGTGGTCAATTTTACCATTCCTCCAACCACTACCTCAATTGATTTATGAGAGTAATGAGTATGGGGTTCTCCTTGCCTCTCATCTCTCAATCATGAGTCACATGACCAGTAAATCAATGTGCTGCAGGCCTTTTTATGTAAGACATTTCAACTTTGGAAATTTAAGGAGATGAGACTCATTCCCTTTCTATATGAAGTGGGCAACACAAGTATTTTCGTCTTGTGGTTGTGGGTGCACCTGGTCTCTTTTGACTGTGACTGTCATTTGCCTCCTCAGACTTCCAAATCTTACACTATTAAGATAGCCCACTATCATCATTTTTTCTTTTTAATTTACAAGTAGAAAATTGTGGAATACCCAACATAAAACTCTCATGAGTGAGCCTACCATCATCATGCGAGTAAATTGTGGCTTTATGGGACCCCCAAGTATGCACTCAACTGTGCATTATCTGAGTGCAAAACTCACACCTCCCTTGTAATATACTCTCTTTCAACGACCGGATAAGTCTAAATTAATTTAATTTGATGAGATTTCAAGTTAAGTGAATCAGTGATTTTTTTTTAAATAGTTTATGTAACAACTATGTCTCGCCCAGCACGATATTATTCATTTTAAGCTTACGAACATCTTTACGGTAATGCTTTGGAATGTGCACCCATACATATACCCAAAGGCCTCATATTAAGTGAAGGAAAGCGCTATTTAAATCACAAAGATCAGGATTGCTCATACACGATGTGGAATTGCTCGTATCCTTTATCAAAGATTTTCTCTCTCCTTGTTCGTGGCTTCATGCCACACTGATGGGATTTCTTCTGCTCACTCGGTCATAAGTATCCACTAGTATTCTTCTAATGGTTATTTCACTCATGAATATTTTTCTTTTTTCAAACTAATATTAATATAGCTGTGTAAATATTTTCCAAACATAAATTTCATAAAATTCAGTTGAAAAAGTATGATATAAAAATTTTCATTCACATATTAATGTTGAAAAATAATTAATTTTTTTTTCAAATTTTTAATATTTTTTTCCAAAAGACAAATACAAGATTAAATTCTTTTTTAATAGACTAAAAAATACATAAAATTGACATAATATAATCCCTCGATATAGAGTTTTCCCTCTCCTCTAGTCTCCCACAGGCTGAAATCCTTCGCTTGGAGTTTTCCCCTCCTCTTTCTAATGCGCACTATGACAGTGCGGACTATGACAGTTTCACTTATTAAAAAAAAAATAGTCAGAGTTCTCAATTTTCTAATATTATGTATGTAAATATTTAATATAAAAAGGGTTTTACCATTTTACTTTACCCACTAGCAGAGGTACTTTTCAATTCAAACATCTATAAACGATTGGCTAGGATGACCAGATGAAAAAAAAAACCAAGTATTAATGCAACCATCCAAGACAAGAGTCAAGGAACTGACATCTGTCTTTAAACCTAAGTATTATTTAAGAGAGTTGAATCTGCAGTGGGGCCATCATTTTAACCTTTGTAGCCTGTTGTTGGGACGTAGGATTTGAATCATGGGCCCCACATAGATGATACTGTGGGCTAACAAAACTTGGACCCACAACAGCGCTCACATAGTTTCTTTCTTCTTTTATTTGTGTAGTTCAAGCAACAGCAGGTTGAATGTTAGATCACCTTCTCATCCTGTCGACATGAGATTTTTATTTAATTGAAAGTCTTTGTCCAATTCAATTTTCATATAAATATATTTTTTTATTTTAAATGTTTAAGACCCTTTGGATAATTCGATTAATTCTCAAAGTAAGAGTAACCTTTTAAATAAAATAGCAAACTCCTACCTATTCAAATGAGTTCTTAGTCATCAGGGTGGAGATCTCATTCTCGGCTAATAACTCTCTCTCCTATTTTTTTTAAATCGTCTTTATCGACGATAATATCGCCGTATATTGGATACTCGGCCAATTTAAAACCTTGATATCTTAGCTATAGATGCGTATCGACTGAGATTATTAGTCCAGTTAGTCATCATTCTAGTCCTTTATAAATTCTTATGAATATATATATTTGCAAAATAAAACATAAAAAATATTGAGCAGTGCAGAAAATTAAATCTTTAAATTTACTAATTTTATAATTAGGATAAGAATTAAAATAATGTAATAGTCTTTAAATTTAAGGATAACGATCCTTCCATGGGAGGTTTGTGTAACCAGATAATAGAATTATTGAATTTTCAATTTTACCCCTTGCATGGACAGTAAAATCGGACATTTCTCATGAACTGTAAAATTTCATTTAGCCAATTTACTGTTCATACGAATTTTGACGAGCCGATATTACTGTTCATACAAATTTCAGTGAGTCAATTTAATGTTCATCTGATTTTTGACAAACTGATTTACTATTCAACAGAATTTTGACAAGCCAATTTACTTTTTATATGAATTTTCACAAATTAATTTACTTTTCATACAAAAAGTTGGTAAACTGATTTTAACAAATAGTAAAATTGAGAGTTCACTAATTTCAATATTTGATTTTACGGAAAAAAAAAAAAAGTCTTTGAAAGTATCGCTACCCAAATTTAATTATTTAATAAATACTTTTACTCAACATTTTGGCAGGTGCAAAAGTGCACCTTATCGCCTAATCTACATTGGATTCTATATAAACAACTTCATCTCGAATGATCCTTTGTGTAGGCATATACACCAAAGATCTCCTATTTCTGATTAGACGAGACGTGGAAGAGAAGAGGGGATATCAGCCCCGAGATTTATGGATGAGGATTGCACAGGTGGCTCATATCCTCTCATGGTCGGTCGGTAGTAACATTATAAATATCTCCGATATTTTTAAATTTATTAATTAACAAAATATTAATTATTATTATTATTATTTTAAGATTTATCGACATTGCAGTAGTTTTTTGATAAATTTATAATAAATAGTAATATCATGATAATATTTTGATAATTTTTTAGTAAAATATCAATAAATTTTATATTTATATTTTATTATGTTAGTAATTTTTTAAATATTATATTTTTCCTAAGATTTTCCAGTAAAAAGTTAAAAATATTCAATATTATTAACCATCATTAATATCTCGAAGACGGTATCTCTAAGTCGATAATGTTCAAGGGGAGTAAGTTGAATTCGGCGAACTTTTTGAAACCGCCAAATGGAGATTAAGCTCATGGCTTTATGCTAACAAGAAATTCAAGGATTTTAAAGTCGAGGATTTGCGTCTGTCGTTGGATGGATGTCTGGATCTCCCACTCAAGAGGGGCAAACCTACAATTGTGTGGGCCTCTCCCCCAGCTGGATCGTGGAAATTCAATGTGGATGGGGCATCCAAAGGTAAACGTGAGCCGATAAATTGGGAGAGTACTTAGGAATCATCTCAGTTTTATTCGTATTGTTTTCTCGGAGTCTGTTGGGATCAAAGAATCAAATGAGACGGAACTTCTTAGTATTCGGATGGTCTTGTCCCAGTAGTATCTTTAAGGAGGGAAATATTAATTATTTAAAGTGACTCTTCTAACGCTATCAAATGGACCAAAGGTTTGAAACTCTCCTCATCCAGAGACTAATTACCTTATTTAGAGAGATTAAGGAGCTATTAGAGAGTTTAAATATATCTTTCTCTCAAATTAGCAGGTCAACAAATGGGTGGTGGATTTCCTTACTAAAAAAGGTGTAAATGAGACTATTTGCGGCACTTTCTTTGATCCGAGCAGCTAGCGGATTTCTTTATTTACTATATTGTTATTTTTTTCTTTCTTCTTCTTCATTTATCTTTGCTTTGTGTGGGGGGTCTAATTCTCTTCTGCCACAACCTCCTTTGTTGTTAAAAAAAAAATCCGATAGTGGACCCTGCTTCTTGACGGGAATGTTGCCTGCTTGACGTGGGAAACGTATATACTGATAGTTTGGTGTATAAGAACTGCTTTAGTATAGTATTCTGCTTCATTAAAGACGTAATTATTACTAATGTTTTCGATAAAGACTATTATAGTAGTAATCATGAGCAATGATAGGCAGCATACCAAACAATGCTTCATATAGTATTACAGCATGACAAGAAGTAGTGCACGTATACCTCTGGAGCACTCAAAACTATATTCCCTCTCTTAAATAAATTTGGGTTGTGAAGAAAAAATAATGGTTAATGGGAATAAAATGCTCAATTAAAATGGGTTTGACTAATCTTCTAATTCAAATTGCTTTGTATGATCTGTTTATTCATTTAATATAAAAATTGGATGTCGATATGGGTTTTAATTTTATTTAATTATTATAACGATAAGAATGGCCAAGTCATGTTTTTATTGACCATTTGATGCTCTTTTTTTTTTTCATCAGCATCCATTACTATATCTTATCTTATCTCTCTAAATTGAAACTCTTCTATTAGTAAACTAGATACAGGCATACAGCTACTACATACAAAGGTAAAATATCAATTATTTAAAGGACAATGATCTTTTTACGTATTTTATCTAAGTCGATACAGATTTTTATTATATTATTTATTTTATTATTCGAATTATCTCGACGAAATCTTTGTGACAAACAATTCGAAGGTTCGACGAGTTGATTCGAAAGTCAAAATAAATAATAAAATAAAACTCGTATCAATTATATAAAATATCCATGAGAAGATCATTACCCTTATTTAAATAGCCATCATAAATATATATATATATATATGAACCTCAAGTGTGTGAAAATCAGAAATAATTTTTTTAAAATTTCAAAAAAATAATTGTCTACTGTTTTTCTTTTTATTCTACTAAAATTCCTACATATAATACTTTTATCTCTTAAAATACCATCAAAATTAATATATAAAAATTTGAATATGACACTTACCACTGGACACACGAGTCACTCTCAAATTCTTACTTGTCGGCCACCACCATACGAAGGTAAAATCTTTTAAAATGTGCAACTTTCTAAATTATCTCTCTGTCCACTAGAGATCAATGGCTAGGGGCTAGGGAATAGGGTCATAATCTGCTTTGACCCGTCATCTTGGCTTTAGGGTAATGTATCTATAGCTGAAGATCACATGTATGAGTTTTAAATCTTTAAAATAAACAGCCAAATTCATCATTATATTAAATGAGTGATTTCAATCCGAAGGTCAATGTAAATAGAGTCCCCATATATTAAAAAATATGTTAGGGTTCATATAATTTAAAATTTTCTGAAAAAAATCTCAGCTTTCTACATTACTTTTAATTTTTGTTTTTTGATATTTTAAATAAATTTATTATTTAGTCTAATTTTTTATGATTAAACTATGAGACATGAGATTTAGAGATAATGTCGTACATCTATAAAATTATTTCACTTTTAATATAAGTGAAAATATTTATATTATAGAAAAATATTATTAAATATGTCAGCTGAATTTTAAATTAATTTGAAGTGAATTTCTATATTCACATATGTTTTAGGTATATGCTGGGTGCAGCGAGATTGTCATTGTAACTGTTGATAATGATTTGGGGTCAAATAAAGGGCCTACAAGTCAAGATTACTGGATTTGGAAGATCACGCCTTCTGCACGTGATCCAAGGCTTTATATCATGTGGGGCCCACCACCTCAACATACAGTCATACACCAAACAACGCATCTCGAAATCCGGGCCGTCGGTTCTTGCATCGTTCACATGATGACCAGTGAACGTGTCTAGTTTTATCGATGAACGTTTCTGATCTTATACATGTGTGCCGCGTCTTGTTTATTATCTCCCACACGTATGACGCAAAAGCAAGCATGTTCCCTCATTGTGAAATCTGTCCGTATGATCCGATCCGAGAAATCATGCAGGGCGGGTCAATACTTTGGACCAGCAGGTCAGGTCGGATCGAGAAGATAAAAATTCCAAATAAAATTCGGGTTGAAATGAGTTGGAGATTTTACAAGTTAATCCGACTCGACCCAACCTGACCCGACTAAAAATTAGATTAAAATGAATTTATAATGCGGGGCAAAATTCAGGTTAGAATTCGGGTCGGGTCGGATCGAGTTCTAGAGTTCAAATTGAGAATTTAAGTTAGATTAGGTCGAGTTCCATATATATCAACTCAGGTCAATTGGATTTTAAGAAAACCAATCCACTTGACCTGAATTGCAGCCCTAGCCTCAGGAAATCCATCTTTGGAATTATTGATTTTGACTCAATATTAATACTAAATCATTAAAACAAATGACGATAATGATATAATGAGTAATACAATTTAAAGAAAATATATATAAAACATAGACACAAGTATCTATCGATATGTACCAATACCCATGGATTGACACGTATTGTAGTATTTTATCAAGATGTGAAATATCGATATACACTATTTTATCTATATTTTAAATCAAGGTATATGTTGAACTTGAGTAATCCTTACCCAAAAGTAAATACGTTCTCTAAAATATTATGTTTAGGAGAACTTAACCTCAAATTTTTTTGCAAATTCAACTAATCTCTCGTAGGTTAAAGAAGATTGAATTTTAAAAACTTATTTCAAATAAATTAGATTATAATAATGATATTTATAAAAAAATAATATTTTTACTTGTCAGACTGTCAGAGTATGAATCAGCATTCTGGAATGCCACTTATGAAACACATGCATAACACCCAACAGGTTACGCACGCTACAGTTATTAAGATAGCTGTTTACCATATTGCAACTGCCAAACGTACTCTACTCTCTTCTTCTCATCGCCAAAGCTTAAAAAAAAAAAAAAAATTCAATCCCTTTTATTCTCCGTACTGCTTGGAATTTTACATAAAACCATAAATAGACCAAAGTCGAATGGTAGCTGCCTCGGCAGCAGAGATTCCATCCTCACACGCCCTTGTCGCCATCGCACTGCTCTGCGACCGTATTCCCGGCACTGACGTCGGATTCCGACTATTCTTCTTTTCTGAAAATTCCGGCGACGCAGTCAGTTTCCGACTATTTATAATACCAACTTCCCTTTTCATTACTTCTCTGTACCTTTTCTTTTTTTTTTGAGATGATTATAGATATAAAGAACTCCCGCTGTTGGAATTCTGAGTAAGATTCTAAGAAAGAAGATTCTCTCCTTTTCCTAGAAATTCAGATTTCCGACCAAATTCTTATCTTTTCAACTCCTATTCCGGACATTCCGTTCCGTTCTCCTGCCGATGCTACTTGGCATTCGTGTCATCTAGCTTCTGTTCTGCTCTTTTGTCGAATCTCGAGCGTTGGATTGAATTGGACGGTGGGGATGAGGCATTTGTCGAATCTGATAAATGGGCTGGCGAGGTCGCTGTCGGTTGGGAAGGGGAGGAAGTACGAAGGTGACGATGCCGGGCGGGAGGTGGCAGATGCGCTGGCGAAAGAGGCGAAGAAGAATGATATGATTCTCTGTTCCTCTGGCAGCATCCATGCCACAGGTTCGAAGTGTCTTGCATCTGTCTTCTCTAAGAGGGGGGGAGAAAGGGGTGAATCAGGACTGCGCTATCGTGTGGGAGGTGAAATTTTCAAGCTTTGAGGACCGTTTGGTATTTATCAGAATTTCTCTGTGGAATTGAAATTCTGTAGTTTTCTTTAAATTTCTCATTTGGTGATCTCCAATACTTTAGTAGGATGGAATTCTGTGGATTCCAGTGGGACGCATGGAAGGAAAAGTACTTGGAAGAAATAACCAGAAATTATTCAAACTTTTTTTTTTTTTTTGAAAACTGGTTTTTTTTTTTTAAGAATTTTTTTTTCATGCGTCCGTTTAGAGGAGGCAATCATGTTGCTGATTCGTTTAATGTATGTGTCTTTGGATTCTTCTCTTGTGGGTGATGTTTGAATTTTAGCTTTTACCTTTTTGAGGATGAAGTCTAATTTTCGTCTGGATGGATACAAACGAAAGTACTTTCTTGGAAACTTTTGCAGTCATTTCTATATTTAGTTCAAAAGTGGGCTACTTTCCAAGACAGTTTCATGGTTCAAATGGAGCATTAAACGTGTAGAATCCTTATGAAAAAAAAAGAAAAAAAGAATTAGGATTTTTTCTTTTTTGAGATAGAAAATGAGTTTGGATCAAGTTGCCGATTTTAGAGAGCTTGATTCATTTTTGTAAATCTCAAGAATGGTTCTTGATAAGAAAAATGATAAATTGGAAGTATGGGCTTTATTGCGGACAACAGGAATTAGTTTCTGGTGATATTTTGATAATTTTTGTACAATTATGAGAAAACTTTACTTTTTTTCTAGTTTAAACATGATTAATTTCATTCTTTATTTATTTATTTTCGTTCATGTGTAATCTGTGCTTTTAATTCTTTTTGTGTTGGGAGTTGGGACATACCTGACAAGTTATATGGGCTGCAACCACCGGGATATCTCATCGGTGGGTTTTGTGAGTTATTCTTCTTGAAATTATATCATTAATCCTAACATTTCAAAGGTCATCCTATCCTCCTAATACCTTCGATCCGTAATCTCTCAATTCTACGCACTGGAGCTGCACGTGATCTTGACCAAATCATCTCAAACGAGTTTGTCTCAATTTATCTTCTATTGAAACTACCTTTTAATTTATCCCTATTGTTTCTAATCCTATCCATTGCAACCATTAAAAAAGAAAAGAAAAAGAGTCATAGCATTAGCATAAACCTGTAATTTACAAGTCTTTCATGGATGGGAGATGCCTTGAACAAAAACCCTATGGGTTTTCCCTAATTGACTGATTTAGCCCTCATCAAATCTGGTGCCTCATTGTCATTGGCTATCTGCAAGCCATTAATTGAGCACAGCTCATCCCTTGGCAGGATCCATGTGGGATGCTTGGCTTAGATTACAAAAACTAAGCCTGCATTTACTGGTCACCGAAAATTGATGTTTTCTGAATGGAAGTTCCTTCAATACCTTTTTAAATTTTAATTCGACTGGAAGAATTGAGGGTGGTTGATGGTCCGTCTATAACAATGGTTATAGTCTCATTGATGGGTTACTAAATTCTATATAGCTTAATCTCTTTCCCATTTAAAAAATTTTATATGCCAAATATTATGAGATTGTGTACTCTCTTTGATTTCATTTCACTTATCATGTGATTTAGATTTTATTTCTCCTATGTTTTCACTAGATGATCTGTAACTTAGTTCTCAACCATTCATGCATAGTAGTTATGAACTTTTGTATGAAAGAATGAGAATACATTTGGTTTTCTAACATGGGTAAGGACCAATTTTTCTTTTGTTTAATATTCAACCTCATAATGTTGAAATGCACATGCTCTATGTGGGTGGCAGGAGTTCGGATGTCAAGAAGATTTGATGTTTGTGGTGTGTGTTGACGGGCATGGTCCTTGGGGACATTTTGTGGCGAAAAGCGTAAGACAATCAATGCCATCATCTTTGCTTTGCAATTGGCAGGAGACTCTTGCTCTGACTTCCCTTGATTCAGATTTTGATCTGGAATCAGATAAAGAGGCTTCCCGGTTTGATGTTTGGAAGCAATCATATTTGAGAACTTGTACCATCATAGACAAGGAACTAGAGCAGAACCGTGGGTTGGATAGCTTCTATAGTGGCACGACTGCATTAACAGTTGTCAAACAGGTAGGAAGGGGTTTAAATTTAGTATTTCCTCTTCTGTGAAATTTTGAATATCAGCTTAGCAAGGCATTAGTAACTCTTCTCTTTTCCATAGGTTGATGAATGTTTTATTTCTATATTCTGTCTGTCCTTGAATAAATTTCCTCCCATATGTGCAATTATTTGGTGATAACTTTTCTTTCTCAAAGGGAAGAGCAATTCTTAATATCTGCAAATAGTGCATGTGATTTGAGGTTTTTTTCATCTTTTAGACCTCATAGCTGTTACAATAGGTTGGTATCATACTCAAGCTGTAGAGACACATAGTGTATCTACACAGGATTGAACGTATTGCCAAATGCCTTTCTCACTATACACTGTGTCGTGGACAAACTGCGTTAAGTTCAATTTTCCTTATGTAACCAAGCAGCTGGAGAAAATAATGGTATTTAATAAGATCCTGAAGATTCGCATAATGACATTTTGACTTGGAAAAAAGAAAAGAAAAATAGTTCCTGAAGTATTTACAATTTTTACAGAAAAACTTACCATCCGAATAATGGGTATTTGGTAGTCAAAATTGTGGCATGAGAGAGCTTTATTAATTAGGTACAGAGTCACTAGTGGCATGAGAACATTGGTTTAACTTACATAGGTGTGCAGGTAGTACAGGCTGAGTTTGGCTTCTTGCCACATTGGGGTTAAAGAAAACTTCTCTTGTAGTTCTCCTAGTGCTTAATTCATGAATTCAAAATAGAAAATTTCTCCCCACTGAAATAGTGAAGAACCAACCGCCCCCAGTCTTTCCGATATGTAGATTTTAGTCTTAGTGCAGTGAAACTGTATGCTTTCCATTTTAATGAGGTGAAAATGGATGTATCAAAATATTTTTTTTTTAACAATATCCTGAGATTATTCCTAAAGTAACATGTGCATAAAGCTTCTTCAATTGGTTTTCTGCTAGGGTGAACTTATTGTGATTGCAAATGTTTGGTGATTCCCGTGCTGTGTTGGCAACGACTTTGGATGATGGCACGTTGACTCCAGTCCAGCTCACTGTTGATTTTAAACCAGGTTTGCCACGTGAGTATCTTATTCATGCCTGTCCACCATAGACAGAACTTTACAAATGCTGGTTTGTGCTCCAGCAGCATGGCCTACTTGTTATGTATCTTTGAAAACTGAATTCTTTCAATAGATCTTCCATATAATTCCTCTTGTGAGGACCATGTGTTTCCACAAATGCCTCCAATGATTGATCTTGGTGGGCTATGATGCAATTTCACCCCTAGATTACTATAATTTCACTGATGTCTTTGGAGCCATGGCCTGTGCAGCAGCATGCCATTGATTCTTGAAATCCCAGAAACTTCCAAACAAAGCTCATCATCCCCCAATATGGTTTTGAGGATAACCCTTATCTAAAAGAGAAATCTGAGCATAATCCAATTATTTAAAACTCTGACCATAATCCCTTTATTTTTAAAGGAGAAATGAAACTTGGAACTCAGTGATCCATAGGTTTCTTCTCTGTTTTATGCAAATTAAGACAGGTAGCACAATGGTCCATGGTTCACTGGATAGGTTCATGTGGGCTAGTTATAAGAAAATTGCTCTGATCAGATCATCCCTATCATCTTGTCGGGGACCTCAAAAAATTGAAGTTAGATAAAATGTTGGGAATGGGTCAATTTTAACATAGACTATCCCATTGCCAATCTTGAATTCAAGTAAGCAATTGTCTACCTCTGTTTGACCTTTATTTATCTTTCATCTTGTGATCAGAAAATAATTGGCAAGTTATTGTTTTCTCCCTTTTTGGATTATCATGTGGATGCTCTTTCTTGATTTCAGAGGAGGCTGAGCGCATAGCACAATGCAACGGACGTGTGTTTTGTTTAAGCGATGAACCAGGAGTGCATAGGGTATGGTTACCCAATGGTGAAACGCCTGGACTGGCAATGTCAAGGGCCTTTGGAGACCATTGTGTTAAAGACTTCGGCCTTATTTCTGAGCCAGAAGTGACACAGAGGCATATAACCAGCAGAGACCAATTCATTGTGCTGGCAACAGACGGGGTATGTAGCTTCTTCTCCATATAATAAGACGATCTATGACATGCATAGATACAGGGAGCATATGAAACTCATTTCATTGAGATGGTATTTGGATATTGGTTACCCTGATTTTTTAGTACCATGACATAATAAGAAAATAGATAGATGAACTAAAGATAACAAGACACTAAAATTTATATTTTACAAGTATGCATGCAATACAAAGTACCAATGTTGGTATTGAGTGTATGAATGTCAATCAATATACAAGGGAATCCTAGAAACAGTTTTGTACATTTACTTTTTCTTTGACTGCGAAAGGACTTAAAAGATTGAAGTAAAATTGGGATTTAGTTTATTTTTTATTTATAATTATGTTCAGGTGTGGGATGTTATCTCTAACCAAGAAGCAGTGGAGATTGTTTCTTCTACTCCAGAGCAAGAAAATCAGCAAAACGGCTTGTAGAGTGTGCCAACCGTGCCTGGAAGCGTAAGAGACGAGGGATAGCAATGGATGACTGTTCAGCTATATGCCTCTTCTTTCACTGTTCCTCACCCTCATAGCACATTTGATCTCTCAAGCCTGCTCCCACAAAGCAATTGAAAAAGCAGAATAAGCAGGTAGATCAGCAGCAAGCATTAGTACACCATGCCTGATTGTTCTATGCTCTTCACTTGCATGTCTTGTAAATCATGTGTGTAGACTGATGGATGATGTCTTCAACCATCAATTGTATTTCAATATATTAAATCATTCATGATTTTGTATCAATTGACTAAAGCCCACCGTTAGTGTCATAAACAATAAGCGCTCTGCGAAATGTTTGTACAACACATATGCATGGGCAATATTTAGATTTCAGTGGTAGGGGAAACTAGCTTGATGACTGGTCATTTTTGGCTTGATATGTACTAGTTTTTCTGATTCCATTGTTAATCAAGGGACTCAGAAGCCTAGTTTTACTGATTCCATTGTTGATCAAGGGACTCAGAAGCCATAATTCCTATAATATGGCAGTCTTCCTACCTGACCAGAAGTTTCTCACCAACACCAATCCTCAATCCCTAGGTTCATTAGGTTCATTAATGGTCATTCAGCCAATTTGATTCGAGTTTTAGCTTATACCAATTGTTGGACTGAAACCCATTTTTTTCATTTATCAACACCCCCAGCACCACCCACCCCGCCCTTTTTCAAAAAGAAAAAAGAAAGAAAAGAAAACATTCCTTTCCTATCTACCTTTGATCACTGGCACTGCTTAGATGATCCCTTCAAGCTGCTTTTTAGCAGGCCCTATTCTCTCCTCTTTTTTTCAATTTTTTTTAGTACAATCTTTTTTTTAGACCCCAAGGTATTTAGGCGTCTCATCTGACTAATCCTTGGAGCATTTGTGAACTTCTCAATCTACACACAAGCTACAGAACAATGGCAAGTGGCCTTTTTTGGGTTAAAGGGGATTTGATCCCAAGACTTATGTTTTCATTGTTGTTATTGTCATCATCGTCGTTATTGTTACTATTGATGAAAATTATTTGTTTGGGGCATTCTCTAGACCTGTGTCATCTATCGAGAACCAATGTTCAACAACTATATAAACTAAAATTTTGATTGACTGACCAAACAAACAGCTAGAGACTCAGTGTTCAAGTGTTCATTGACATGATAAACAGCAGCATTAAAAATAAGGAATAGAAAGGTCAGAGACCAGGAGAGGTTCCTATTCAGCTTTGCCATTTGTATGGATTGTTGTTTATTTTATATTCTGGGTTTTATGGTCTTCCAAGTACCTTTCATGATGAGCTAACAAAATTCTCACAGATAATAATATAAAGTGAATAAAAATAGCCAGAAATCTGATCTTAGAACTACTTGATAAAGACTAATTCAGAAGGATAATGACATGTTAGTAATTAAACATATCTTTGGTGACAATCTCAAGCCACGAACATTTCAACTATTGTTGTTCAATGTTCCATCTGATTAAAAAGAATTTCTTTTGCCAAATGTAGCTTCTCCTTGTGCCACGTGTCTACTTGAGGTGTGAATTTTCTATTAGAAAGAGAATATTAATCTCAAAATTATGTCGATAATCCAAATATTCAATTATTCTTTGTTATTTTTAACTCGTATGACATGGTAGTAGGTCTGAGCGCTCAACGAGATTAGAAATAGAAACACATGGATGCTGTAAGTTCAGGTTCTTTCTCATGTCATGTGAGATGTGATTAAAATGATAAACAACTATAATTATAGAATAATGTTATTTAAATTATTTAAAGTAAGATATGATAGAGGTAGACCTTTTGAAATATGAGAACGGGATAAAGTAAGATATGATAGATAAAGAAGGTGATAAATACAAATTTAAAAGTCGATTTTAAATAGATGAGTTTAGTATTTATAATGATAATATTGTCTAAATTCTAAAGGCTTTTAAAGTGTATTCTCAACTGTATTCAATCTCCTCAACCCTCTTTTTTCTTAATTAGCTATGAAAATAAATGAAAAACAAAATGAAATCATGGATGACATTTCACAGCAGCAATGCGGCTGGAGATTTGTTTGGATAAACTCGAAAAAAATTCCAGGGGAATTAGTCCTTTGGATATGTGTAGAACTTCTAATTTCACATACACTAAATAAATTATTATGGAAAATATCGGTTGGAGTTGAGCGTGAATCAAGCTCAAGACCCTCTTTTTGAAGAGAGAGTCTTGACCATGAGGCTAAACCCCTTGGAGTTGCGGATAATCTATATTAAACAATATAATTGATAATATCACTATTTCTTTTTAAATCTAACGATCAACATATCGGTGTCAAGTGATTATTATAATCGGTAACCAGTGGTCATGGGTGAGGCCATTATTGGACCAGTCCCATCTCACATGGTCTCAGCTGCTAAGCTAAACTGTCTTACATGACAAGACTACGAGAGTACAATATTGAATTTGGTATATAATGGGAAATATCATAGTTTATAAGGGTGACCACTATAACACGGGAAAACTCTTTTAAGAGACAGGATTTTTCGAATTTCCCACTTTGCTCTCCATTGAAATTGATTCACTTTCCAGTGAATCGGTTCACCTGTCCCGTGCACTGATGAGTGAACCGATTCACTTGGAAATAGAAAGAGTTCAAATCGATATACCGACTAGTGCAACAATGAGTGAACCGATTTACTAGAAAGTGAACTAATTTCTGCAAATGAATATGGGGTAGGGAAGTTCACTAAAATCCGTATCTCTTAAAAGAGTATGCTCGTGTTAAGCTGGGCACCCATTTTATAATCAGTAATTTACTTTATTTTAAAAATAAACCACTTTGATTACATTGACAGTGGTAATGACAATCATAAAACTCAGTTCTTTTTAACCATGTGAGTCATTGGATTTAGACTTTGATGGTCAGGCATTAGTTAATTTTATTTAATTATATATGAATACTTTATCACTTCAAATAAAGTCAAACTAAACTCTAGTTTATTTATTATAAATCTAACCCAATAAATCATCAGTCGGAAATTTTGATAACAAAAAATGTTGATATATATTTATTTTTTAAGAGTGACATCTATGGGAAAAAGACTTTCAAAATTCTTTATTATGAAAAATTGCCAGTATCTCAATAATTAATCCTAATTTAAACAACGATAGCTCAAATTGAATTCATTTATTTCTTAACCGCATGGCCAATTGACACACAGTATGAGACTATGAGGGATTAATGGACTGAGATATTGAATAAAGAGGGTTATTAATTCAAATCACATGAATAGTAATGAGTAAATGAACGCATTAATAATTTAAAGATAGTTCCAATAGTTTGACAAATTAGAGAAATTATTTGAATTGTTTGGTTATATCAGTAGAAGACTAAATACAGTCTCAGTGTATAGAATTTAGAAGGTACGACAACTAGTTTTAAAACTTGGAGGAAATAGATAAAAAATATATGATAGATTGCAGAGTGGCTAAGAGTATAATTTATGATATGATCAATTAGAGAAAAAAAACTTATAAAGCCGACCTTAGATAGATAGGATATTGGTTGCCAATGATGATGGCAGACTGAGTTTATATATTAAAACCAAGACCCGAACAGTAAATAGATGGGACCAAAGACAATCAAACAGTAGATGATGAAATTATGTGATTTCTATGCCTAAGTTTGATTTCAGATCTAAAATTTGTTTATGAATCATGGGTAGGGCTTTGGCCTGAATATTAGCCCATATAATAAATTGCTCCACTTAATTCACACTATCATATATGAATTTGAGCCTGAATCTTTGACACTTAAAAATGTTCTACACGGCCTAATTTCTTAATCAACACTAAATGGTGCCCAGGATTTTCTTTTGATTTTTTTGTCAGAAAGCGAAGTTAAAGTAGAGATCCTACAGGAAGACAAAGCATGCCGTGGATGAAAACTTTTCAAAGGAAAATTTTCTCATCAATATCTAATTTTCTAATTAAAATTTATTTTCCAAGAAGCTGGATTTCATAGATCTTCAGTTCAATTCATAGTCAAACTCCTTTCCCGCTCTTCATGAAAAACCCAGTTTGTGTAAATTCTATTACTTTAGCAATCCGTTTACAATATCCTAAAAGTGAAAACAAAATAGAGAAAAAAAAAAATAAAGGTCTAAAATGAAATAAATAAAATATTTTAACATAATTGTATAGGAGAGACCGAGAGACAACTAGAATTTATAAATAAAATAAAGATATAATCAGAAATGAAGTATTACATTCTGCCATAAAAAAAATGAAAAAGTGCAATATTTTATATTTCTTTACAATATTTATCTAAAGCATCTAATTTCTTCAAACGTACATTTCTAAGTATTTTTAGTTTATAATTATTCTATTCATGGGAAGAATTTTCCAGTGATACAGTGAGAGCCCGCAACAATGGCCTGATTATTGCGATTTTAGAATTATTAAAAGATAAGTTTCAGCAGATCAATTTTTTTTTTAAATTTCATATGACTAGAAATCTCGTATAGAGACGTTTTTAAATATTCAGATAAATAAAGTTAATGAAGGGTTTCTCTTTTTCTATTCTTAAAAGCATTTCTAGTTAAAATATTAATAATTAATAAAATAATCATATTTCATTATATAAAGATAAAGTTACCCATGTTACAAAAAGAAAGATAAAATTACCTTCTTTGCCATTTTAGGTAAGAGCACCTTTAACATAATCAAATTTCTTTTCTTTTCTTTTTTGGCCATTTTAGATAGTTTGTCGACAGACTGAGACATGCACCCGTTTCAAGCCATCTGACCTAAATTTATCATTTACCTTAATCAGCTACTCAGGCAGCCAATTTCCAACACAAAACATAGTCACAAACATGGAATCCACATTAGTCGCATATCACATACATTCAAATGATATTCCAAACTCAGATTGAGAAAAAAAAAATTGATGATTCAAACTTCTATCTGAAATCTATCTATAACAACTCATAGTTCCATTAAAGCACAGGTCTGGTCATATATAATACAACATCAACCTCTAAATTCCATTTCACAAGTTAATCTGACTCAAATCTTTGACCATTTGCTCAAATTTGAGAGCACATCAAACAAGTTTTCAGCCTTCAAGACCTAACCATATCAAAACTGGTTCAAGGTTGTGAAATTTGCTGTTTGGTGCAGTATCTATAAGCTTCTTTGGTATCGAGATTTAGAAGAAATTATCCCATCTACACAAAGTTCTGCGACTCCGGGATTTGGTTTAGATGCTAATTTTAGTAGAGAATCATTCGAGTTGTTGCAGATCCCAAGCTTTATGACGAACGTATGCGCCTCCAGGATTTGGTTTAGATGTTAATTTTAGTAGAGAATCATTCGAGTTGTTGCAGATCCCAAGCTTTATGACGAACGTAGCAGTACAACCCTTGCCCAAGCCCTCACTTTCAATCCAAATATGACCCTCCATCAAATTGATAAACCTGGCCATACCATTTGCAAAGGTTAAATTGTAACCAAGTGCATTAGCTCAACACCGCATACATAGAGGTAGTAAACATCGTATTATTAGAAAAGCATTTATTTATAAATAATGAAAGGTTTTTAAAAAATGAAAACAGAGAGGTGTCAAAACTTAGGATGGGACCTACAATACTAGAAAATCAAGTAACTCCAAGGGGTTCACCTAGTGGTTGAAACACAAGACTTCAGGATTGAGGTCTTTGTTCAATCCTTGGTAACTTCAATAAAAGGTCACTCTCCGCGGGATATGTACAGAATAAGGTCCTACAGCAACTCCAAGGGGTTCACCTAGTGGTTGAAACACAAGACTTCAGGATTGAGGTCTTTGTTCAATCCTTGTTCAATAAAAGGTCAGGGATATGTACAGAATAAGGTCCTACAGCTTGAACCCAATATGTGTGTGTAGGCAGGTGTATACATGCTCCGAAGGACTAGTCGGGCGAGACACCACCTGGACACCTTCGGTCATTAAAATAAATACCAGAAAATTAAGTTGGAAAGTTCTCCAAAGACACCCTCCAAGGGCAAAGGCTCCACTTCAAATACAATAGAAAGGCAATCTTAAATACAAGAAACAAATTTTATTCATATGCCTTTCCTGATAAAGTTACCCACATCCACAAGTTTCAACAAGCGGTGTTATAAGAGCAACTTTCTGTTTAAAATATTTAATTTATAGTCTTCTTACCTCAGTAGCAAAGATGATATTTCAAACGTTTTAAAGGTCGATACTAAAAAGGAAAATGAATGAAACAAATACTTCCAGGAGCCCCTTTTTCTGATAAAAAAGAAGATTAACCAAAGGCTACTCCTAATAATACTAGTAAAATTTTTCTATCAAATCCCTTTATCTAATTAATATGGATGATTTGGTCGTAGAATCGAGGATGTAGTTCCTTCACGTATATTGTTTATAGAAGACATGCTGGTGAGTAGACAAGAAGTAAATGACAAGCTCACTCTGGAAAAGGAGGGGTAGCCAAATGGTTTGATCATGACAAACTACGTCAGAATAGATGGAATACAACCCCTTGCACCCCATTAGAAAGAAACCCCGGTACAAAACAGTTGACAATTAAGACAAATCAATGCACTCTTCCAAACTCTTAATATGTCAGAAATTGAGAAATCCTGGAAATCAGCAAGGGAAGAGGCCCAAGCTGCACATTTGGCCCTTAACTCTGTTAAAAACATCTTGAGGGCTCTCCACACTGTTTCTGAACACCCTTAGTGCAGTGCTTGTGAAGCAAGTTCTACATCCCTCAAAGGGCGATTTTATAACAGAGATTCCGATTTAACTGCCGGGCAAAGTACACGGGGGCAGGCATTGATACACCCAGATAGAGTGGAATAACAATGATAGAATTAGGAATTAGTACAAAAAAGGATGGGAGTTGCTAAAAATGAGAAAATAGGCACTTTGCTAGAAAGGTTTTGGCATGAACCCAGGATACAGGAGACATCCCGTGAAGAATTTTAAAAGGAATGACAAAATGAAGAAATTAGTGACAACTGACAGTTAGATTGTGAACTAAACAAAAAGCCAGACCTAAATAGTTCACAGAAATGTAGCTCACAAAACCAACCAAAATGATGATGATGATTTGGTGAAGTAAATACCACAAAGACGTCATATTTCATGGATCCAAGATAAGAAATATAGATAAGGGTAAATATATGATATGTTGACACTTGATACAATATCAGAGTTGTTTAATATGAGTAGGTCTTCTGCACAACAAGAGAAATAACCAGAATCTTGAATACACATGTCGATGATTTGGTACCTATATTGGTAGTGCGGTTGGGGATACAAGGAATTGGTACTAGAATCAAAAGCCAGAGAGATCTGATATTATCTTTGATGAGATTTTCTTGCACTCTCCAAAGATTTAGGCATCTCATTCATCAAAGGGAGTCAGAGTTAACAGGGTGGGTAATAAAGGGCACAATTGATAGGCCAACATTAAAAGGTAAATATTCCTATTGGAGTAATCTAATTGTGGCTGTCCATCTGTCCACTATACTGATACTTGGGCATTTTGTGTGCTATTATTTCTAATTGAATAAATTCCTCGATGCAAACAAAAAATTATTAGACATATGAAACACCAAATAGAGTGACTTCAGGAATATACAAGGGTTTGTAAGTATTGAGTTCTACCTTTTACAAATAGCAAGTCCAAGTCCAGTGCCTCCTTGGTTTCTATTTGTTCCAGTCCTTGACTGTGTGAATTTGGTAAAAAGATGTGGAATATCTTGAGAGCTAATTCCACAACCTGTATCTTTAACCTGCAGCATGGGATGTTAACATCACCCTCTTATGGTCATAAAAGAAAAAGAAATTTCTGAATATTTCATCATTTATCACAAACAAAACTTGGGCACAGATGGGAAGATGAAGTCATCAAGAAAGAAGCAACTGGACACTTCAAGAAACCACTGATGTTCGGACTAATGAGCATTTATATAACATGTATAGGAACAGTAATGTTCACACTTCACACTCTTGGCATACCCCAACCAGTATTGGTATACACACAAGTTGCCACCCATCTAATAGATATCCACCATTGGACAACCTAGACATAGATGAACTTTGAACCCTTAAAACAGGTCATATCATGGTCCAATTAATCTGAAGTTCGATAGACCCACTCTATCCACATGTTGCTCGCCTAAACAGGTTGTAACCACCAGAGCAATGTGCCACAATATCCAATGGAGGCAAACGATAGGTAGGTCCGACATCTTTCTCCATACCCATTCCACAAGTGATGATCACTATTGAATTGAACCACATCATGAGCGTGAAGATCACCTTTGTATGGATGATATTTGGACCCATCACCTGTCATTTGCAGGAGGTTGAGAACTTTGTCACCTTAAATTGCCCCATGGTATAGTCTAAGTCAAATTTATATAAAATTTAATACATGTATTTTAAAATCGAAAGGTCATAAGTAGAAGTACTAGGAGGAGGAGGTTTATTAAGGCATGGAGTGAGGTGTTAAGGCATGGCAGATTGCGAAGCAACAGAGGATGGGTTTTAGGGTATAGTTGAAAAGTAGAACCACAAGCCTCATCCTAGATAAATGGGGAAAATGATGATGTATTAAATCCTTCCTATTAAATGGTGACATCCTGCTTATATGCTCAAGAAAGTTTTGAAAGAAATAAAAAATTGGATCAACCTGCACTCTTAAGTAGAAGTGGCCATCACTAGATACCGGTAGAAGTCAGGAGCTCGTGGGTCTCTCAATGCTTCTGGTGTTGCAACACATGCTGTAACTGACACAAAGCCCTCCTTGTGAACTTCACGGCATTACCGGCAATGTTTAAAATTGTCTGCATAAGGCGCTTCTCATCACCAATAGTAAATACTGGTAGATCTGGTCCCAACATCAATGACAATGAAAGCTTCTTCACAGCTGCAATTGGCTTTATCAAATTTATGACCTGCAATATTAAACAGAAGGTTAGTAGCCTTTTCAAATAGTGGTAGTAATAGTAACAAACAGGACCATCTCAAAAAATAAATACATATATATAATATAAAGACATTTATATGAACATGATATCAGGGCCTGGCCCTATCTGTAGCAAGGTATCACATGATTGCTCCATAAACAATGGTACAGATGGACCCACTTTTCAGTTATCCACCCGGTAGGCTATCCATCTCCCTCCTAAAGGATGATTCTAGTAAGAGGATGGTGGCTTGCAAATGGCTAATAGCAAAGGTGCACAATGAGTAAATGGGGTGTTTAACATCATCTGACAGCATACTGGGTGTCTTGTGACTGATCTCATTACTAAAAACATTCCCCAACAGATATTTTCTGACAATTTACAAAACAAGGCATCCCTCCATGCACAATTGGTAATGGACACTGACTCGGAAAAATATAAAATTACCTCTCTGAGCATTACATGAAGATTGAAAGTTCCAACATCTAGTTCAAGGCTTCCATCTTCAAGCCTTGACAGATCTAGAACATCACTAATAAGTGTAGCCAGGAGGTTGCTACTCTTTAGCACCGTCTCTATCATAACACGCTGTTCAGGAGTCAGTTCAGTTTCCAGAAGTAAGGAGGACAAAGCAATGACAGCATGCATTGGTGTCCTCATTTCATGGTTCATAACGGCTAGAAAATCATTGCGAGCACAGATGGCCATTTCTGCTTCACGCCGAGCTAAATCCAATGCAACATTCTGCTTCATGAGCAGATCACGGGCCCGCATAGATTCCTCTAAAATTGAAGCATGTGAAAGAGCAACAGCTACCTATATTAAAAAACAAGTAGACAAAAGTTACCTTCTGACACATGCCACAGTAAGAATAACATCTTTTACAATGAGAACGTCATTTTCATGATCTGTGATGGTGACCTGGTTTGTAATTATAAAAATATTTTCATTACAACCAGACGTTTAACCAATGGACCCAAAAATCAATAAGCCACCCCAATTTATTGCATCATTTGTAATGAACTAGACCAAACAGGGAAACCCACCATGCAATTTGAGATTTATGTGGGTTCTAGCTGCTTCTTCGTAGGTTAGACTTGCTAAACTTCACTAAATGGATCGATAAATTTGGAAGGTTAGCCAAATTATATAGTTTTACTAAACATATACATGGAGATAAACTTTCTGCCTGACCGATGTGAAACAATTAAGCAGGAATAGGAATTTTCCCCAAATTTTGGTCTAGTAATCTTTCTCAACACCACACAAGATATGTCAGCTTGAGCAGGTGGAATAAGAAGAACTGAATTGAGCTCAGACTCCAAAACAAAGCAACTAGTTAAACAAACTTATAGTGAACCAAACTCCATACATGCTACAAGCCATCAACCAAATCAAACCATAATCCATAAATGCAATAATGGAAATTTGCACAGAAGCAATGGTGTCAGTGATCTGAAAAGAAAAATAGAAGACCCAATTGAGCTTATCTTTGAAGCCTCACAATGTGGTTCAATTTTAACTTCAATTATAAAATGGTGCATGGGAGCCTTTAGAAGGCCAGGCATTGTGGAAAACTGTACCAGAAGCAATGCATGGCTGATTTGGAAAGAAGAAATAGATGATGATATAATGGAGTCAATAAATGATGCCTCACTATGTCCTTAATTTTATCATCAGTGGTACAATAAGCCCATAAAGGTAGGAGCTGATGGGCATGACAACACCATATCTTTATAGACAGATAGGTTGTGAACTCAAAATAAATGTCTATGTGCAGACAGAAAAATGAAAGTTTGTTATATGTTACGAGACTTTGTTATCTCAATTAGTGGTTCAGCTCAATCCGTCTCTATCCACTTTGTAGTTGCTAGAGGTTGTACAGTCGTTCACTTATTTTTCTCTATGATACCCGTACCAAATTTGGCTCGACTTTTAAAATCAATTGATCTGACTCAACATATTTCTACCGTTAGATAAAGTGAAAATTTGATTAGATGAAATTTTATACACCATATATAAACCAGGGTCTTTCAAACCCACTCATCCATGTGGCCGTAGGTGGCGCCGACTTAGGTGCTGGTTTTCAACGGAAGGCTGCACATTTATCATGGGCTGGACCCACATGGCTGGGTGGGATGATATAATTCAAAGGAAACTCCTCCATCCAATCATCATTGCCTTGTGAGATGAGACATGAAAAACTAAGGCTTAGCAAATCAGTTAAAAAACCAAATCAATCAGACAAAAATAAAAAAATGTCCACTACTATTGTCATTTTCTACATATCCCAGCTACAAATGTTTTTGCTCACTTAAATTTTAATGAGTCTCCCTAAGCAGAATCTTTTAAGTCTTAGTTTTTCGAAATTATGGACTGGAACATGCTCAGAACACCTGTGACTAGCAATGCAAGAATGCTACAATTAATAGCTAATCTCAAAATTAAGACACCAAAAGACATCCTTAACTGAGGCTTTTCACCAAATGATTCAAACACTACTCAAAATTGTACATACACATAATATAGGAAAACATAGAATAGTGCGCAAAGTCATACAACAAATAAAAAGTGAGTTACAATGAACCTGGTCAGCAACCACTTCAACAAGCTCGAATTCATGTGCCATTTTCTTGCACATGAATGAAACGGTAGAAATGTACATACACATAATATAGGAAAACACAGAGTAGTGCGCAAAGTCATACAACAAATAAAAAGCTAAGTTACAATGAACCTGGTCAGCAACCACTTCAACAAGATCCAATTCATGTGCCATTTTCTTGCACATGAATGAAACGATAGAAATGTACACACACATAATATAGGAAAACACAGAATAGTGCACAAAGTCATACAACAGATAAAAATCTGAGTTACAATGAACCTGGTCAGCAACCACTTCAACAAGCTCCAATTCATGGGCATGCCATTTCTTGCACTGTCAGATGGAAGCATCAAAACCATTACAGAATATGCTTTGGCAGATACATCAGGCCAATCACTAGCTTGGAAATTTGAAAGATGTAGAAGTGGAACTCTCACAGCAACAACCTCCGGTGGCACATATCGCCCTGAAAGGGGCCGAATCTTTGCCAATGGACAAGTGTATGGAATTCTAACAGCCCGGTTGCTATTAAAGATGTGGTTGACCACAGAAAGCTGAATAGGTACTGTAGTTCCAACGGGAACCTGGTGGCGTAGAGTGTGAGAAAGTTCGAGGTTCAATCCGCTACGTGTTGGCATCCATCCACAACACTCTAAACCTAGGGTCCTAGTTCAACAAGTGTAGTCTTCAATATTGTATGTCTGTCAAGAGTGCTTCTTATTTCATGGGTCAACATTCTGACATGCCTGTTTCTTCTTGTGTACGAATGCCCCCCTCTCATCAAGTTCTTCAGCCTTATTTTTAAGAAACAATTCCCTTGTTTTCACACTCAACAAATCAGGTATTATGTGAACAAGCATCAGAGCTGTTGCACATGACACAACAGCAGTTGAGACTTTTGCAACGGTCATAACCACAGCAACAGTTCTTGAATGCATGGTGAAAGTCCACAAATTTATGAGGTGGGTTGCCCCACACAGAACAATAAATGCCCCAAACTGTATTAGCACCCATCTGTATGGGAAGAATGCAGATTTCTTTACAAAATAAACGAGCTCAAGGGGAATGGAGAAATAAGCAAGGGCAATAAAGAAGTCCGACAAATATTGATATTTCACCAGAAGTTCATCAGCAGGCCATTGTGGCTCAATGCAGTTGCAGGATTCCATCTTCAAGAAACCACAGGATCGAGTTCCTCACTCCTGCGTTCCTGCAAATACAGGTTAATGGTGGCAATAAGAATGAATTATGCATAGAAAAATTAATTGAACAAAAAAAAAAAAAAACAAGAGCAGGTGTACTAAAAACTTCACAGCAAAAGGTGACATACTGTTTTTCCTTGAATTCTAACAATCATAGTCATAAAAAGGACATTCAAATTCAGACATGGAGTCCTGATGCTTGGAGGATCATGATTCTAATTCTTCAACCAAAGAATTAGTAAAATAGCATCCTCACAAACTCCAACAATGTAACCATAAGAAACCCGTTTGATGCCCTTTTTCTCAGAGCATGAATAAGGCAGTAGCCACAAAGGTGGAAATATGAAATTTGGTGCAACTCCATTTAAAAAAAAAAAAAAATCAACTTGGAAAAAAAAAATGGTTGTAATTTTTTAAATATGGTTTTAAAATTGCCAGAAATTTTTTAAGTTCATCTATAAAAAATAGTCAGAAGTGATCAACTTAGAAATAACAATAGAATCAATGCAAGATTTCTTAATATAACAATATCATGCAAACTGGTCATATTTTTGTCATTTATGGTGAATCTTCATTAACCTGCTGTAAGAAATATCTAGGTTCTAGAATATGGTCCTGGAAGAAATCACTTCTAGATTCACCTTCACTTGTTTTTCAATGATAATGTGACTCAAACCTGCAATCTTCATAGTTGCAAGGGTAAGCACCTTCCGACTGTCCTACATTTGTGTTCAAATTGACAAACAGATGTAACTGTTATAAGCCAAATGGTAACCAAACTTCTCAAAAGAATACAACTGACAACTGCCTCCGTTGTGGAGGCCCTAAGTCAATTAACATAGCACATCAAATGAGCTATGGTTCGTCAGTAGCTATATCTGAGACTGACAGTATATTAGCAGTTCTATGACAACACCTCTTACCTAATATAAAACCATGAAATTGCATTACTAGTAATGATTTAATTCACTATTATCCGTATCTCATACTATTTCCAACCTATAAAATTATATTTAATTTTTTTTTCTTACATACAATATTTAATAACCCCACTGAGAGAATATATCAACGTTGGAAACCACAGTAACTTAATATGGATGATTAGAGGACTAGAGGGTACAGACAGAATAACCCGCCTAATGCTGTATACAATTTATGTGCTGTCCAAAGACACTGACAGCAGATTTCAGACTGTTCTATTGCTGGTGATTTGGGCAACATCTAATCCTACCCTTTGTTATCAATATTGTACGATTTACAATTTGAATCAAATTAGAACATATGGAAAAAGATCCGATATGCTTTTTGGGGGGATGTGCAATCTCAATCTTATTCTTGAATCACATTTTTTAGAATCCTGCATTTCTGGAAACATTACAACCAACTATTGAAGTTTTAGCATGGTCATCAGGTAGAACTGAATAGCTATTTATATCATGCATCATAACAAATCATATAAAAAAAAAAAAATCCGGAAAAACCACTGTATC
This sequence comes from Chimonanthus praecox, assembly GCA_022113865.1. Taxonomy (NCBI): domain Eukaryota; kingdom Viridiplantae; phylum Streptophyta; class Magnoliopsida; order Laurales; family Calycanthaceae; genus Chimonanthus; species Chimonanthus praecox. Next base: position 77,411 of record JAINRJ010000123.1, read on the forward strand.
AGCAAGTTGCGGTTGACATTGGGGAAAAGTATACATAATTGACAATCAAAGGTTATGGTTAGCATTAACTCCTAAAATGCCCCCAGTCATTAACTACCAGATTTTTTCAAAGCAGAGAGTAAAAAAATAAGCGAGCCCACGGTACTCTTTCTGTAAATTGCTATTGAGAGGTGGATTTTTTCCTGTTCTGATGTGGGGAAAGAGAAGTACTCTTGCAGAAAGAAACAGTTTTTAACCAATAAGTGTTAGACCCACTTCAGTTTTAAGTTAAATAATGTTCTTTTCAAAGAAAGTACTGGAATCCAAACAGCGCAAAAGGGTGGACATGTATACCACAATAGCACTCAACCAAGAATTCCAGCAGAACAGATGGTTCTCAATTGTGCTGGGTGTTTGGGGCAGCGCAGAAATGGGAAGTCAAAATCATCAACTACGCCCCCAATTATTGTCAACTACAGAACACCCAATCGCACCCAAATCCAAACTCGGCAGAACCATAATAAAACCCAAATCCCCAAATACAAAATTCAAAAGAGAGCATCTACAAAGCTCTGTTTGATGTATGCAAGGGGAAGTCTTCTACTTAAAAAAGAAAATAACCGGTTTTAAAGAAAAAAAGTTTGCCATTTTCAGTTGAAAATGGCAACTATTTTTCAATAGAGAACTTCTCTTTCCATGCTTCCAAACGAATCCACACATGCCCAAGTGAGAAACGGCATCCGATGACATGATGGAGAAACCGAGCAACTGAAAATGAAGCTCAGAAGCAGTAACAGATCTTCGCCTCCGCTTCGATGCATACAAGAAAAGTTTTTTCTTGCAAATTAATCAGTTGTTAACTGAAAACATAAATGGGTCTGTCAGTTTTCAGGGAAAAAATATTTAACTTGCAGGAAAACACTTTCCTTTCTATGCAGACAAGCGACCTCTTACAGAAATGAGACGTATTCATTCAAAACAAGCAGAAATAGATCCAACAGACAGACAAGAACCAGAGAGAGAACAGAGAGAGACTTACCGAACCATAATAGAATGAGAGAAGCAAAGAATTCTTGGAAATTTTCAGCATCCGAAGCAAATCTATGGAGGAATCCGTACATGGCGGTGAACTTCTTCTTCTTCCTACTCTTTTTCTCCTCCTCCGCTTTCAGCACGCATCCAAAACAAAATAAATGAGCAACAGCAGAGGAAAGAAAAGAGAGGCAAGAACGGAAAAAAAGTCAGTACAAAAGTGTTCACGGACAGAAAAAGCGAGATGTTCGACGTTAGGGAGAGAAGAAAGTCACGGTATTGGTGACTTTCCATTTCCACGCAAGCCTGACAGCCATTCGGTCCCCCTCACACGTGTCGAGCGTGTGAAACATCTCAACCATAAATCATGTTGATCCCACGATGGATGGGACATGATTAGATAATCCAGTTCGTCATCCAACCGTACATCAACAAAGTATAAAAGACCAGATCTAATATACGTTGAGGCGGTTATCTTGTTTCGGTGTGCACCCACGTCTTCTAGGGTTTATTAAACAAAAATCTAGTTCGTCCAAAATCTTATTTTATTTTAAATTTAAATTTCATTTGAGATTTATCATCTAAATCATTTTTATCTTTAAATTAAATATTAATAGAATAACTATCTATTCAAGAAATCTAATTTTGACATTCAAAAAATTAACAATAAAATGAAATGATGACGTTCATATATTTTTGTGCAACTGACAAATGTAAGAGTTTCATTGATAAGTGCAAGATGTTCAAAATATTGGATTTCTCATTTAAAATTTAGATTAAAGTTTGAGTAATATCTATTTGATGTATCCAAAAAATCTGCAAATTTTAGACAAAATTTGTTATTTCATGTGATGAACCGACTGAAGCATAAAAATAAAATGGTGCATGACTGATTAATGGCCTTTGAAGTTTGAAGAGGGTCGGCGGTGGAAATCTGTAAAGTTGTCTTTCCCGTTTGTTTAGGAGTCAATGAGCCACGCCATCAATATTCAATTTCAAATATAATATTCTAAAATGTATAAATAAATATAGTTTTTTTATTCTCATCTTATCATTTTAACTTTATATTATTCTTTTAAGCTTTTGCTGTCTATAAGCTATTGATTTTCAAGCTCAATTATAAATGTTAAATATTATAAGACAAAGTGTCAAAGGTCATTCTAATTTTATTTGAATAGTTTTAAAAAATATATATAATTAAAGTGTTCAGACGTCTCACATGTATTGAAATAAGAGACAATTTTAAACTAGCAGTCTTTGAGTTATGTGTAAGTCTTCCAATTACATATATTGAGTAAGCAACTACGGAATTGACTCATTGAGATTGAGTATGAATCAAATTTAAAACTCTATTTTTTAAAATCGGTGTCTCAACCGCCGACAAATCCCTTAACCATCTTCAAAATATTTTGCTCTAATTCTCTTTTAATGATAAAGAAATTTAAGACTCTATCCCTCTCTCTTTCTGAGAGAGTATTGGATAAAAAAGTTATGCACACAGCTCTTCATAAGCTACGAAGGATCAGTAATCTAATTTTTATTAAAATGTAAATCTAATTAGCTTGAAGAATTTATTATTTAAATAATTTTTAAAAAAAAATTATTGCTTGGCGCGTGGGGATCCATGTGGATTAGGTGAAACAGAAAAAGCAGAAACCATGAAATTTCAACCATGGAGTTCACACTTAACACTATTTCATGGGATGACTCAAACGATTGTACACATTATACTACTGTTGGAGAGTTGATTTTTTTGATGTCTGACAAGACTCATCACATTAAAATAAAACTGTGGAGAATAATCATTAGAAATTAAAGTGGAGTTATTCTTTTATCCCCCTATTAAAATATTTATAAAAAATTAAAAACGATAAACAAAATTTTAAACATGATTCAACCTCCCAAAAACATTTAAGCAGTAAAATCTTCTTGAGAAATGATCAGTAAAACCGGGTTTTATATATTTACTATTTATTGATATAATATATATATATAAGTTAAATTTAAGAGACTTGTCGTGATAAGATCATGGGTATGAATATTTAAATTTTAAAGCACTAATATTTTTAATAGATGATAAAGATAGAAGACCCAATCTCACTATAATCATAACTCTATTTTCAATAAAGAGTACTTATGTAAAACCTAACCTTGTTAGGTCTTTTCCCAACGTCTAATCATTTCCCATTCTTCACCTGCTCAAGATCATCTTAATGTTAATGGAGATTTCATTAATGAATAGATCAAAGAAAATGATAATATCACGGATATAAGAAATCACCCGTAAACTTCATGTATATGTAATCCTGAAAGTTAAAACCAAGTAAATTACTCGGGTAGATTATACATTTATTCATTCACTTTAATAAAAAAAAAAAAATGATTAGTTCAAACAAGATCTCAATCCAATTGTCTATTTTAAGTTGTTTTATTAGGTTGTTAAATATATGTTGAGTGAAGCTGAATATTTTGTATTTGGCACATTCTTAATCTCTTATTTGATTGCTCAGCGGAACTCTTTATTACTCAACTAAGTCATAATAGAATCTAATTTTATCCAACTCATTTGTTTATAACTGATATTAAATTTTATCAACTTAAAACTTTTTTTTTTATATATATATATTTAAAGATGTATTAAGTTCATTCAAATATAAACACTGTCGGGTTAAGTTAGGTCATAGTTTAATTTGAATTAATTAATTCTAATTTTTATGATATTTTAAAATAAACTATCTCATCTATTAAAAAAGTTAATAATAATACTAAAAAACTAAAATGGATTGATTGATTAGGTCAGAAATTAGCATTCTAAAATTAGAGTAAAGTGCAGTTCTTTAAGAGTGCCCATTCTACACGGGCATTATCTTTTTGGAGCCACAGGTTTTTTGGTTTTTCTACTTTACCCCTGTAAAAATCAGTTCATATGTCCGGTACACCGATGAGTGAACCGATTCACTTGGAAATGAAAAGAGTCAAGTTCGGTACACCGATCGGTGCACGAATGAGTGAACCGATTTCTTCAGATGAGGGGTAAAATAAAAAGTTCACTAAAATCTGTGTCTTCTAAAAAATAATGTCTATGTTAAAAAAAATGAACACCCTTCTTTAAATATAGGAACCAAGTAAGAACACCTATCTAGGATAGTTGGAGTAGAAAGATATCACCTTCATTCCTCTCTCAAAAGTCAATGACAGATAACAATAGTAGGTATTGAGAGCTCCAATTACAATGAATTAAAATCAATCAGGATTTAGGGTAAAACCAATCCAATGATTTTAGACTATTTTTTAGCTAGGTTCATAAGTTAGGTTGGATATGTAAAAAATAAAAGTTATCTAATTCACATAAAGTAACTCACCTCGTTCAAAAGTAAGAGATTCCAAATTTTGAATTTCACAATCACTCCATGTTTGTGACTTGCAAGAGTATATGTGCTTTTAAAGTTTTATTATTCATCTCGTACTTGAAAAGAGACAAGAGTCTTTAAATTTCTTTGTCATAAAAAATACAAGTATCATTTATCATTATTTATAAATTTAACTTTTAATTCTGTATTCGACGTGTCTAAATTTGGAGGTTTATATATGTTTAAAATATTAGTTAGATAATGATTTTTTTTTTTAACTTTACTATCCTCCGCTGATGTCATCATCAGCACTGACACGTCATAAACGATTTCCAAACACCGCTAGAGTTATTATCTCTAGTTTTAGTTGGTTTAGCGATGATTAAACAAAGGAAAGAAAACGTAAGTTGGACAGTGAAAATAAGGGCATTTTAGTCATTTCGTACTTTAAAAATAATAAAGAAAAACTGAAGCAGACCATCCATCAACCAACCGTCACACAACTTTAATACTTCATTAATTATTCAATATATATATATATATTATATATATATAATATATATATATATTATAAGATTTACAAATTGAGATATGTCAAGTTCACTTTTTAAAAATTTAAGATATATATATATTTAAAATAAAAATAATTTAAATTTTTAAAAATAATCTCCATTAATTACAAATGATATAACAAATTATTTTTCAAATTTTAATTAAAGTATCAATGATGATAAATGAAAAATAGTTCCTTGCATCGAAAGGTTTTTATATAAAAAAAAAAAAATACAAAAAGCCTTTATTTGTCATCATTCACAATCTAATTTTTGGCTTTGTATGAGAGGAATCTTTCTATTTAAAATCTTAAGACTCTCATTGATAAGATCCGCCAGCTTCAATCAATCACATGTTGTCTCATCTCATTTACAGTAGTTAGTTCTCTGTCACATGTAGAAATTTCAAATAAAAGTTTATTATATTAAAATGACAATCAAGTCTCGTTATTAATCTCATATTAAAAAGTTGGACTATTTTAAGATTTTGTTTCATAAATTAAAATTTTAAGGTGGTCATTTAATCATTCAACTTTTCTTTTAAGGACATTCGATTTTAAAATTTTATGTAAAAATTATCATTTTATCCATATTTTTTTAAAAAGACGATTTATCTACGCAAAACTGAAGATTAAAATAATATTTTCACATAAAATTTTGAAATAAGATGTCTAAATGACTACCCATTAAAATGTACAAGTAGATAGTGAATAACACTTCAACCCACAAAACACTTTTATACTGTATTGGGTGGATAAATTATATAAGAATTTTAATTTTAATAACTCTTAGTTTCATTTAAGTGAAACTCTTATTGAAGAATTATTTAATTTTAATTTTAAGCAATGTAAAACAAGTTGATTCAAAATTGTGGCATGGATAAGCCTTAGCCATGTGATTATGAGAAGGGTCACCGTGACTTTTCTTGCAAGATCCTCTAATAAAAAAATTCGATAAATTAATGAGAAGACTCCATGAGATACAGTGCTTTGAATATGTGACTACATGAATATGGTACATGTGAAATTTCATCATCAACTTTTAATCATTTAATTTGAACCTTTAAAATTTTGATAAAAATAATTTATTAAATTTTAAAATTAAGAAAAAAATGATTAAAGCAAATTTTATGGGAGTTGACTCGATAGTCAAAAAACTCTCTTCACGAAGAAGTTCGATTCACACTCAACATCTCTCTAGACCACTCGTAATTGTCCATCCAGTATGTCAGATTGAGAGGATGAGATATAACCCAAAGATCAGTTTTGTTAAAATATCCACTAACAGTGGGTCCCACCATCATGTATTGATGCTCCCATGAGAGAAACCATGATGTATAAAAGAGATGAGGTGCAATGTATTTGGAGGCCGGCGTGACAAAATGGACGCATAAAATGGGTGGCTTGTGGAGTCCTTTCTCTTTGTCTGAGTTGTATCGAGATTCGAGACATTTCTCATGTCTACACCAAACATCTCATTTATATAATTATCTGCTTTGAAAATGATCTCGCAATCGTACCTGCGGGAATAATGAAAACGACACCATCGTCCACACCTGCTCTCTCTTTTCTTTTTTTCTTCCATAGGTAGTGGAGAAGCCTTCAATTTTAGCCATGCGAACCATCATAAGATATTTGTGACACGTGTCATAAGATCATGCCAATCATATTCTTTATATATCAAAAAATAATAATTTCAGTTTGAAATCGAACCGTGGGCCTCCCTCATATCCTACACATGTGCGGTGTAGATTCACGGCTTTAAAATGCATCACACTAGATGAAGGAGACGACCCTTCGTGCAAGCACTCAAGCTTTATACTTGGTAGATAATGTGGAACTTTTTCACCTATCTTTTATTGCGGCACAAATGTCCCTTTTTTGTGAAGTTGTAACGGTCGGTCCATTAAAACTAGTCCATACGACGCTAAAGGTAACATTAACGGGTCCTGCCCTACCTCCTACCACCACCATCATCTGCACTCGATTGCTGTCCCATAACCAACATGATGAACTATAAAATATGGCAGTATTTATTTACATATCGCCCTCTTTCACCCCTCAACGGAAAAATATCAAATCATCTTTCAGACATGTGGAAGTACATGTAATGTTTTTAGAAAATTGATATTGACATGCAAGGTATATTTATTGAGCTCATGTAGTTTACGTTTAGATTAGATCTCTTTTTACTCTTGGTATCTTCTTCTGTATCATCTGAGTTTTTTAAGAAAATATTAAATATGAGTATTTTCCAAAAAAAAAAAAACGTGGTACTGGCCTGGGTTCAATTCAAGTACCAACCCAAAAGGGTTCACATTCCCATTCAATGAGCATTTTTGTCCATCCATCGTACTTGAAAATAACAAATGGTTGAATGACCACGTTAATGACGATATTACTTTATAAATAAAATGGCTAGTCATTTAGACATCTGACTTTTCTTTTAAAAGATACTCCATTTCAAAATTTTATACAAAATTATCATTTTGCCCTTAAGTTTTGTATAGACGAATTGTCTTTTTTAAAAACCTGAGAGACAAAATGGTAATTTTCACATAAAATTTTGAAATGGAATCTCTCTTAGAAGAAAAGTAGGATGTCTAAATAGCCACTGAAACAAAATAGATTATGGGATTTACTTGATCAAAGGAAACAGACATTTATTAAAACTTTTTAGCAATTATCAACTAAGGTTGTGAAATGGGTGGCTGAGACCAGTTAGGGTCATGTTCTATTTTCAACCATTCTCTTCACAATTCACACTGAGATTATATAATGCTTCATCTAATAACGCATGCATGAAGGTGGACTTAGAAAAGTAGGACCAGCAAAAAATTTAAAAATATCCAAGATAAAAAATTAAAACTGATCTTGTGAATTTAAAAGATTTAACTCATCTTTATCAGGTTAATATTCAAAAATAGAGAAAAGTTGTTCAAAATGACTTAAAAATAAGATAAGAAATTTTAGAATTAATTTTTATAAGTTAAATTGATTTATTATTAAAAAAAGATATCAAAATTTTATTAAAAAAATTAAGCTTGAAATTTGTGAGATAAAGAATTTGATATTTATAGATGAATGTAATAGGTTGAGAGGATTAGACTCATCATGTCATATCCTATAAACTTATTGTGGGTTTCTCTTTTACAACATGTCCTGCTATATTTAGAGCTTTTTCAGACCTTTTCATGACCCTTTTCAGTTTTTTAAAGCCATTTTGCAGTTAAAATATCTATTAATGAGATATTTTTTTTAATGCAAACAAGAAATTCCCAAACTTTTTTGAGAATTTAATTAATGAATAAATTGCATCACTCATTTAGAGCCATATACATAGGTTAACACTTCGAATATGCTTGCATTGACTAATAGTTTTTAAAAAAAATTATGTTTCGGCTTAAGGTTAAAGTTTCAGATTTACTTTTGATCGAAGGTACAAAAGAGAGGAGAAAGACCGAAAGACCACGGAAAACATTAAAAAAAAAATGATTTATGGTAAACTAAAATGGAAGTACTCCTCGAAATGCAGAGCGCAGAAGATATGACGAGGGGTCGAAAAAATCGATATCGGCCGACATTTTTCTCTCCTCCATTTTTTTAAAAATATCAGTCGATATTTTGATACGGCCGATATTTCAACCGATATTGTGAATATTGGCCAATATGATATATATCGGCCAATATTTACAACTTCAAAATCGATACATATCAGCCGATACGATATATATCAGCCTATATTTGTACCTCTGGATATGACTAGTGGCTTCCAACACCCAACATGGAGTAGCTCAACTGATAACTTCTCACCTCAGAAAGCGAGAGGTTTCAAGTCCCTATGGCATTAAGTGATAGCTATAACAACATCCATCAGCCTAGAATGAGGATTATATATCTTAAAGTGTTGGCATAAATGGAAAATATATAAAGAACATCGATTCTACAATACATTTTCTGTCAGATGAAAATTACAGCAGCCAAAAGAATGCCAAGTTCACAGTCAAGAAATATCAAAGGAACATCCGCTCAAACCAAAACTTCTGCCTTGGCATTACAGTTTTTTGGCATTGGTAACATCCTCTTACATGTGAAATAGCATATACTCTTAAAATTAATGAAATGTAAAAGATTATTTTATGTCAGCCTCATGTCTAATCGGCATCAGCCAATATGTACAGCTTCCTGGTAGAAAGCAGCACAAACTGCATAGAGCAAATGCAACACGCCTTGAGGACCCGTATGATTATTTCTGCATCAATCAACATGAAAAGAAAAATTAATTATAGGAGTCGACCCATTTTGATTGAGGAGAGGCTATGAAAATTACCTCAATATACAGGTTCCACCAGAAAAAGGCAAGTGAGAACAGCTCAATATGGTCTCTCTTAGCAATGAACGAAATCTTCCAAGGACATAAGCACATGATTTATTGCAATGCCATATCCTACTAGAAAATAGCCAAGTGATTCGTATTCCCAAAAGCATGGGTAGATTTTAACATTAAATAATAAGCTGGCTATGGCAAAGCGAGGTAACACAAATCATAGTCTGGTTGGTTCAATTTCTCAATGTGTTCACCGGTACTTTTCTTTTTTCAGCCTTTTTGGAAATAGTTCTTCAGCCTCCAGCATAACTTCACGATGCATCTGCACCCATAGCTCTTCAAACATACTGTGATACTTCGCTTGAAACCAACATCGAATCTCTGAATGCAATTCTTGTGGATTCTTGTTCCACGTCTCTCTCAATGTGGCCCGGCTATCAATCATTCTTGATTGCATCTTTAATTTATTCAGTAAATTGCCAACCCGTCTCTGACCTGCTGCCTCAGGCTTCAAAATGCTAGCCGGTGGTGCAGCCATGAACCTTTGGGCAGATTTCAGGCATGGCAATACATTGCCTACAAGCAACGAGTATGCAAATGTAGACACCCGTAAAACATCATTCTTAATTGGTATACTGTGCAGGGGTAGTTGCCACAGATGTGGACCAAATGTAGGACTGACCCAACATAATACTTGATCAGTTAAAGGATCATAGTATGGTTTTGGATCCATAAGTGGGGCCGAGAAGGTGCAGAGAGATTTAGCATTTGTCACTAGCCAGTCTGATTTGATACGAGTTACACCGTGCATATATGGTCGTTTTGTTTGAAGTAGCTCATTGTACACAAGAAACTCTGGTGCAGATGGAGAAACAGATGACCAACGGTGAAGAAAAACTGTTTCATTTACATTGCATGATTGATATCTAAGTGCATTACCACCTTTCCTATCTTTATCAGATGATTCCGAGACAGTTCTAATGCGCATGGCAACCCTATCTGCCCAACCAGCACAGATTGCTTGCCCCAGGAGCTCTTCTTCATTCAGTAAAAGGGGATGTTTATCAACCCTAATCCTCCACACACATTCTATATCCTCAACATTTCCATGTGTCCACAAGAAGTCTTGCTGCAACTCACCCCCCTTACTTCGATGAAATATCAACTGAAGCAGCTGCTTTCTCAACTTGGACATTTCGTCCATGGTCTTAAAATGCAGAGCATTGTTTCTGCAGAACTCCACAGGATTTTCAGCAAGATCAAATGCCTGCAAAGCATATGCTATGGTCAAAGCATCACTGCTGGGATTACAAAATTTTGCACGAGCCTCTTTGGCCATTGCTTTAAATTTCTTCTGCCTCTGTTTTTCCTGCTGATCAAGAGGAATCTTTCCTGTACATATTTGCAACTGCTTGGCATTATTTTCACCTTGCTCATCACCCAATATTCTGCATGTCCCGTCTTGATCCATGTTGCCATTACTTCCATTGGATCCACCAAACTGAATAATGAAAGGACTGGTAAAACTCAAAGCAGCAGCTGCAGCAACTGCATAGCTCAAAATCAAATTTGCTCTAGCATAGCCCTGCTGCGTCCTCATAACTTGAATGATTGTCAATAGCATACGGGAATGACGAGGACTCATGGGATATTGTGCCATGGCCTTCCCTATGGATGTAAGTCTTCTTTGTTATCAAGTGCTCCAAGAGCCTTCAAACAATGCTCAGCTTCTACCAGTGCAGCACTCTCTGGTGGGGTGGGAAATGGAAAATTTGCAACCTGAGGAAATGTTTAATACACGCTCAAATGAAAAATAAGATATGCACCGTCAATGTTTTTTTTGAAAGGTAACTTTACTATTATTAAAAGAAAAAATAGGAGAGATACAAAAAAAGGCTAGACATAGCCCAACAAACAAAAAGAGCTACAATTCTTCTCAAAAGCTAGAAAGTGTTATCAAATTCCATAGACCAAACAGTCCCCAGTGAACCCCCTTTCATCGGCAGTCGATTTAGCCGATCGATGATCCCGAACAAGTCTGAAACCGAAACAAGTTATGACACTACGAAATTTCTCGACTTTGTCAGGCCGAGGACACGAAGAATCATTCACCCACCCCACAATCATGATATGCACCCTCAATGTTCTAACTGGATTCCTCCCCCCCCCCCCCCCTCTCTCTCTCTCTCTCTCTCTCTCTCTCTCTCTCTCTCTCTATATATATATATATATATATATATATATATAACAATCTTTTTTATGTAATTAACAATTATTTTTCAAATTCTGATAATATCTCAAGAAAAAGCAAAAGCTTTGAGAATCTCCCAGCAGATGTCAGACATGTAAGAGTGAAATTTGTATCCATCATTAAGATGACTAAACAACTTAGAAGTCTAATGATGGATTCTTGCTTTTCAGGCACATCTTATAACACATACCTGCACTCAATCAATGGTAATGCTATTTGGCTTATCTTAATTTAGATAAAAAAAAATGTAGGTGCCTAATAGCATATACTGTGCTCACTCGTTTAATGCAGATTGGATCCAATCAATGTGATTGAGACAAATATATAAAAAATTATATGAATAAGTGGTATTGAAGTGTAACCATCCATCCATTGTGTGGCTACAGTGTATAACATGAATAAGCATTGAAATCCTAGCCTTCCACATGAAATGTACAAAGAGGAGCCCCTCTGATGAGGGGACCCAGCAGATTGTGGACCAAATGATCTTTATTGGGCTCAACTTATGCCTGGCCTGAATTTGACATTTATTGCACATCCACTGTCTGGTGATTTGGAAATGGATACTATTTAAACAACATTCAGGGCCATAAAGTTCATGAAAGGGTGTATCTATTAAAATCAAAGGTGTAAATATGTTGCAGATGGGGAAATTACAAGAATCTAACCTTGTCAATGCCCATGAACTTCATAATAAGTACAACACCATCAACAGGAATCTTGGTTATTTCAGCGCTAGAGAAGTCTGGAAAGATGTTGTTAAAGACAGCAGAAGAATACAGGCGGTAGCAATGGCCAGGGCCAGTTCTTCCCGCTCTCCCTGCACGTTGGGCAGCTGATGCCTTGCTTATCCATTGAACTTCATAAGTTGCCATCCCATTCGTGTGGTTGTAGTTCTTTACCTTTTCTCTGCCAGTGTCAACCACTATTTAATTCCAGGGATGGTTAAAGATGTTTCAGCCACGTTAGTAGCAACCACAACAAGCCGCTTCCCTTCACCTATTTCTTCAAATACACGGAGCTGAGCTGCAGCAGGTAGCATAGCATATAGAGGCAGGACATGCAAAGCACCTGGACAGATACCATCTACTCTCTGTTTCTTCCCATTAACAGGGGATGGCTCGGATTCATCCACGGGTGAGCTAGAAAATGGTCCCTTATTTGTATTTGATGCATTGCCTGACAAAGACTCAAAAGCAGCCTTCAGTGAAGAAAGGGTTCCAGCTTCTCCCAGAACATCAGCCACATTGTCAGTTTTCTCTGGGGTTTCATGATTAGAAAATTCCTCTTCATCACTGTCAACTAACAGTTCATCATCTGTATCTGAATCAAAAGAAGATGAGTCTTTCTCAAGGTCATCAAGCTCCTCATCACATGAGCCAAACCTTCCAGTTTGTTGATCACGTGAGTGACCTTGAATCTCAAATGCTTCACTGATGTCCTTCATATCAGGGTCCTGCCCAACACAATCCACTACCGATACTCGAGCAACACCAACATCAGACTTTCCTTTGGAGCTTCTCTCTATCAGCTTCTGTGAAGCTTTTCTTAGCTTCTTGCACAGGTACTCCACCTCCCTCTGGCCGGTGACAAATACTAGTATGCCTCCTGTGGGCAGCTTCTTGTGAATTAACATGACTTTTCTGTAAGCTTGACCCACATAGTCCACTATCTCTGTTCTCTTTGAAAAGTGAGTCGTCACAGGAAATTGTCTGGTTGGAACCTCAATAATAGGTGGAGGATCACAAAATAACCTCTTGTCTGAAACAAAGTCTTCCACTCGCAAGGTAGCACTCATAAGGACAAGCCTTAATTGAGTAACCAAATTTTCAGGACTAATCTTCATTCCTGAAAGAACCTTCTGTTGCTGCTCTACATATAATTTCTGCAATCATGCACAAAATCACATCCCACAGAAAGGGGGGTAAGAAGAAGATGATGGAGTAAAGCATAATCGATGACTTTTTGTGTAGAAAGGGAATGCACACCTACGAACTATTAATGGATGCTAGATTGGCCATATATCATTTTCCCCAGATGATTAGATATTGTCAATCAAAGTGGATTTTGGACTCTGGGCTGTCTGTGAGAGGTCCCATCCACTATTCCCCCTTCAAGATTCATATAGTGGGGAAAGTCATCTTCCTCTAGTGTTACATATTGTATCGATTACCTCAAAATTCACAGAGTACACTAAATGAATGGCAATAAACACAATATTTTTTGTATTTCCCATACAATGTGGCAGACAGTATCGATTACATTAAATTCAACATACTAAAAAACAGCAACAAATACTATGTTTTTACCTGGCGAATTTGTATGATCCGAGAAAGCATTCCAATAAGTATGTCTGTATTCAAGCTCCTCTCATGAGCCTCATCCAGAATAATGATAGAGTACCGCTTCAATAAGAAATCGCTCTGCATAATAACAATGTTGTATCATTGAGAATGATGCAAGAAGAATGCAGAATAGCATGAGAACATGCTGAAGGTTACATATTAATCAACAATGGAGAAAAAAATGCCAATCTTCCTTTACATAAATAGAAGTCATATTCATAGCTATACAAACATCAAGCACCCCCAAACAAGAAATATGAATTTAATGAAGAATTGTTTTGCATGAAACATTACAAAAGAAAGGACTAATCAAAAAGTAAAATAGAATCAACTAGCATTTCACTGTTTTGGGCATTAAACACATGAAAGAAATGGAGAGAGGTAACATAGATAAGTATGAAAGGCACAATATTGCTGGAATGAAGCAGAAAATGCAGAAAATTGCTGAGGCATCCAACTATGGACTTATTTAACTTGCACATTATCATAAAAAGGAAAAAAGAAAGCATAATGAAATTTCACTGAGGCTTGGGATCAAATCAAACAAGGACAACTATAAACAATTGAGGTTCAGGAATGATTAGGGACCTGCACTTCTCGAAGCAAAATTCCATCTGTCATGAACTTGATGGAACAGTTCTCTCCAATCTTCTTGTCATGTCTAACTTGAAAACCAACCTCCTTTCCCAGATGAAGCCCTAGCTCAAAGGCTATTCGCTTGGCAGTGGCTAGTACAGCAACACGCCGTGGTTGAGTGACACCAATAATTCCTTTTCTATCATTGCCCTTGCTAGAAGCAAATCCAGCTTCATAAAGGAACTGCAATGTATCATTTAAAAATAGGTAGGAATCTAAGATCACTGTAATAGGAAAATTAAACTCAAAGTGAAGCTGGCAAAATATGAATAGTATCTAACAAGATTGCACCTGAGGAACTTGAGTCGTTTTACCACATCCAGTCTCCCCACAAATGATAACAGTAGAATTTTCATTGATAGTTTCCATTATCTCTTGCTCCATCATGACAATGGGAAGATCTCCCCTTTTGCTTTCAACCTCATGCGGCCTTGATACATGCACTAAGGTCCGGTCATTCCTAAACTTTAGCCTCAAATGATCAGCATGGATGCCAGTATCCTGACAATCTATTTGAGAATCATCTAAATCCTGGCCAATGAAAGACAATCCAGCTACAGTGTCATAATCATGTAGCAAAGAAGAAAAAAACTTTCATTCATGGAGAAAAATGAAAGGAATCAACTTAAACTAAACTATAAATATAGACAATGTTTGATATATAGAAGGAGCACCTGTGGTTTGCTTTTCTCACCAGCAAAATTCCAAGATGCAATGGTGGAGTTATTCTGACCTTGCTTCATGCATTCTTCACTGCTCTTATTGACAAGTTCTCGGATTAATAAGGTGGCATTAGAACCAGAATCTGCACCCTGCATGCTACTAGAAGTTGAAAATGGTGGATTGTCCAAAGTCCCATAGGAACTAAAAGTATCTCTTTCTACTATTAGCTGTATGTGATTATCATTGTCTTGTTTGAAGTGGCTTTTGTCATTCCCAGTATTAAGTTTAGCACTGATTCCACTCTGAAACATAAATACCAGGTGTTGACCTCTTCTTGAAGGGTGGATCATCCTGTGGCACTTCCAAACCGGCTTTAGAAAACTGTAAGGCCCTTCTGCGTTTTTCACGCATAGTTTCAACCTGCAAGATGACAAATATTCAGAAAATACAAGTTGCAAATTTATATTTTACAATGCTTTCGGTTGCCTGTATAATGGGAGGTATGACTCTTTTACACAAAATTTGATATCCATCATGATTTAAGAAAAAAAGTAGTATTGGTTGGTGCAAAGAGCAGAGAAGTTTATTTTGCCTACTGCAGCACCCATTTTCTAGGCAACCCAAAATGCAAGATAGGACAACCATGTGTCTGCCAAAACGACAGTCACATCTAGGCATGTGGGCAAGTAAAAAATGTACACTTAAGTTCCTCAAGAATACTCATATAGTGCTACAAACCTGACCCATATTTGCTGAAGATCGCAACAGAAAATATGCACCATCCTGAATCTTGTACTTCCTGAAAGGTAATTCAACCCAAAAAAAAAAGATACAATGGATTAGATAGTAAAATTATTGCCAAATTAGGCTGAAATCAGGTCGGGTCGGGTTTCTTAAAACCCAACCCGACCCAAGCTATTGACCCGAAATTCTCAACTTGACCCGACCAGAATTTTAATCCGACTCAACCTGAATTCTGACTTGACCCGCATTCTGAACCCATTTTAGCCTAATTTTTTCCGGGTTGGGTTGGATCAAAGTCGGGTTAACTTGAAATTTCTTCAACTCGACCCGCATGATTTCTGGGGTCAGGTCATGCGGGGTCGGGTCAAAACCCGACCCGAGTTTCACCCCTATGCCAAATGAAGTAACTATGAGGATAAAATGATACAGTAGCATACTCCAAGATTCTTATACTTTTCAATTCCAAGACCCTTTTCTCTTTCTCCTCCTATTTGAACAAGACAAAAAGATCATTTCAAGAATTGAAAAAGGAACTAACAGCCACATGAGTACATCAATAAGATAGCATTAGTGATCTGAACAAACATGGCAATATGAAACCAAGCAGGAATACCTGCAACTTCTTTAACTTCCGCTTCTGAGATTTGCTCAGATGTGCAGCCTTCACCTTATCCTGCGAGAACAAATGCAGGGGAAATGCAGATTTGCTCAGAAGCAAGCAACAATGCAGTATAGTACATGTTCGGTGAAAATAAGTGAACTCCTGTAAATTTACTAGCTCCACACATACCTGATTTATGCCTTCTTTTTTCCCCTTTCTCTTGTCTTGTAAAATTATTGCATTGCTACCATCATCTTGGGACCTATAATATGCAAAACAAACAGAAATCCCTCAGCCTAAAAATGTTTCTCTACCTATCTCCAGCACTTTTGACTAACTAAAACCATTCAATATTGGCATAAAATGTTAACACAGTCCAGCAAAAACCAAGTCTATGATTAAACCAAGATTTGATATAATCAGTGATCAGTCGAACAAAAAAAAAGAAATCATACCCCCAAGCACCTTGAAGCCCTTCCAATTCCAGCGGCTTGATGGTCTCATCCACAAACTCATCCAAATTCTCAATAGATGACCTCATTCTCTCTTGCTTCAGGCTATCTGCGAACACCAATTGCTAAGTAATGGTATAAAGGAATTGAACAATAGTTGACAGGGCTGGAAAAGCAGGTCTAAGCAGGTCACACCCTGTCCACACCTGAGCCATTAGCTGGGAATACTGGACCCTATAGCCAACTCCAACCCAATAAATATTTCAGACAATAAGGTTAATGTGCAACAACTTATATAACTTGTTTTCCTCTGAAAGATAATGAATTTAATGCATAAAACATGTATTATCACTTATAAAACACTATGCAAACATGCCATATTATATCGCTAGTATAGTATTCACAATTTTGGTTGTTTAGACTACAAGCTCGCAGAGCCCTTAAAAAATACAACTAGAACCAAATCCAAAATTTTGATTAAGATATCAAGTCCAATAGACCTGTTAACAGCTTTAAATCGTTATATATATATATATATATATATATAGAGAGAGAGAGAGAGAGAGAGATTTTCAGACTGATACCAACTCAAGTTTCAAGAAAACTACAATCATTTATCAAACTAATGGTTTGAATGAAATCATGTGGGGAAAAGTTAAATCTAGTGCAACCCAAAGGAGTTGGTGTGTTGGCCAAAAACCCACCTCAGGAAGCGAGAGTCCTGAGTTCGAATCTCGTCCCACCCTAAAGAGCCACTCCCCATAGTTTTACCCGGTGTGTGTGGGTAGGGAGGCTTGCACAAGCCCCTAGGACTAGTCGGGTGCTCTAAGAGGCCCTAGACACCTCGGTCATAAAAAAAGGAAGTTAAATCTAGTGCAATGCTTGGATCCTTAAATCTTTTGGTCAATTTTACAATTTCTTATATCAATCTTATAGTTATACCAAATCTTACAATTCATTACAAATCTTACATCAGCATCACCAAAGCCTCATCTGATGCAGATGGACAACTCCTTACTATGACACTAGCTTATTTTCCTTGAAATGACTCAAACCCACAATTTTATGGTTGGAATAGTGGACACTTGCTAGCTCAAATATTTGCTCTTGTCAGCTGAAAATTTGAACACTGACTTTGCATTTCCTTAGGGTATATTTGCATTTTCCAACTTGCACCATTTTCATTGAAAATGAGGACATTTTCTGACCCCAACTTTATTTTTTTTAAGTTCGTCTAATGAAAAATTGAAAGTTTTGGGTCATCCTATCCTCTGTACAGTTTTGTTTTTATTAATATAAGTACGTTACCTTTCAAAAAAAAAATGGCCAAAGACATCTATGTTATTAGTTTTCATTGATTTAATGCAAATTTACTCGTCTTTTTCTTTGGGAATAAAAAATCAAGAGAAGGTGAAAAGAAATGGTAATGTTTATTTATTTATTTATTATTTCCATCTGTACTTGAATTTCCATTTGCATGGAGATGAAATCTATAAAAGTGTCAACATTGTGCAAATACACAATTTCTAGTTCATCTCAAAACGATTGTTGCTTCTCTCATTGAAGTTCTCTTCTGTTTTTATTTTTCAAATTGTCTAATTTTTAGGAGGAAATTCAGGCTCTAACCCAACAAACCATTTTTTTTTAAAA
The DNA here is from genome assembly GCA_022113865.1 of Chimonanthus praecox. NCBI lineage: Eukaryota > Viridiplantae > Streptophyta > Magnoliopsida > Laurales > Calycanthaceae > Chimonanthus > Chimonanthus praecox. Next base: position 95,991 of record JAINRJ010000123.1, read on the forward strand.
AAAAGTAGATAATACAATACTCCATGAACTACAGCACCAACTTATATGGCTGGCATGGATCTAACTGGTGGGATTAAATTCATTCAATGAGCTGCTACTGGACCAAGTTTTATCTACTTGACCTTGGTCATAAAAAATGACCGAGCATCCTTGTTTTTCTTTTTTCTAAAGATGTTTGGTGATTTCGGCCACTAAGATCAAGTAGCTTGGATTTGATTTTTTGGGCTGAAAGTTGGTCCACATGTAGCTCATGAAATGAACTTTCCATCTAACTAAAAAAAATTCTTAAGGATTCACAATTTTTTTTTAAAAAAATACAAGGTACAACTCATGTAGCCTTACGATTAAGTTCCTCTAAAATCATTCAAACAAGTGATTTTAAAGGAGATCACCAAGAGAACTTAAGAGGCAAAATTTCTCTTCATTTATCTTACCGTAAGAGAATCTCCTACTTCAAGTTCTCATCCAAACACTTACCGTTGCAACTTACTCTTCGCACTAGAATCATCTTGTATTCATTCTTTTTCATCATTTATTCTAAGCTCTTAGGTCTCTACAAAGGGGACAACTACTTCAAAGGTTAGCAACTTGCACCAGTTTCACACATACAACAATGTCTTTGTATTAAAGAGCTCATACAACAACTAGTAACTTAGTAAGTGCTTATTTTGCAACCTTAAAGGTTGTGCAATCAACTTACGTTACCATTTCAATCAATAATGACAAGGAAACTAGCAGTAACTGAAACAATAAAAATAACAAATAACCATTCTTCCATTCATTGTGTAAAGAACCAAATCACTAATAATGCAGGCTAAAACACTGTTATCTTAGGTACGATCCAAGCCCAACTTTGTCCCTTTTCTCCTTTTTACAGATGTTCACTGCATTTGTCCATTTTTATTTTTGGCTAAGCCTGAACGACAAGAAGTTTCAAATTGGAAGACCTTGAATGCTTCCATCAGATAAATTGTTCTCATCAACTGCAGAATTTTTTATTTTTTTTGTAACATGGGTATCCCCACCCACATTGGAGTTGAGCCTGATCCCACGAGCATGTGTAAACCTCCCAATCCACACACACTGGGCAAGTCAATGGGGAGTAGCCTAGAGGGGTTGAGCGTGAATCGAACTCAAGACCTCGCTTCATGAGGCTAGCGTCTTGACCGTCACGCCAACCCTTCCAGGTCAAGCCGACTGCAGAATTGATGAATTGGGCCACATAGAGTGTAATATGGGGTTGCCCCATTAACTAACTTCGGTCCTGTTTTCAATAGTGAAAAAGGAAGTTGAGCACGAGTATTACTCCTAAGCATTTCCCCAAACATAATGGTGATACCACCCACCCTTCTCCACTGCAAAAGTGAAGTGAAATAAAATGAAGCAGCAAGTGGGGTAAGTCGTCTCCTCCACTTTTCCTGCATGGGTAACTACTAAATATGGGGCGAACCCTTTACCCTAGTGAAACTGTTTACACTAGATCCAAGAACCCCTATAATTCTTCAAAGTATCCAATTAATCATTACTATTTTCTCCATAATCTCAGGTGTGAGTTAATATGAAGAGATATACGTTTGTTACAAAATGGAAAATGGACAACATACACTAGACGAATAAGAGTTCAAAAAATATAGACTCCATTCGTCTGCCTGAGAAGGAAAATCATTTCCTTCCATGTATTCAAAACGATGCCCAGAAACAACCGAACAAGGTCTTTTCTTCTTCTCCTCCTTCTGCAGTTGCAAATCGCAACCTAATCTATTGATATTCAGACCCGCAGCATTTTTTTATTTGAAAAGAAAAAAGAGAGAGAGAGAGAGAGAGAGTAGGATGGTCAAGAACATACCTTTGAATTTCGGTAGAGACGGCCGGCCAAAATCCTTAAACCCTAAAACCCCCAAAACCTCTGTTGGAGAGAGAGAGAGAAGCTAGATATGTTTGCTGTTTGGGAGGAAAACTATAGCCTTCTTAGTCCCACATCGGAAAGGTGCGAGAACGGGGCATTGGACTTGAGAATAAATAAAGAGGGAGGTGCAGGGGAATTGCTAACTCGTCCTGTCGGGGTGAGTGGCGACTCGTCAAGGATCGTATTGAGACGGCGAGTCGTGCCGACACCTACGCTAGCGAACACAATTTTATTGAGGCGAGCGAGTTCACTCTACTTAGGTGACTCGCCCGTCAATTTTTGGAAGCCCCTACTCCCTCGAGAATGGGGCTCGCCACCATTCACATGTTCCAGTTGCAAAGAGGCTGAAATTGAGACCACTTTTAATTAATTTTATTGAATTTTTGACCACTTGACTCTAATAGTTATTGACAACGTTTTGCTTGACGTCAGATATTTCTCAAATGAGGTAGTTTATCTATTTATTCTGTATAGTTTTAGAATGTAAAAATCATATCCTTTTAATTATATCTTTTTCAATTAAAATCAGTTTTAAAGTTAAAAAATTCTGATTAGATGAATTTTGATTACAGGACCGTTCGAACGAACATTTGATATTGAAAGGTTTTTTCGAACGGTATAAGAAGAAGGGTAAAATGGTAATTTCATATTATATTTAAAAGAACAATACCTAAATGGCCAACCATAATCAATATTCATTTTAAATAACATACACTGAGATGATTATTGTAATATTTTCATAACGTCTCAAAGTCATCTCATCACAAGTATTATTAATGGATGAATAGGTAGTGATTTTTGCACTTGAATTTTTCACTTTTTGTTTTTTCATAATAAGAAAGGTGAAATAAAATTCAAATTTTCACTTTTTATTTTAGCCACATGGGAGTGTATAATACATTGAGAGAGAGTAACTATATAAGAGACAAACTTGAGTCCCTGCTAAAAAAAGATTGTGAGAATTAATGTTATTTATTTTGACTACTGAAATTCTAATAAAGATGCAATAGTACAATGAGAACTCTATGTGCATGAGTTATAACATGCCAATCTAAATGTAAAAAGGAACTTGGGCTCGACTCCATTCAATAAAATGGGACAGTTACATTAGCAAATTTACAAGTTTATAGAAACCTAAGAACTATTACAACCTTTACGTAATTGAATTAAAAAAAACTCAATTTTTTACTTACTTTCACAACACTCTTAGGCAGGTAATAATCTCATTCGGCCAATATTACCTTTATTTACAGATAATATTGTCGAGGTGAATTTTTTTTAAAAAAAAATAGGAGAGAAAAAATCACAAATTTGATGTGAAATTGCTTTTAGACTTTTGTTATTGTTCATAGTTGAATGGAGAAAACACGTAAAAAAATCTTATCCAAATGTAATGTTCTAACAAACTGTAATTTTAATTTCATGGACTATGATAAAATAATACCACATTAGCTTCAAAGATCTTTATAAACAAATTTGCACAGAATAAAAGTACAAGTAACTCCTATTTGAAGCCAACCACAACTCACAATGTAGAGATAAAAGACTTTAATTGAGAAGTTTACAAGGACTTTAATTGAGAAGATCCTATACTTTGAAACATAGATGGAAATGTTTAACTTTCAATCAAGGTTATCAAGAATAAAAATGTGTCTTCGTAGTGTTATGAACTTTATACTTTGAATCCATCAAACACCAATACTTCATGCTTAACTCTAAATTGTCTTAAAAATGAATGAGGTGAAGATCAAACCCAAATAGACGTGATGATAGGTGCTTCGAAAAGGCCATTCATTGAATATGTGGCCTACAAAAATAATCTTAATTAAAACAATTAAATAAATCTTTTAAACCCACTAAAATTTTATCAATTTAAATTATTTTCAATGTTTAATCGTGATGACATTTAAAAACATGACTTTATTAATTCAATCAAATTGGTTTTTTGGTGAACCTAATATTTAAGGAATGACATTCTCACCGCATTCATCATCACTATATTTAATTTGCCATATTTTTAGGTACTCAATATATTCACAATATATAACTATATATAAGTGTTATTTAAACAAAATTACTAAAATATCTCTTCAATGGCCCAACATGTTAACTCGAATGAAGTGGTCCTAACTCATCACAGCTCATCATATACAATTAGAAGATAGGGTTTTTAATAAAACTGTGTATTAATAAATGTAACAAAAATAAATATTTCAACTTAAGAGGTCATTTACAATGAAACTATTTTCTTTAATCAATATTTTACTATACCAACAATGAAAAATAAAATGATTATAATAATCAAACTTTTACATAATAAAATCATAATATCATTACGATCATATGAAAATCAAAATTTTTACATCTATTGACAATAAACAATTTTTCACAGTTCAAACTCACATCAAGGGAGTGATGAATTAAATTCTGTACATCCATTATAATTATCTTAATAAATTATAATAAAAAATATAGAACTCATTAAAATAATTAAAAGATAGACTCGGATATCCTTGTTGGAGTTTTTGAATTACAATCGAAATAAATCATTATTTATTATTTTTTCCATCCTCCGAAATTTTCTAGGGTTTTGAAATCTAACACACTTTTGCGCGGATTAACCGCCCGCAGAATAACCCCTTCGAAACTTCGATGGGCTTTCACTCAAAATCAGTGGCAAATCACCGTAAATAATCCAAAACCAAGACCCTTTCTTTCAACCCAGACCATTTTGAAATCATCCATACCTCTTCATTTGCAGACTGCATCTCCCTTCGTATAACGACAAACTCACTCTCTCCTTTACTTTTCCTCTGGTAACTGCCATCAGTCTTTCCCATAATTTCAACTTTACCACCACTTGTTTTCCTTTTCTTCTCTTTCTAGGGTTTGTTGATTTCTTCTCCCTTATTCACGATTTTGCCGGTGCTAAGATTTCTTGTGCCGTCTCTCTTTCTCATTTTTTTTACGAGTTTGCCACTGTTTGTTTTTCAACTGTTTTTTTGTTGTCTCCTTTTCTTTTTTGTCTGATCTTGCCATCGCTAGCTAGGGTTTCTAGGTTATCGTCGATTTTGCAGAAGCAGCCATGTCGCTGAGGCCCAATGCAAGGACGGAGGTCCGTCGCAATCGATACAAAGTTGCGGTGGACGCCGAAGAGGGGCGGAGGAGGAGAGAAGACAACATGGTGGAGATCCGGAAGAATCGAAGAGAAGAAAGCCTCCTGAAGAAGCGAAGAGAAGGGATGCAGTCCCAGCAGTTTCCCACATCGGTTCCATCAGCTGTCGAGAAGAAGGTACATCTACGTAACAGTCTCGATACTAGGGGTTAGGGTTTGGATCTATCTTGTTTTGTATTGTCAGTTCGAAGTTTTTATTTTTAATTCGAATTGGAAACATGCTGATTTGATCTTGATTTGCAGTTGGAGAGTCTTCCGGCAATGGTTGCAGGGGTTTGTTCAGACGACAGTGCATTGCAGCTTGAAGCTACAACCCAATTCAGGAAGCTGCTTTCTATCGGTATTGGTTCAATCCTGTTGTCTTCAATTTAATTTTATTTTCTTTTGCTTTTGTGAGATCACAACAAATGCATTTTCCTTTAATTAAAATTAAACCAATTATCAGAGCGTAGCCCTCCGATTGAAGAAGTTATTGCGTCTGGTGTTGTTCCCCGTTTTGTTGAATTTCTTGTGAGAGAGGATTTTCCACAGCTTCAGGTTTGGATGATTAAATTGTGTAATTCCTTTGTTTTCAATTACATGAATTGGGTTTGTATGCACTTTTTAATTATTGTATTTCATGTGAAGTTTACTATTTATATGTGGAATTTGAGTAGTTTGAAGCGGCTTGGGCTCTTACAAACATTGCTTCTGGAACATCTGAGAACACCAAGGTTGTGATTGATCATGGGGCAGTACCCATCTTTGTTAAGCTTCTTGGTTCTCCGAGTGACGATGTCAGGGAACAGGTATGTATGTGAATGAACACAAATCATACCTTTTTGTGCCATTCAAATAGATGAGAACAGAAGTGCTTCCTCGGAACATGACAATTTTTAACAAAAATAGTTAGACCATTAACCTTTGGTTGATTTTTGTTAAAAATGGTTATTTCCTAAGAAACCATTTCTGTTCGCCAGAATACAGCCTTCAAAATATGCTCAAGATGATTTGGGTTACTGTAAGGCATATTTAAAATACAGATTCTTTCTAGTGCTGGCCTTTGGACAATTATACTAATGCACGTCCACTCTGAAATGGTGTTATGGATTCACACTTGGAAATGTTTCTAATTTTCTTTTGCAATTATGTACCTTTTGGGATGGAGGATTGATGTGGTAAGGTTGACCTCACGAACTTACTGTTAGGTCAACCTAGTTTTTACATCTGGAGCTCACTTTTGACTGTGGGAATTCATTCGATATCAGCATCCATTGATGGTAGATTGTGGTCTAAAATTGCTATTTACAATTGGATTGAAATGTATTATAAGGGGTATGGTATGATATAGAGACCTAAAGTAATTTTGCAGACATCCAATTACCATAGAGGATTTTTGAGATCCAATTGGTTCCTGTAATGGGAAGTGGCCCCAACATGTAAAAGCAGGTCAACCTTACCATATTAGTTTGGTTAGCATTTGAAGTGATGTTATAATCCCTGCATGCCAATCGCTGTGGTGGTATATTATTTTGTTTTCATAACTATAGAGTATCCACAGTTTGTTATTGATACATCTAATATAAATTTCACTTATCATAAAAAGGTGGATGGTGGATATTTATAATGCACGTGCACTTTCTTTAAAATCATTCCTGGATTGTGTTATACCTGATAACTTTCATTTGAATGTCCCATTTTTGAAAATAAAGCTTGAAGAAGATCATCTTAAGTTCATTCTGGGGTTCATTCTGTTAAGTACCGTTCCCAATTCATAGGCTGAGCATGAAATTTCACTTCCAATTTCTTTTTAAGTACTTTTTTTTCCAGTTCATGGGATGTGGTTCTAAATAAGAAAGAAAAAAAATCGAGCTTGCGCTCTCACTTTATTTGTTAGCTACTTTGTTTTAGAAATTTGAGTCTTACACATGCTCTTTTTGAGTTATAGGCTGTCTGGGCATTGGGAAACGTTGCTGGTGATTCCCCCAGATGCCGTGATCTCGTTCTTAGCCATGGTGCCCTGCTTCCACTTCTCGCACAATTGAATGAGCATGCTAAGCTTTCTATGCTGAGAAATGCCACTTGGACGCTATCAAATTTCTGCAGGGGCAAGCCGCAGCCACCTTTTGAACAGGTTTGTTCAAGGTATTTACGTTAGAGGTTGACCATAGTCATACTGATTGCTCACCATTGTCTAAAATTTCTTTATATTATGTACAGACTAAACCTGCTTTGCCCGCACTTCAGCGTCTTATCCATTCAAATGATGAGGAAGTTCTCACAGATGCCTGTTGGGCTCTTTCATATCTCTCTGATGGTACAAATGACAAAATCCAAGCTGTTATTGAAGCGGGTGTGTGCCCTCGGCTCGTTGAGCTTCTACTGTAAGTACCATTTGTCATTTTGATCTTTGGTGCATTGTGGCTTTTTGTTTTTGGAACTTGAATTCTGAGCTCCTATCTGTTTTGCCTTCTTAGCCATCCTTCTCCATCGGTGCTTATTCCTGCGCTTCGCACAGTTGGAAACATTGTTACTGGAGATGATGTGCAGACTCAGGTATTAAATGTTCCATGGCTTCTTCTAATACTATATGCTGTTGAATTGTGCCATTGTATATTCTGTAGTGCCATGCCATGATATGCATGTGTATTTAACTAATATCATTCTAAAAATTGCTGTTGGTACTTCAAAGATAAAATTGTGAGTTTGTACTTGTTCGATGAACTTTCCTTATCCTACTTCGTTGGGGTTGAAGTTCAATTTCATAAGCTGGATAAAGTTTTTTTTTTTAAATTTTGAATTGAACAATTTACTATGGAGATTCTATCTTATCAATGGTACATTTTTCTTTCTTGTGCCACAAGGCCTGTAAAAAGTCAACTGTTGAATTTGAGGTTCATCCTAGCAAATATCTGTGAAGATCCGTCCTAGGTTATTTTCTAGTCATTTTGGGTTTTGAGGGTGAACTTTGATTAAAAAAAAAAAAGAGTAGTGATAGAACTATTTTGAACATGGGTAATTATTGGGGCATTGTCTCGGTCTTCGGAAAACTTTATCTATGTTTGTTGTTAGATATTTGATGAAGGCTGAAGGTCGTAACTGCAAGATAATTGATTACCAACTGATTAAGGTGATGTTATTCCGCGCACTTGAACCCTCAACCTTAATTAATATTTTAGATTCGAATTTTTCAATCTGAATCAAGGATCTCAATGATACCCAACATTGGGTAGCTCAACTAGTTACTTCCCACCTCATTAAGCGAGAGGTAGCTAGTTCGAGTCCTAGCGGCGTAAACTGGAGGCGTCCTGTGTGGGTGTGGGACCCTCCCCCAAGGGGTTTATGGGGGTCTTGCCTCGTGGTTCCCCTCGGTTATAAATAAAAAATAAAAAATCAAGGATCTCCATGATAAACGCCCCAAAAGATCCAGCTCACTCTAGAAAGAAAGAAAGATGGTTCTAATTTCAACATGATAATTTGATGACAAATTCATCGATGAAATTAGGTGTTCTAAGAATTCAATGCGAACAAGGAATTGAGAATTCGAATGCAATTGATAAACCCAAATTAAATGCAATCAAGAAAGCAATGCATGCATGAATTCTACTCCAGCTCAAATTCGAATCGAAAGTCGAAGAACCTTCTTAAGAATCAATTTGGTTGTGGAATTAAAATTTAATCAAGCAATTGATTGATGCAAGATATGAATATTAAACATTCAAAAAGTGGAACTTGATTTTTTCATCCAAGGGCTTTAGTGGAAGTTCCCACCATTTTTGTGAACTGGTTCACAATAGATGACTTCTTGTTGGTATGATGGACATAGGTGAAACTTGACCATATTTTATCTGTATGGTCCCATGCACATGTCAACCCTAACAGCCTGATGAATTATTTGAAGTTGGGTGGGTGCCAGAAAAAGCCACAATCGATCTTGAGTTGCTACTCTTTGTTCATATATTCCATCTTTTGTTGGGAAAGAGAAAAGAATAAAGATTGAAGGCACTCATACGTGATGCATTCAAGACAGAAGCAACAACAGGAATGGTCTCTGTTCCAGACAAATCAAAATAAGAGCACCAAATGAATTTGATGGAGATTCGAATGAACCCTGAAGCAACAAGCCAGAGAAAAATACAGTCAAAGAAGCCAAATCAGCTACATCCACATTAGCAATGCTCACTATCTATTGGAAGAACCTCACTAGATTACAAGATCACAGAAGCAGGGAAAAGGTGCTTAAGGCTTTTTACACATGCACAAAAAATAAGGAGTGGTTATGGTTCTGAAGAAATCAACTCCACTCGTTGCAGACAAGAAGCTGATACGAAAGTACTTCCTAGGAAATTCTTAGCTAGAAATGGTTGAAAAATAGTCATTTTAGTTAATGTGGTTCTATAACAAGGATCATTTAGGGACACGTCGTCAAACTTAAATTTAAAGACTCCTATGTGATGTGGTGTTATATGCTCTATGGAGAGGGGTTTTGATATTGGAAGAATTCGGAGTAGTTGGGTGTATCTTAGAAGGTGACTCTAAGATTGTTGTTGGTTGGGATTTTGGTCTCTTTGTCCACGGTTGTGTTTGGATAAAATTGATAAGATTCGCCAGTCAATTGAGTCTTATGGTTTTTTGGTCTTTTGGGTTCCTCAATCTGCAATATAAAGGCTGAGGAATTGGCTCGTCAGGGAGTGACCTTGTCTTCGAAAATTGTAAATTAATTTTATGTAATGTGAGGGAGGGGGGTGTCTTGGTTTTTTGGCTGTTTATTGGTGCTAGCTCTATGTGTCTGCTTTTGTTTTTGTATGTATATGTTTTCCTCTTTTGATTAATGAAGTTACTTTAAAAAAAAAAAAATCACCATGCAATCACAAACCAACACTTAAATTAAAATTAATTGTAAAACAAACTCAAATTAAAATTCAAAAGAAACCCAAAAACACACCAAACTTGGAGAGGCCCGACAAGCTCAAAGCTTTAAATTTACTTCAAACCAATTGTGTATATACAAAATTCGTCCATGGATGGTATTTATAATTATTCCCGCAAGGCCGCAACTAAAAACCAAGAAATAATAAAGAAAGAAACAATGAAATTTGCTACCCCAACTTCACTTGCACGCCAGGCCCTGCTGAATTGGGCTTTATTTCTATTTTTACTTCCAACCAATGGCTGAATGCCATGTGGCTTATTTAGACTAATAAAACACAAAAAAAGTACGTCATTATTTTCTGTAGATCTACATCCAAAACCAGCCTAAATCTCAGCCCTTGATCTCGATAACTTGCCTTCCAAACAGATACTAATCCAGGCCCAGATCAGTCTTCACGTCAATGCAGGGAGAGCTGCCTTTCTTGGGTTGATTTGCAGCCCTTCAATTCAGATTTCTACTGAATTTAGCAGGCCCAATTCGTCTTTAAATCAGTCCATATCTGCTGAAAAGTTCTGGGTCACAAATCTGGCAAAAAATTACCATTCAAGACAGCTTAAAAAATCCAGGTCCAATCTGGCTAAAACTGTCTACAGGCCCAAGCTGAGATTCCTTGCTGCTTCAGCAGTATTATCAGTTACAAATTTAAGATTGTTACTGGATTTAGGGGAGTTAAAACCGTCCTTAATCTGCCCCATATCCAGGCCCACACGTCTGGCAAGGTTTCTTGCTAATTTTGGGCTTTCTAAAATGATCGTGCAGCCCCAAACGTCCAGGCCTTTCTATATTTTGTGGATTCTCTGTCATGTAGGCGTTGAGATGGCATTTGATGCATGATTCAGATGCTTATTGCATTGGCATTAAATGTGCCTGAAACAGGGGTCGAAATATGCGTATCGGCCATTGTGACAAATACCGTTCTCGGGATATTAACGGCAATTGGTAATAACGGGATATTTTTAAATTCTCGGATTTTTACCGGGAATTTACCGGGAAAATCTCGGCAAAATTATAATATTTAAAAAATAAAAAAATAGAATAAATAAAAAAATTAATGGTATAGGGAAGTTACCGGGATATTATCGCGTTTTTAATGCGATTTTATTGGGAATTTACCGAAAATTTATCGTCGTGGCGATAAAAACGCGTTTTTAACATGGTAATGGTATTTTGCCGATAAAAACGCGGTAAATTTGAAAATACCGCCGATATTTGTGACAAGGGTATCGGCTAGAGATAAAAAAATAACAAATATCGGTCGTAGGCCGGTTGATATCTTGGCCGATATTCGTCCGATACGGGTGAATATCGGCCTAGATATTGGCTGATATTTATATTTTAATTTTTTTTTTTTTTTTAAAAACAGCCTTTTTTTTAGATGATTTTTTTCAAAAAAGAGGCACCGAGATTTTCAAAAAAAAAAAAAAAAAAATTTTGAGGAGAGAAAAATCTCGGCCGAAAAATCGGATGAGCCGAATTTTCGACCCCTTGCCTGAAATCATGGCCTTTTGAGGCCCAAAACAGCTCCAAACAGGCCTTGGTTGGTAGCGGGTCCAGATGGGCTTTAATTTTGGTGTTTGTGGGTCCAATATGATGTTTTGAGGCCATCTATTCCCTCCATCAATTATAAGATTAATTTGGGCTGAAAATTCATCAAATAAAGTTGTATGGGCCCCATTTTTGTCTAATGGGCTTTCATGTACTTCGCTAAATTTGTTTGGGCTTGGGATGGCTTCATCAATTACAGTCTCCAAAATTCTTTGGGACCCAGGTGCTGAAAGATTTGAGAGGAAGACTTATAATTGGGAGAGGAAATTGTGGAAGAAGACTTTCAAAAAAAAAAAATGGAAGAAGAATGACCTCAAGTTTGGACCCCCATCTTGGACCCTGGTGCTGAAAGATCTGAGAGGAAGACTTGTAATTGCTAGAAGAAAAGTTGTAGAAGAATGACCTTTAGTTTGGAACCACCCCCCATCCCTCCCCCCCCCCAACCCAATCCAAAACAAAAGAAAAAAGAAGAATCCACCTAGTGTAATGTTTAGATTCTTGAAAATTATTTTTGAGGCTTGGTTGGACCATGAAAGCCTTTGTGAACAAGGATATTGCCAATTATGGGAGATGATTTTATCTTCAATCTTTCGTGAGTCTGTTTGCATGCTCTGATTTGTAGTCGGATACTAGAATAATGTGAGATGGGTCCACCACATTACAGGGAATCAAGGGAGCTGGCCCTCAGCTTTTGGCCACTTTTTTTGTTGCAGTCAGTTCTTGTGATAACTTTGCTTCTTTTACAGCGTAGACAACTTTGTCAGGGTCTTATTTATTATGATGTGACAGTATGCTAGTAAATGTTGATAAATACACTATTTTAGGTCATACAACTATGTGGCATGCTAATTCAGTACAACTCTACTACCCTATTATTTGAAATTCTATCTGTTGAAGTTTGGATATTGAGGCTTTTACTAATTCATCATATTGATGTACTTATTATGCTTTCTCAGTACATTATCAATCACCATGCACTTCCTTGTCTATTGAGTCTGTTGACTAACAATCACAAGAAAAGCATCAAGAAGGAAGCTTGCTGGACCATCTCGAACATCACAGCAGGAAATAAGGATCAGATACAGGTATGAGAGGAGGGTATATTTCTATGGCAATGCTACTGCTGCCCCCCACCCACCCACACACCTTCCCCGCCTTTTTTTTTTTCCTGAAAAGATTAATTTATTAAGAGGAGGGGATAAATTACAAGGGAGACCTCGGTTTTAAGGGGGGAAAATCTGGAAGTGCCTCAGAAGAGCAAGAAAACAAAAAGGATACTATGAACAAATCTTATGTTTATTACCATTAGGGCTATTCCTCAGCTTGAACCCATCATAAACGAATGAGTTTGAACACATACAGCTTGCTGGGCCAGGTTTGGATAAATTATTGAGCCCATTTATATGGTCGGACTCTGGTTTTTGCAAGCCCGTGAAAGCCCATTGGACCTTTGGCCTGTTTAGCCATTATATGTGTACACCTGACCATTTTCTTTTTTTTAAAAAAATATTTCGAAATTAATTAGAAAAATGACTTAGATTGAAAGTAGACATGATAAACTACATGTGGACCAAATTTGGATCAAAATTTAATTTCTGGTCACTTGGTCTTTTTGATCAAAGGCTCCAGACGTCCTTATAAATACAAAGACAAAAATGCCTAATAACTTTGACCACTAAGATCAAGTGACTAGAAATTGAGTTTTGAGTTCAAATTTGGTCCACTGCTACGTTTTTATGCCTACTTCAAATCTGAATAGTTGGATTCTTTTATTGTTTCAAACAGGCAGGCTTGGGCTTTACCTTTTTTTTTCAAACAGGCAGGCTCGGGCTTCGGGCAGACTTGGGCTTAGTAAATATAAATGGGCTTGTGCTGCCCCAAAACATAACCCGCCCGTGAACACCCCTAATTCCCATCCCAATGATTGGTCTAAGGATGAAGGCTTGGTACCTTTCAGAAACTAAATTGATACTATAACCTTTCTTGCTTTAAATTGATTGCTTCAAAAACATTTTTCCTCCAAATGATTCACTTTACTGTCATTAGGGACAATTGCAATGCCTATGTTATTTATTTGTGATTGTAAACTAATTAATGGTTCTAATTGCATGTGCCAAAAAAAATTGTAGGCTGTGATTAATGGTGATATTATTGGTCCTTTAGTCCATTTGCTTCTAACTGCCGAATTTGATATCAAGAAAGAAGCTGCATGGGCTATTTCAAATGCTACTTCTGGTGGTACCCATGATCAAATAAAGTATGAATTCGTTGCAAACTCTCTATTTTGACGTATAGGATATTGAACATTAAGTACTTTGCAAATGCTCAAGTGTTTACTCTTTACATTCTTTAATTTTCAACTGACTTTTGCATTTTGGCTGAAAGGTTTCTTGTGAGTCAAGGTTGCATCAAGCCATTATGTGATCTCCTCAATTGTCCCGATCCAAGAATAGTGACAGTCTGTCTTGAAGGGCTTGAGAACATCTTGAAGGTTGGGGAAGCTGAGAAAAACTTAGGGAACACAGGTGGTGTCAACTTATATGCTCAGATGCTTGATGAAGCTGAGGGCTTAGAAAAGATTGAAAATCTGCAAAGTCATGACAATACTGAGATCTATGAGAAGGCTGTAAAGATTCTTGAGACATACTGGTTGGAGGAGGAAGATGAGGCGCTGCCACCGGGTGATGCTGCTCAATCTGCATTTCGTTTTGGGGGCAATGAGCTACCTGTACCTTCTGGTGGATTCAACTTCAGCTGAAGGTACAAATGGTTGATATTATCTTCACAATTTTTACATCATCACTGTCACGGCCATTTGTCCATCTACACTTGGCTTTAGTGTTTTACATTCCACTTCATCCCATTGAAAACCATCTCTTACCCTTCAATCCAAGTCTTCATTTATTTAGTTTGATGTCAATCAAAGTCTTTATTGTCCTTTCCTTCCCTTGGTAGCTTCTGCTTGATACCATTCTCTTCACCTCAAACAACATTATTATTAGGTCTGCCTTGTAAGGCTCTTCCAATGCAATCATTCATAAATTTATTGTTTCATCTTTTATTCCATACATCCATCTTGGCAAGTACCTTTTTGTGACTATTACTGAAACCATTATGGTTTTTCCTCTTCACTCAACATTCAACAATTTACTTCATATAGCTTAGCAGGTCTTGTTGCATTTTATGGGATTGCCCCTTTAATAGACAAGAACCCTTCTTTCACACGAAACTGTAGTTTGCGTGCTCTTAGCCTACCTTGCGACCATCCTACCAAATATATCCAAACCCAATCGTTTATTCTATAGTTGCACTGAAATAACTAGATTTATCACAATGTAGTACCAAGTCATTTACAATTCTAATCTTGTTATCATAGTAACATGCCATTCATTTTGTCTTTTTTCAGTTCATTCTCAAGTGATTTCCCTCAATGGCTTTTCTCCTCCATTCTGAGTATTATATCGTTTTCTTATTTCACTTTTTAGTACTTTTATCACATGCCTTATTTTTTTAGGTATTTTTTTTATCATCTGCAAATTACATAAACCATAGAACCTCATCCTAGCTTCTTCTTTTTTTTGTTAAGTTGTCCTTTAACCAAAAGAAACAAACAAGGCTAAAGGGCTTTTTTTCCTGTTCTTGCTGAGGTTATCTTTATTTTGTTTCATATATTTTGTTAATTTCTCCTAATTTGCTTCTACCTGCCTATCGATGTTACTCACGTTTTGTATTTATTAGTTTTTTAAAATATATTCTCTACCTATTTTTTTGTTTCTTTTTCACCAAGACCTGCTAATTTTCATTTTGATCTTTAATACACATTATGTTTAAGGTTTAGTTCTGCTCTCTTATTTTAGTATAGCTTCTAAAATACCTTTGTCCCTGTACTTTATTCCTAACTAAGCCTGCTAATGTCATTCCAAGCTTTATTGATTCCTTTTTAGCAGCCTCTTTCACTGTTTTATATCCACCTTTTCTAATCCAGTAGGGCCTTACAGTTTTGCTTGTAATGTGCTTTGATGTGTTGCTTCTTATAATATGGTTTTTCTTTCCACGTGTCTTTTGTTTTCTTTGGATGTAATTGTGTCTTAATGTTCAGTAACTTTTCATGTAATTGATAAATTTGACTCGTGGCAACTGCTGCTGCTGTTTTTGGTCTTTCCCGTCTGTTTCTAGAGTTTTTTTTTTTTTTTCTGGTAGACTGCTTATGTGATAGAACTTGTATTATGGAAACTTGCAGGGAATTTGATCCCAGTTGCATCTATATGGCGCCCATTGGGTTGTGATGGGGATGTCTTTGGTCAGTCAGGTTCAAGTTTTGTTGTTTGTTCCAGTACAGTGGTTGAAAATGGGTGCTGAATGGTCCAGTTTTGTTGGGTATGATAAAACAGGATGTAGGCTTTACAGGTGGGATTTGATTTTTTTGGGGGATTTGATGTTTGGCTTTAAAACCATGAGATATTTTGTGGGGAAGCCAAAATCCCCCAGGGCGATAGAGCACCCAGTGTTTCATTGGTCCTAGTTGTGTGAGGGTAAAGCTATGAGAAGTCGGCTACTGTTGCAGGAAATGCAGGACAATTTCTGATAGTCCCTTTATCTTGCCTTTTCCTCCAGTATAGCAACATGAAAATAGCTTTTGTATGTTCTGTTATGATCATATTCTTGGGTTCTTTCATCACTCGAGGAGTTCTATTGTTCAGACCTTTTAAGATGATATTATAGTTGATCGTATGAAACACAAAACCTTCAGGAAATGCAGTAATGATATCTTGTTTCTCTATATTTTTTGGTCCCTTTTCTGATAAATGATTTGACATGGATGACTACACAAATGGTTGGTTGGGGCGGTTTCTATGAAAGGATGATTTCTTGAAAACTATACAAATGCATTGGCTGAAATTTCTCCTCAATTAAATCATCAGAGTACTTTGATTTGGTTTTTAAGAATTTTATTTCCCCCCCTTATCATTCCCATCTAATGATCCAGTCTTCTAAAACCATAGTCAAAATTAAGTCTATTTTTATGAACTTTGATCCCACAATAAGATTAGCTTCAGGCAAGGATCCATTTCATAGAGTAGGTCTATGTGAGATGGGAAAAAGGTGTATGAAACCCAAGTGGGCAGTGGGCACCATATATCCGGACCGATCTGATATCTTTCTCCATCCATGGAGCAACAGCCGCCACTGATACACCATGCTGACATGGACAGGGCACACATTCAAAATCAGATCGGTGGAGTTCAAATCCAAGTCTTCTTTCAAACCAATCAATCCATGAGTTTGAAGAATCTAATCCAATCAAAAGATGAACAAATTCATAGACGAGTAACATTTATATTGAAATAAAAGCAAAGGATATACCGACAAAGTCATAAAAAAATCTCAATTCTTCCAAACTCCTCTCCTCTTTTACTTTGTTACTGGAGAAAAATAGGAAAAAAATTCCCGAAACAAATTCTACATCAAGTTTATATAGGATTTTTAGTGAAAAGCACCATCATTAATATCATCATAGTCAAGTTCCATTTATCTAGTGCAATGTGTATATGTTGTGTAAGTGTGCGGAAAGCTATTGGGTTTGGATGGTTCACAATTCGAATCTGACCCACACTAATATGGTAAAAAAATTGAATCCTAATAAAGATTGAATATTAATCACTTCAGTCACGTTTTTAAAAACTGATTTCTTGGGTTTACAGGCTTCCATTATCCCACAAATTTTTTTATAACAGATCTCAAGGGATAATTTTTTTATGGAAGGAATGGATCATTAGCAATGTGATTCTGATTAAAGACCGCATGTACTTTTCAGGTTACCCTGATTTTGGAACATTTTAGTGCAGTCGTGTTCAATATAATGGATCTCGAGCAGAAAGCAATGTGCAACTTGAAGAACATTATTGATTGTAGATTCTTGAACCCACAATTTTAGATATTTTAGAGTTCCAAATGGGAGTTCATTTTAGATTCTTGTGATCTTTATATATTCTACTTAGGATTAGTCTTATCGATCATTATGGCTTTTAAACAATATCTCAATAAGATTTCATCAATAGAGTGGTTTTGACATTTCTATTTTATTCAATTATACTAGCACTCTTGAGATGATGCAATGTAAAAAACAATGATATGTGAACAATAAAATTTCAATGACAAATTTATCCTGCCTGAAAACTCACACACCCGCATCTCTCATCTGAAACGCACATCCCAATTTATAGCGATTTAAGGATCAATTCCTTTGAAATTTTTGTTTCTTTTTTTTATCAACGAGTGGGAAACTCAGACACAGTCCTATTAAAACCACCACGAATGAACCCACCTAAAGTACATCAAGGTTAGGCTATGGGGGCTCGAACCCACAACCTCCCACTTCATGAGGTGAGAGACAACCAGTTAAACTACACCCACGTGAATAATTTTGTTTATCAAATGCAACTATTGGCACATAATATCTACGACCAAATGTTATTGAGTGAGTAATATTCAGAATTGGAACTCAGTTTAGTTGACAATCAAAATAACCCTACTTCATAAATTAACTATTCCTGTAAAGTCTATCCACTTCTGAAATTCGAATTGGACAAGGGCATAGAATAGAAAGGAAGATATAAGCACACTCTCAAACTTGTTTCATATAATAATAATGTTTACTTAATCCATAACTAATATGGAAAATCTTGCTTCAGCCGAATCCCGTACTCAACATTGATCCCCCGTAATACATGATTCCTTTCGGAGATGTCAGAACTCAGAAGAGAAATCCATGCATGCCAATGTAGTCAAACAGAATTGCTTCATCTTTAACAACACAAAGTTGTTCCATTAGCAAAACCCCATTCAAAGAGCAATTTTCACTTCCATAAAGGGCAAACATGAATTTCATTAGACCAATTGGGCACTCATCCCCACATTCTAATATCCAATCAATGTTACATAGATCAGATAGACCAAATGATCAAATTTCCATTCATTTTTTTTTCAAATTAAGGTCTCATGTTAGTGCCATCGACTTACATGGTTATGAATAATATGCATCGAAGTAACTAACGTATTGGGTATGGAACCAGCAATCCAGTGCTGGTGGGGGGAACCACTCCAGTGTTATCCTTAGGCATGTAGGCTCCTAACAGACCTAGTGGATTGACTGCCACAACTTCACCTTGAGTGCCCCTCGTGCAGAATTGGGAGTGGGTGAAAAAGTCCCACATCACTAGTGGAGTGTGTTGCGTGTGTTTATATGAGGAGTTGCCTCCCTTCCTTAGTGGACTAACTGCCACAACCTCGCCTTGAGTGCCCCTTGTGCAGAATTGGGAGTGGGTGAAAAAGTTCCACAACGCCATTGAAGTGTGTTGCGTAGGTGTTTATGAGTTACCACCCTTCCATTGTGTGATGCGTTTTGAGAAAACCGTGAGGGATGCCATGAGTGCCTTTGCCGTGTGTCGGACCAGGATGGACTAGGTGGACTCCTAGGTGGGCCATGGAACCCCAAGCGGAAAAAATCACAAGTGTGGGGTGAGAGAGGGGGGTTTCTAACGTCACTTGCATCACTGAGGTGCCACAATACCTGGTGAATGGAAGCTAATTTAATTGAGCAAAAACCACTCAATGCACTCAATTCAGATCTTAGAGTGCAGTTCAAATTTCAAGCCAAAAAATACACCAGAAAAAAATGTGCACGAACCACAGTTGCATTAATAATCTCAAATCATAGTTCACAAATAATTCAAAGGAACAAGGTTGAAAAAAATGCCTAAATCAACAATTCCACTCCTTCAAAAAAAAGTATGTAAATGTTTCCAGTCAAAACCAAAAAGGAGGAACAGTAAGGCCTGCCTGGGTCTAAAATACATGCCAATGATTAGAGGCTAGACTTATGTCTCAAACAAACAAATGAAATCTGTACAATCCAATCTAAAATGGATAGGTTATTTAAATTAGAAGACCTCAATCCATACTAGCAGATGTGAGATCTCAGGAACCTATCTCTACAGCTCTAAAACAGTCACCTTCCACACTCGAGAACCTTAATTAGATGGTACTATTCAACTTGAGCTAATGCTACCTAAAAAAGAGAAGAAAGATTAAAAAGAACCTGCATGTACAAACTTGCATTTCGTGCAGCTATGTTACACAAGTTTTCTCCCAATATTCAGAAATGTAGTCTTCAGTCGATCGTACCCACCATTTGCCTCAGTCAGCTACAGCCGAATGGATGAGATGGAATTGGAAACTTACACATTGTATCCATCCGAAGAAGAACCGTATGGATCATTGATGGCTCCTCCACCAAGGACATAATTCAAAAAAGGTTCTATACAGGAATATTATCAGTTGGATACCCATCAAAATTTCCATCTAATTCGGCCAGCCCAACCCCTTCTTGCTGCTGAAAAGGTAAAGTTGACTGTAAGATAGTAGCCATATTCAATACTCAGCTATTACAATTTGTTAAAACTACTGAAAAAAAGTGACAACAATGAAGCCATGTCCAAAAGATTCTTTGGATTGCAAGGCTTCAATAACCAACAGTGGAAAAGCAACTCCAACGATTGGTTTGGGGCTTGAAATCCACAACAACGATTTGATCTTATAGATGAGTTTCAAGCCATCTCTAACAATCAAATAATGGATCTTCCATCCTCTACTTTATATATCTGAAGTGAACAAAGGTGTGTCATTCATTTGCAAATTCTCATGGTTTACACAAGCCTCACTTTGACTGTTATATTAATCCAATATCTGTAGAGGGCCATTGAACCTATGAATGGTATTATTATATAATTATTAAGAGAATTAAGTTCTAAGGTTAATATCTTAAATAGAACCTATGAATGGTATTATTATATAATTTTTTTGAAAGAAATATTATTATATAAAATTTATGCACTTTATTTAACATAAAGATAGTGTAGTACACATAAATGAAGTATTTTTCCTGCATATTGATCCAACTACGGATTATGGACCATGACTTGGGCCTACTTATGGTAATCCATAAATTATAGACACAAAATGGTTTAACATTTAGAGCTCCGAATTTTGAATTGAGTGAATAAAGATACCCAACAAAATCTCAAACTGGGATGTGTCAAATTATGAAATTGAGCATGAATTGTTTAAACCCGGAAGCAAACATGGCACTGCTTGCCTTTTTTTCCCTCTTTTGGATTGTTGGGGGTGGGGGTGGGCAGAGGGAAGAGGGGAGGGTAAGGATTGAGACTGCAATAGGGTTTTTTAGGATTGACAGTTGAATTGGAACTAGAGGTGCAACTTGGGTGGGCCAAGTTGGGCCCTAAATCAATTTGCGCTAGGGCCCACATTGCAATTATAGGGCCACGCTCAGGTCGTGTCATTTGTACCCAAATTATTTGAGACGGTATCATATCCTTAAAAATAAACAAGGGCCTATATGGGCCTTCAGCTTTTCAGGTCCTTAATTGAGCTCAAAATCAATTGCGTTCTTAGGTATCTAAGTTTATAACATTAAACTGTAGTTGTTTATCGTTTATTGCTCATAAGGTTTTGATAGGATTTATCACCTGAATCAAAATTATTTTTCTATCATGCAAATCATCATAATATCTATT
The DNA here is from genome assembly GCA_022113865.1 of Chimonanthus praecox. Taxonomy (NCBI): domain Eukaryota; kingdom Viridiplantae; phylum Streptophyta; class Magnoliopsida; order Laurales; family Calycanthaceae; genus Chimonanthus; species Chimonanthus praecox. The sequence goes on from JAINRJ010000123.1 coordinate 117,122, forward strand.
AGTTCCATCGTATCAATTAAGTTCCGAAATCATTATTTCACTTCTAATCAACTCATTATATATAAGTCAAAACAAATAGATTCCAAAATATAAACAATCTATAGGTTTCAATTTCTACCCCTTCAAAAAAGGATAATAGGGAGGAGTGGAGAAATATTATGGTTGGGCACTGGGGAGTGACAAGAGAGTTAATAGATGTCTAGGGTAAACTTAGGATGGGTGAGCAAAATTTAGTGTGTAGAGATTAAGATTTTTAATTAACCATAATGTATCATTTGATATAAATATATCAAAAGATATATTAGATATAGGTCCTTGGGTTTAACTCGGGTATGAGCCTAACTTAAGCTTTTGGGTCAATTCGGGCACTAAAAATGCAAGGCCCGAGCTCAACCCAAATTTAAATCAGGCCCTAAATTTTGAGCCTAAATTCAAGATTCAGCGCTAACGCGAGTAGACTGGGTTCAAAATTTTTAGGTCAGGCCAAGTCAGCAAGGGTTGGGCTCCACCCAAGTTGTGCCCTTAACTAGAAAGCAGGCAACACAATTTAACATGGTCATGGTCAGAAAATCAACAAAAAACTGTCACTTGCCATTGCCAAGTGTTTACATAAGAAATCTATTTCCAACCTGGTTGGAAGATGGCAAACAGTACGTTAAGGTATGAAATGTGGAAATGCATAACAAATGCAGGACAGAGATAACCATTCTATAGGTGGTCAAACACAATCCAATTTTCCTTTAAAAGGTCAAATTGGTTTAGGTCAAGAACAAGTGTGAAGACAATGCTATCAAAGATCATTCTCAATGGTAAGGGCCCTTTTTTTTTAAATGGTAACTTCATGGAAAGGACACAAGCTGTGCCCCAAAAAACAGGAAAAACCAGAACAAAGAACTACATCAAGCCTATACATCCCTTCCAAGCTCTAGAGATGTCAAAAATAGAAATATGCATTCACCATAACCTCCAATTGTAAGTTAATTGATCATTAATACAAGGTGGTAGGTACAAATGGACCAAAAAGAAGCATACTCTATAAAAATGCAAGCTAGAGGTTCATACTTTCAAATACATAAGATCGTCAATATGCATTCACCTTGGGATTTTCTACAACCATAAAATAATCCTTGTTGGAAATAAGGAGCATTAGAGCCAATATCCTCTCAGAATAGAAAATGCAAGGCCGCAACACATATAATGACAAAATCTCTAGTGGACATTTTGGTGAAAAGGAATGCAGTGTTCAGGGATGGCCAACTTTCAGCTTGAGAACAAGAAATCATGTGTGAATTTTAAAGTTGAAAGAGTGGAGAAATGAGAATTAATCTACATGATAAGGGGAGCATAAGTTACATGATATACTGAAGCATGAGGTGGCAAGGAAGCAGAAATCTAGCTTTACATATAATGTAACCATGGGAGCCCTAACATGGATTTCTTCCACATAGAAGAGGCAAATTGCTTGGAGAACTATATCATCAAGATGAAGGGATAGAGGCAGGATACTTTTCAAAAGAAAAAAAGAAGGGATAGAGGCAGGATACTTTTCAAAAAAAAAAGAAGGGATAGAGGCAGGGTAATATGGTGGTAAAATATTTTTAACTCCTTACTCAAAACCTTCCTAGATCTCCATTAGGCGATTGGAGTTTGGATTCTATCACCAAGTGAGGCAGCAAAAGATGTTCATAGAGTTTTCACAAAAGATGGTGCTAGGCCAATAGAGAGCCATAGCAAGATGAGATGAATCTTGTTCTACCTCAATTACCTTTGGTAAAGATAAAAGTCAAATAACAGGCACTTTGTTCATCCTTGTCCACTCTAGTTTCACATTTTCCATATGACCTGCGGTCAGAGGCACTACAGGTTGCAAATAAACCAAGAAGAAACATCACAAGGTCATGTAATCTACATACTCCACGTGCAGTCAATGACAGTTTGAACTCTCTCAGTGTGCCTTTACAATACCTTTTGAGTGCCTTTGTAATTTTCTACAAATGGAAACACTGCCTAGATCATGTCAACCACATTATGTATTGAGTGAATCAGCAAGGACAAACAAGATGATAAGCTTCTTGTACAACTGTACTTAATTCCTCCACTTGTCAAAAATCTAGCTAAGTTAGCTAGAATCTGATTGGAAGAAACATAACAATAACTTTGCAGTCCAATTTGAGGCATCAAACTTCAGATTTTTATGAAATTTGGACCATTGGAAAGCTTACTCAAAGACGACCTTTCCAACAAGCCCAACTTTAGCCAATTTTTAGTTACGTAACCCAAGTTACGACCAATAGGTGTCAAAAGGAGTCCAAACAGAGCTTCTCTCCTACTTTCACTCTTCCACTCCTACCTTTTCTCTTACCGTGTGGCCGACTTTGGACTCCCCATGGACGTGTGGAGTGTTTCAGCAGCTAGGATTGGACTCTTATGCATGGATGGTTCTTATTTGAACTAATTTGAGTGGATGGTAAGGATTGAATGGAAGTTACTTCCCTCAAGCAACTAGAACTCTCTCTCTCTTCCAACGTGGTTTTCTACTCCTCTCCAACGTGAGCATGAACACTTGGGCGCATGAAGACATTGTGTTTGAGTGCCTTAGGGTTTGACATGTCTTATGGGGATTGGTTGTAATTTTATTATTTTATTTTATTTATTGGTTCTCATGCAACCATTGTCAGATGGATTACATATCAAATTAGGTTTTTGATTCTTGTTCCCACGCCAATTAGGTGTGGTTGGGTGTGGGTAAGGTTAGAGTTAGGTTAAGCTTGAGTTAAGGTTAGGGTTTTGAGTTTAAACAAGTCTATAAAACATGTACCCACGGCTGAATTTAGGAGAAAATTGGGAGTTCAGATTTTGTACATCAGAATGATGTTTAATGAAAGCTTAGTGAAGCTTGGTTTGAATTATGCAAATTGGAGTCAAGTGCACTCTCCTTTTGTGCAGCTAAGTTCCTTTTTCTAGACTAGTTTTATATGCTTGAATCGATTGAATTAAATGCATGGTTTGTTGTTGATTTTATTGGTTCTTAGACAAGTGCATTGCTAGGACATTTGCCCATTCCTTCAGTTGTGTTTTGGCTTGAATATCGAGGATTCTAATCACCCTAATTCAGCCAGAAAAGTGACTGAGTTTCAGCCAGCAAAGTGACTGAATTAACATACGGTTTGCAGCCAGCAAACAACTGCATAACAGTCCATTTTTTCAGCCACCAAAGAGGCTGGTTTTTTAGCAGTCAGTCTCGGCCATTGAGGGGCTGTTTAGCATCCAATTTTGGCCAGCAAGAGGGCTGTTTTAAAACACTAGCTTCCGCCAGCAGGGTGCCCATTTCTGAGTATCAAATCTGGGCAGCCAACAGTCATTTTACTGCCATACATTCAGCCGAATACCATTTGGTTTGGGGTTAGAAATTACCTTGATTCAATCAAGCCAAGCTAGTCTAAATTGGATTTATCTTACCAAAGGGTTGCGTGTTGGCATCCTCTTTGGCTTTAGCTGATCTCGGGTGTCACTGGATTGGTTTCATATTTTCATTGTGGTCTAAGGTTGGTTCTCCAACACCACCTTAGCCTACATCAATTGATCAGAGCTGCCTTTAGCACATCTTTGGTACATAACCACTTCGAACAGAAGTTTGTTTGGTTCTACATCACCTAATGTATGTCCAATACTAACTTGGACTACATTAGACATCCTTAAGGATTGACTTGCTGGTGTCACAGATGCATCTCTACGACTGATAATTTTGGTTTGAAGCATGCTATAAATCAAGAAATGTATTTTCCAAGACACAAAATAAGCATGCATTGATATTGCCATAGTACAAATAAAGATCAGCAGGATAGGAAAAACATAGAAAGTATTAACATAAAAACAAAAGAGAATATTTACCTGTCTCAAAAGTGTACTCATTAGATCATCTTGACCAAATTGTTCAGTAAGTTGTGTCTGCTCACCACTCACACTGGAAACATTCTCCACCTTAACTCCAAAAGAATGATCAACAAAAGGATTGCCATGGTGTTGAGAAATGCTTTGCAAATTCCTACTTCCTTCTTCTGCTTTCATTTGCACCTCCTTTTCCTACAAGGAATGAATTCCTGTTCTGCACATTTATTTGAGTTGCTGAAAAACCTTGATGACCCAAAACCAGTGAACTGAAATCAGGATCATTTTTTATATATGAGTTCACAAGATGAGATGATTCGTAAGGGATACTGCTGTGTTGGAGTTCATTAAAGGGGCCATAACTTTGGATAATGCCCCTTGATCCTTTAACAGTGGCATTATTTTGTCCATCATAACTTCCTATTGCTGGCAGGGCTTCATGATATATTCCAGCAGATGTAAGATTGGATAACCCATCTGTCCTTGTAAGAGGGAAGCCATTTTTAGACAGTTCAGGATAATCAACAGATGAAGCTTGAGAGGCTGAAACATTCGTGAAATTTCCATTTCTTCCCACTACCTGACCTACAATCTCATTGAAAAGTATCTGCTTCCCGACGGATGAAGGAAGCCCTGAAGAATGACTACTTGCTATTTCATTTAGCAATTGTCCCTTTGGCCGTGACTGCTGCAAGAAGTCCACCTGTGTCTGGCTTTGATTTTGATACACTGGGAATTGTGGTCTTTGTTGAGTCATAGGCATCATAAAAAGAACTGGTTTGGTGACCATGAATGGTATCTACATGAGATGACGAGGCTGTCCTTTGAAGTGAAGTTGGTGAGTTTAGAAAACCAGATGTACCCTCACCAACTTGAGGACCCATATTACCAAATGGCTGCATAGACTGATGCATATGTGCCAGCTGCTTTGGTTCAACAGAATTCGGGAGTCCTTGAAGCAAGCTGGCTTGTTTATTGCCTAGCTGCTGTCCTCCATATTTTACTTTTGAAGAGTTTGCAAAATGTGTGTCAGAATTCAAAAGGTTGATTTGATCAGCAAGAGAGATGCCCATACCAGCATTAGAAGTTGTTCGACCAAGTCCAGCCTGTAATGTCAAGAGATTATGTTGTGGAAGCTGACCTGATGCAGCAAGAGCTTGGAGGCTGAAACCATCAAGTGAAGCAATTGACCCAAAAGCTGATATTCTGGAGCTCCAATGAAAGGTGTACTAATTCCACCCTGATGCTGTGATACCCCGCTTACCCTTTTAAGGTACAACCGGTACTTCTGCATCACATAATTAGGGGTGTCAGTCCTCTAACAGAAAACAAACACATCACAACATCCAATCAAAACATTTCCCCAGCACTATGAATTGTACATGTAGGACCCACCTTACAAACCAAATCATTTTATTATCATCATTATCATCGTTGCCGTCATCGTCATTGTCACTGTCATCATCATTGTCATTGTCATCATCCTACCCAATGCCCTATCCATCTTTGATTTTTGAATTCTACACTTCCAATCTACTTAAGTAAATGAAATCATTTGATATGATGAATCATCTCGTGAAAAGGTGTCCAAACGCACCAGCCCTACCAGATGGTCCCACAAGTCGTACTTCTTACGGCTGAAATTGTCTAGTTACAAGACAACATTGGATGGACAGAATCAGATAAAGGGGACATGCAAGCATGTAACATCCAATTACGAACACAAAATATGAATCTCAAATGATTGAAAGGGAGGACCCCATATGCGGTCATATACAAAGATAAAATGATCAAAGATATAGGAGAATAACAACCCAAGTTGCAGTTAACTTGGATTTTTCCTATTTTTCTTTTAAGCCATTTCGATGTTCAGTTTCTTGTTGAAATTCTAAGAATTCAAAAGCACATTTATTGTTTTTAGAGCACTGACAAAATTGAATAGTTATTTACATGCAGGGAGGAAGGGTTCAGCTGTGTCTTTTCTGAAAATAGAAATTATACCTGAAGGTGACTGGCAACATTTTCTCTTGTGAGGCCAGGAACATTCATCAACTCCAAAATTTTCTTTGGAACAGCCTCTGCATTGAGGAAGAGAAGCTCAAACATTAGATTGGGAGCCCTTTAAAACAGTAAAGCCAACAAATGCCAAATGATAAGAACTAACAGATTCTCAAGCCATGTGTTGGCAAGTGGAACCACTGATTTAGAGGTCCATGTCATTGACATAATTGCCCCAAGATGGTCAGTTCAAAAGATAAAGAAAGATGGAAGCTTATAGCTGTCCAATTGTCAGCCTGACTTGCATGGAATTGGGAGGTTCATTTCAGGTCTTTCTCAACCTTCTTCTTCCAGGGCATTAATCTATATGATCTGTGGTGTTGACTGTCCCAAAAGGCTATTTTTGGTTATGGTTTACAACAATGCATCAGTTATTCATGAGAAGACAAAAAAATTGAATAAAAGTAGTCTTACTATCAATGCCTAGTTGGTTGACAGCAGCAACAAACTGTTGGTGCAGTTCAACTGACCACACCACACGTGGTTTCTTCAAAGTAGAAGAATCCTCACGCTCATCACTCTCATCCTCTTCATCCTTTCCATCCTTCCTTTTCCTTGATTGTTTCCAATTCGCTTCATTCACAGAGGATGCATAATCTGCATCATCTGATGATTTTCGCTGTTTGTCATTGTCATCCACACTACCTGATTGTTCTAATTCTTTCCACTCATTCCTCTTCTTCCTCACTACATGTTGCCATATGTTCTTCAGTGCTTCCATTCGCACAGGCTTTATAAGGTAATCACATGCTCCATGTGTGACTCCTTTCATAACCACATCCTTCCCATCATCAGCAGACATCACTGCAAATGTATAAGATTTGAGAATCAGAATTGTATATGTTAGGTCCTCAAAAGGGTATACTTGCAGAAAATATATCCACTCACTGATAACAGGTAGGTCCATCTCCAGCCCAATATGCTCAAGGAGCTTAAAACCATCCATATCGGGCATGTAGACATCACTTAAAACAAGATCAAATGCGCCTTTCCTCTCCCGGAGCATGGATAAAGCAACCACTGCCCGTGAACATGTTGTAACTGAACACAATGTAGCAAAAGACTACTGATCAGTTCCACCATGGAATATCCAGTAACTTTTGTGCAAGAGCATGCCACCAAGTGGCAATAAGAACTACAGGCAATTAATATTTAACTTCCCATCACATAGTGATTCAGGTCTGTAGCATCTCAGTTACATATTAAGAGAAAAAGGAAGAAAAAAAAATTACAGCTCTACACAAAATCATCAATATGGAGAAAGTTTGAGAGGGGAAAAGAAATAGAAAGAATTTTTTTTTTACAAACTTCAGCAGAATCTACAGTTATCTCCGTATTGATTTTGAAAAAGGGTGATTTGATGGCTTCTGGCTGTTTATAAAATTCTGCACGAGAAGTGTCAGATTCAACTTCCCATATTTTGATGGATTGTTTAACAAGAATGAGATCATGGGTGTGAGTGTTCAGGAGATCTATATCATCTCAAGTCATATGGTTATCTCATCCTCTTTCAGATCTCAGAACAACAAAAGACATACATCTTACTGTTGATTATTAACTGAGATGTGAATACCACAGACAGCATAGCTATCAAGAAATCCTATGTCAGAGACGAAAATTACAGAAATTGAAGAATCCAACTGCTACAGGCAACACTGGAATCCAAGATTCAAAATAAGAGACAAATCAATAACACAATGACAATTAGAGGAAATTTGATAGCCGACCATTACAGTTATAGCAAATGAACAACCAAAATATTAAAAGAACCCAAAAGATAAACTTTGGATCAGAACCATTAAGAGATGTGTCAGAACACATAATAACTTACAGTGAATTCAAATCTTATAATTACAACTGCAGAGAATGAATAACCCCAATGCCAAAATAAGCCAAAAAAAATGAATTCTGGGTATAAATCAATAACGGGGACATTACCTTCATAGTGACAGTTCTGAAGCATCTTCTCCAGGATCTTTAGACAAATCAGATCATCATCAACGACAAGAACCCGAAGACCAGCCGGAAACTGATCAGAGACTCCATCCCCAGCACTACGACTCCCAGCTGAACTCGCCATTGAAGCCGGCACTGCTGCGGTGCCACCATTGTTATCCATGCCGATCCAACCACTAAAAGCAATTCAATTCAAGCAATTGAGAGCCCCTCCAAAGTTCCAAACTCAACTCTCATCTGAACGAATCCAAATCTAAAATTCATGAAATTGGCAACCCTTTCAGCCTCCAAAACATGCCTATTTGCATTAATACTGCTTCCTCGAAACTGGGTGCAAGAAAGGAAGTCGAGGGACAATAGTAATTGAGTTAATGAGATCATTACTCATCTCTTTACGCATGTATGACTGACTTCCTTTTATTTCTTTGGCCCCTATAAATACATATGCAGTAAACATATATGTATACACAGAGAGAGGAAACAATAGAAAGAAGAAGCAGAGTGTAGGAGGTGAAGAAGAAAGGGGAGGTGGGTATATTTAGATTGGATCTGAAAGTGAAAAAAAAAATGGTGATTTTAGGAGTTGGAATGGATCTTTGGATTGCTCCCTCTCTCTTCCTCTTATGTATATAGATATATTTATTTATTCAATCCCTTTCTCTCTCCTTCGATGTGTGGATATATCTATAGAGAGATTGAGAGAGAGAGAGAGAGAGAGAGAGAGAGAGAGAGAGAGAGAAGACGAGGTTGTATGCTGAAAAAGTGGATCCAGCTCATAGCTGTTAGCTAAAGAAACCGGATGCCAAAACGGAAATGCATGAATTGCTTTGACGCCGTTATATAACTGTACATGCCGCAATCTACCCTCCAATTCAAGTTTCCCCTCCACACCCCCCCGCAGTATTTTTTTTTCTTTCCTGTCATTTCCTTTCCTTAGCAGCTTAGACAATTTAAAGTTGACTTTTTTTAAAAAAAATTCTTGACTTTTTTTATTTTCTTTCCATCAATCATAGATGATGTGTTGTGATCCCTGTACATGAAATTTTAGAAGGTAGAGTTTATCTTTTCGAAATTCAAACATCTAATGTAAAATAAAAAGAATATTTTCCAAATACTTTTATTAATTAAATAGAGTAGAAAAATCAAATTCAAATAACTAAATTTTAAATAAATGAGTTTAATGGTTTAATAATGATTACGACATTGAGTGATACATTAAAACATTTTTGAATGATGAACAATTACTTTGCACTACATAGATTGAGTGGAAGTATCATGTATTAATCAATCTATAATATTTTACTACTCGACTCTCTAAATTCAAATTCAATTTGAGGCATTGGTCCAGTGCTCATCATCAAATGTCAAGTATCAGACGTACAAATATTTATTTAATAATTTAAAATGAAAAAATTAATATAAATCACACTGGAATTGACCTTGCAAACAAAAAAAAAAACTTATGCATCTATTCATTATTTTATTGAAGACTGCCCACCTTTGAAAACCTCGTTTTAGATAAAAAAAAACCAGACATTTTTTATACGACGGAGAAGTCCAAAGCTCTCACCTCTTCTTTTTAAGTACAAAATTTCACCTTTTTTTCTAGTATCTTCTTCTGAAAAAAAATCTCATGGGTGATATCCATGGCTATTACGGTACATCAGGTGAGACCATGGAGGTTGGAACTTGACATCTCTAATTTTTCGAGGCAAGAGATTACCAATTGAGCTACACTCATATTACTAATATTCTTTTAGATCATTGCTTTAACGCATTAGATGATAGAGTTCTTTTAATCCATTATAAATCATAATTTTTAAATAATTTTTTTTAATTTATTAAAAATCAAGACCTTTTATTTTATTAAAATATACTAAAAATGATACTAATACTAAAGAATGGATTTTCCATAGGTGGAGACAATCAGACTGCAGTCAGTAACTCGGTAGAGTGGCTGACTTGATGGGTTTGTTAAGTTGTATCTGACTAGACTCTGTCAAGTTCAATTAACTGAAATTCAATCTCAAAAAATCAATTAACTTTTCTAACCACACTCGTAAATAGAAGGAAGATCCAAAAATAGATAAATTATCCTTGTAATTAAGCCCTAATCACGAAAAAGACACGCTTTAATAGGATAAATGGTGCCAAGTGTAATCCCATTTTTAATAAATTCATTTTATCTCATTTAATAGATTTTATGTCTAAGTGTATGGGTCAATACGATATACATAGGTGTGCGATGAGCATTTCACTTTGTTTTATGCAAGATTTAGTAAATATGTATATTTTTATTTATGAAGCTACTAAAATTTAGAAAAATAAATAATTTTTTTAAATTAATTTAGACTTTTAAAAATAAAGCATTTAAATGTAAGTGGCCAATTTACAAAACGTCTAGATGGTGTGGAACACATGATATTTATTACGTATAAAGTTATTTATTAATTTATTTTATAATTAAAATAATTAATTAAAGCTTTTCAATCAATATGAAATACATAATGTATTAAATTGATAATTTATTTGTGAAAAATAGAACTAAGAAAAAATAACAAACTTACTTATAAAACTGAAGATGAGAAATATACATACTCAAAAACTATCCAAATCATTTTTTCTCACCAAATTAAATTTTAAAGTCATCTCTCCTATTTTTAGCTATTTTAAGTTTTTAAGTTTTAACATCAGTTTTCTCCTTTTTTTTCTTTAGTTGTTGGCATGATGAAATGGAATCAAATCTTTCCAACTCATCACATCCATTTCCAATTTCTTTTTCCCATTTTTAGGCTTTTCAAGAGGGATTTTTTTTTCTTCTAATTTTTAGATTGAGATGGGTTAGATCCTTCTAACTCATTTGGATTTAATTTTAATATCTCTTTTTTTAAAAAAAATATTTTAGCCATTTTAAAAAGAATTTTACATATGTTTTAGCTAATAATGTGACAAATGTATGATAAGTTATTCCAACTATCAAATCTAATCCTAAAATCTATTTTTATATTTTTAGCATTTTTATGTAATTTTTATTTTTAATGTTAACGTGGCAAGGATAGGTTAAGTCTTTCAAATTCACTAAAATCAAATTTTAAGTCTTTTTTCTATTGTTAATTATATTTTGGATGAATTTTTATTTTTATATTTTGCTAATAATGGATACAAAATCATACAAGTTTAATGAATGATTAGTTGAGATAATTTGATAAACACTTTACATGTCTCTTTTTATGTTAAAGTAGAGTGGTAACTAATAAGATTGGACAACCACAGCGAATTCAAGCAGTGCTTAGATAGCCTTATGACTAATTAACGAAGGATTCCAAGATCTACACATGTCATTCACTACAAGAGTATTGGGTGAAACTCTAGATGTACGGAGTTCCTTATAAAATATGAGCATTAGGTGAATATGTGATTAGAACTTATGATCTCTAGTTGAACTATCATGTGAGGTAAATATCTCTTCTTCTAAATTTTCAATAATCTTCTTTTGCTTTTTAGTTGGTACTACTGATTTGAAAATTATCTAAAATTATTTCTTTTTTATTAAACAAAGATAAATAATATGTTCAAGTGATATATTTTCTAATTTATTCAAGATATCCCTCTTATAATACACATTCTCATTACTACAATTTTATCTACTTGCCTTTTTCATCCATTTTATGATTGTTGCTCCAAATCTCTCTAATATTTTCATAAAATATCTCTGTATCATCTTAATATCATTTTATGATAATGCTTTTTCTATTTCAAAATACCATTAAAAATAAAAATTTCACAATATCAAGATAATACTATAAAATTTAGTATTAATACATAAAATCCTTATACATTTTTTATTACATCTTTAATATTCTAAATGTATTTCAATGAATATATATTACATCTTTTAAAATTTTATCAATAAAAATATATTTTTAGGGTAGCGATCCTCCCATGGGAGGTTTGTGTAACCAGACACATGTTTTAGTGTATTGTCACCCTTTGCATGAATAGTAAAATCGGCTTATCAACCCTTATAATGAACAGTAAAATCGGCTCGCCGAAAGTTTACCCTTCGTATGAACAAAAAAAAATCTGCTCGCCGAAATTCACATGAACAGTAACATCGGCTCACCGAAATACGCATGAATAGAAAAATCAGCTCGACAAAAAAATGAACAGTAACATCGGCTCGCTAAAATTCTCATGATCAGTAAATTGGATTGCTAAAATTCACATAAACTGTCGAATCGATTAGCCAAAATTCACATGAACAGTAGATTCGGCTAGTCGAAATTCGCTTCGACTAGTTGAAATTTTAAAATTTATCTGAAGGGTCCAAATTTACTATTCATGCCAAAGGTAAAACTGGTAATACACTGAAACCCATATTGAATTAGACAAAATACTCATGCAAGGATCGATACCTATTTTTAATATGATATTTTTTTCAATAAAAACTTAAAATGGTGTCAAACGTAGTCCGTAAGAGCACGGGACTGCACCTTTTTGCCCTCCTTAACTTTTTATGCCTTTCAGAGGCTTTTAACGTATGGAATTTATGTGGCTGCGCGCATTATTGCACGCGCGCACGTTAAATATTGTAGATAGACTCTGTCACCTTTTACTAGGGTATTGACACGTGTCCCACAAGCTGCAGTAAAATCTGAATAATTTTTTAATGAGCCTTTGATAAGTATTCATTCCATATAATGAGTTGACATTCTTCACCAATATTGTGACTGTAGATTAATTAAAATTTAAAAAATTAAAAAATATTTTTAATTTATGTGAATATAATCTAGAATACTGATTAAATCTGTTAAAATGTAAAATTAGTTGAAGTTAGACTTCATAGTCACATGCCTTGAATAGAATAATTAATAATAGTTGTTAAAGTTAATTTAATTTTCTTACTAATTACAACTAGGTTATAATAAAGTTCATATTTTTAATTTATGTCTTCTTATAATATTGTATGTTGTTCTAAGGCTATATAAAATAGTGCTTTCATGTTAAAGCACCATAGGAACTAGCACTTTTATAGGTATATATGTGTTGGTAAAACTAGCGCACTATTTCGATGGTTGTAGTGTCATTTTTGTGATTGGACTTGTGATTCTAAAAAATTAGTATGGATAATTTGATCTACACGTAGGAGACACTTTGATCTAATTTCAGACTTTATAAGTGTATTTACCCATTTTAAAATATTTTCAACTAAAAATCTCTTTATCAAACTCAAGATGGGATAGATCTAACAGTCAAGAAACTCCTTTAATGAAGGGAGATTTGAGTTCAATTCACACTCAACACCTCTCTATATTATTTTCCATAGTTATTTATCGAATATATGTGAAATTAAGAAATTTACACGTATTTCAAAACTCTCTCATCTAAATAGATCTAAAACCACCACAAACCCTCCCTCCCCCACCCCCACCCCCACCCCCACCCCTTTGTTATAAAAAAAAATTACCTTTATCAAAACTATATAAATTCCACACGATTTTAGTTTCACTTGCAGACTGTCGGCTATATATCTACCTGGGCCTAATGTCTAAGTTCCAACCTAAATTTGACTATATCAAGGCAGGCAATAGTTTTCCTCAGTCTTCCTCACCGCCTTTAAAAAGTTTAAAAATATCAGTGTCAGATTATGGTGGTTCACTGCTACTAGAACAGAGAAAGCTGCAGCCCAGTCCAAAAAGTTCATTTACTCATATGTTCAGTTTGTGCTCTACATCTAGAATACACAATTGTACGAAATTTGAATTTGAAACAATTTTAACTATTGGAATTTATCCAATATCTGTGAATGCCCCATTAATTCTGTGAACAAAGTTTTCACAAGAAGAAGAAGAAGCTGATTAGAATTTTGATTCCTATAAGACCAGCAAGCTTAGATCTCAAATCTCATGGAGCCAAACAATTAAGATACATGCCAGACCCACTATTTTTTTTTTCCTTTATGACTATAATGCAAGTTTTTAGAATATTCAATTAATTATCAGAGTATTTTTTAAGTCTTTCTATTTCTATTCAAATACACTGAATAATTTTATAGAGAATGGCCTGACCCACTTAATTTCATACCACTAAAAGTGATTTTTATCAAAAGTATTTTATTTGTTTGACACAATGCTGTATAAACCCAAGATAATAATAGATTAGAAGCACTTTAATTTGATTGGGTATTTTAGAGCTTCACAAGAGATGGCTAAAATACTTTTGACATGATAGACTATGCCTGGTTGTCTAATCTACAAATAGGGGAGATTTTTTTGTGGAATTATTCAAGTTTCCTATGTGTTAGGTATTTGACCTAATGTTGCAAAATAGCAGTTGGAATGCAAAATATTATATTCTTTAATCTATTCGATGATAAGTTGGCCTACACACAGGCTACACCCTATTAGACACCTAGCAAGTCATCTATGAATCTAAATATTTTTCTTTCTATGACCCACTATATGACAACTCACTATCCATATTAAGTAGCCCTTTCCATCTTTGTAGTGGCTTTCAGACAGTACCAAACAAGTATTGTTTTAAGATTTGAACATGAGATATAAGTATTTGCTTTCAGTGTATGTCCGATATTTGATTAATAAACCAAAAGCTTCAAAATGAATAGAAGAAATTAGATCATTTACATCAATTCGATGCTAAGTTGACCCACACCTTAAGTTAAACTCCATTGGACACGTGAGAAGACATCTAGAAATTCGATATAGATAAAATCAAAGGTGTGTTAGTAATTTCAATAATATAAAACAAAACCCAAAATCTTAAAAGCATCCAATGTTTTTTTTTTTTTAACACGAAATGATCCTTGGAGTGTCTTCCTAACAAGATATGGTAACCATTGCAATTTTGAGAAATTTGTTATGCGGATGTGTCTTTAAGTCTATTTAATGTTGTCGACAGTGGAAACTGAGAGCTACATGGCTGACAAACTACTCACATTAAGATACTTTCTTCATACTTTCATTATTTCTTGCAGCTAAGCATGTAAAATAGAAAGAAATAACCTTTCAAGAGTTGGTAGGTATGTCTCTTTCTGCAAAAACAATTTCTAAAATTATGAAAAATGATTAAAATGGAGGGGGTATTAGAAAAATATTCATGTAAAAATGAATTTTATTTTAGTAGTTTAAAGTGAATTTTGTTCAAGTCAAAATTACTACTGAAAATCTTCAATTTGCAAAATGTTTCTCTTTTCTAAATATTTTGTACAAAAATAGATATAAAAAATAGTTCAGAAGGGTTGGCTCAATTGGAAAAACCCTCTCAAGTTTTCAAGCTCCATAATATAGAACTTGTTGTTCTTAGTAAGGAGCCACACTGGTCTGCTGCTGCTGAGGTCCTTCTTTCCTTGGCGAATGGACTTTTAAGAGGTGCTATCCTCGTCCTCAAAAGTAGATTCTTTTGGGGGTCGACACATTTTACACTGCATTGACCCTATCTTCTCGTCAGTATAGGGCTAGGCCGTCATTGTTAGTAGGAAGTTTTGAGATCAAGTCCTCTTCAACATAAAATGAGTCACTCTCTATTATTTTGTATCCAATGTATGCAGATTGAGAGATTTACACATATTAAAAAGATTAGTGAGATGAGACATCCGAATATCTTCATCTTATAAAAAATGAGAGATGATAGTTTTGTAATATGATTTTCGAACTACGTGGGATAATTAGAAAAGAAATCTTTACTAAATATTAGAATACCAACTAATGGTGATTTTTACAATTTCTTATCCTTTCTCCACCAAACAGCAATCCAACTCAGCTAAAATCCAAAAGGGCCAACCCACTTCAATTACAGGTCCATAGCAGCCGTGACAAAGCCAATGGATGATGACTCCATCGACACGTGGATGTGTAATTGGTGAACACATGGACCAAAGGGAGAAGAGAGCCAATGGGGTTAAAAATAAGTGGACATACACAAAAACCATTGGGTGGGCCACACACCATCTCTACTCAATTTAGGTCCACCCATTTTATGGGTTCTTGTTTTATAAGGAAACTTTAATGGAAAGCGGTTGTTAAATTGGATGGTTTGGGCTCACCTGTACCACATACATTTATGGTATTGTGCTTCTTATAGCAAAAATGTCACGTGGAGGGGAACGTGTTGCCCCCTTCCTTCCAACAACTATGATTATTTTGTAATTATCATTCTAGGAGAGTGATAAATGACAAACCATGTTGCAGGAAAGAGAGAACTGATACGCGGATAGAAAATTAATGTGGCACTTTCTATTTATATTTTAAAAATATTTAGGATAGCGATCTTCATGAGAGGTTTGTGCAATTCGACACAGATGTTACTGTATTATCCATTATACCTTTTATTTGCTATACTAAAAAAATAAAATAAAAAGAATGTCAGTGATCTAATTTACTGTTAATCAGTGAGCTAATTTTACTCTTCATGCAAAAGGTAAAATTGACAATAAAGTAAAATTCGTGCTTGGTTATACAAACTTCCCGTGGGAGGATCACTATCCAATATTTGTTGTTGTAATTTTAAGATTGCATATTAAATTTTATAAGTTTCGTATTGTATTAAATCCCTATGCTATACATGTATTTATAGCCTCTAGTCGATCCTAAGGTTATCACACTCAGACTCAAACACTTAACTAATTATAAATTAAATACACCTCTTAATTAGAGATAAACACAAACTGTATAAATCCTAATCACATAATAATAACTCTAATATCCTAAATATATTCCAACAAATAACCATATAAATATTGTGATGGATAGGCTCATGTTTCCAATTTCACTTGAGACAAATTTAAACAAGTAATTATGTATATATAATTTTCATTTTGATTTAAAAACAAAATTTATTTTAAAACGAGTTATAAGTCCTTCTGTTTTCTTTTATAATTGTCTATATAAAAAATAAAATTTACCTTAAAATAAGTTATAGCATTATTGTATTTGGGCCAAATTCAAAAGTTAGATTTTTGAGCTTTTGAGTTGGACCAAGCTCTACATATAGATCTTAGGAGGTGATGAACTCATGAAAATTTCACCCACGACGAGAATTGAAAATATATTTTGAGCCTAAATGATAAAAAATGAATATAAACTCAAATGTATGAGTTCAAAATGAGATAACTTGAAGTCAGGGGTGCAAATCTCGGCAAGACTGAGATGTCGGCCGATAAAATTCCCTCTCCTCTTTTGTGTATGTGTGTTTTTTTTTTAAATATCGGTATTTTATTTTTTATGAATTAAAAAATAAATAAAAAATCCAAAAGGAAGCTTTTTTTTTTTATAAAAAAAATTAAAAATAAAAATATCAGCCGATATTTTGAATATCGTCTGATATCTGGGCCAATATTGTTCTAATATCGGCCGAGATATCAACTCGGACCCACTACCATTTTGATTTTTTATTTAAAAAAAAAAAACCAATATTATAGATATCAGCCGATATCAGACCAATATATATCGCCAATATATCGTCTATATCGGCCGAGAAAGTTATTCCTTAATAACTTAGTGAACTTTGGAAGACTTCATTGAAGAAAGTTGTTCAAAGTCTCTTGAGCAAAATACTTCCTTTAGCAAATGATAAATGGTCTAAAGAGATACAGAGACGTTACTTTTGAGATGAATTCTCTTTTGATAGCAAATCTTCGGATAGTGATTTTTATACTCCTATTTTTTTTTTTTTATGATGACACTGTTTTAAAAGCAATTTTCAAATTTACTATTATTTTTAGGAAAGAGGAAAAGAGAGGGAATGAGATAAGTAGAGACAAATTTAAAAATTTAAAAATAAATTATAAAAGAAAATGGAGTACAAAAATCATTATCCCAAATATTATCGTGCATTGCTTTAACACAACGTGTGAATAAAAGTCTGTGCAAGAAGAGATAAAGTTTGTAAAGAGATTTTCATTTATACCAATCAAAACCAAGAAGTCATTTACTTATCATTAACAGCCAAGTGTCAAGTAATGACAAGTTGTATACCATGTGTCACAAGATTTACCAGCTTTGTGGAGGGAGGCTAAGGCTTCTTCCTCCTTTTAAGCTTATAAATAAACGAGATTTGTTTTAACTTTTACAAGTGGACCAAATCTTTTTTTAATAAGGGGGATTTAAAATTTTGGATTCATTGTAATTCTGAATATGGATTCCAAGACTTTTTGGGACTTCAATATTTTGTAAAAAGGGGGTTTCAATGATCTTTAAATGGAGAGAATCATTGTAAATGGGTTATGGGCTGATCTCATCTTCCAATCTGTTTTTGAGGTGATCTTGTGATTTACACATCTTATGATCCTTTTGTAATGAATGGAATTGGGCTTATCTTTTGTTTTTTAAATTCAATTGAACTTAGCCATTTTCAATTCATAGAACCACTGAAGTTAGTGTCGGTCCTGTGATATCTTGAAATTTCAGAGGCCGTAGATGAAATCGTAAGATGATGCCCTAATACAATTAGTATCCTTTTTTTTTGAGGACCCTAACATACCTTGAAATTTTGAGGACCCCATAGCCAGAGTCGACCCTATTGAAATGTATATAAGAATTTAAATGTTCAATACTTGAACTAGTCATTAACAATGTAATTCTTCTTTGTCTATCCCCCCCTTTTTTTCCTCTGTGTTGGTTCTTTCATTCATCATTAATCACATTCTTTTCTCCTTATTCTGTGCTGCTCCCTTTGTGCTCAAATTTCATTACTTTTATTGTATCAACTATAAAGATCTTCATTTACTCATTTTGTCATTCTACTCACTTTGAAGTTGTTCACTCCAACCAAGCTCAGTTATATCAACATATATAAACTAGAAAGCGTGTAGAAATTGGAGAGTAAGATTTTAAAAATAAAATAGTTTTGAAATTAATAAAAACAAAAACAAGTTATATGAGTTAGTTTAATGGAGAGTAAAAGTTTAAAAATAAAATAGTTTGAAATTAGTAAAAACAAATACAAGTTATATGAGTTACTTTAATGAGTTTGAGAGTAGGGAAGATGATACATTTACAACTAAAAATTATACTCTCTCTGTCTTAATTTAGTTGTCTCATATTCATTTTGGGACTGTCCCAAAATAGTTGTCTCATATGTATTTTGGAAGAGTTAAACGATGATGGAGAGAAGTTTATAAGCCTTTTGAGAGCCTTTCTTTAAAAATTCAAATTTATGATTTCTTCCATCATTTCAGTATTTTGTCTTTACGAAAGAAGATAGAAATATTCTATTAATGAAGATTCATGCGATAATTACAATTTAAAATTAACAAGAGCAAATATCACAGTTAAAAAGTTGTCATTGTGGCAACTGGCAACCTCTGAAGGCTTGTGCATTTGAGACCTTTCCTATTTTTTTAATAGAAAGAAGAAGGAAAGGAAATTTCATGGTTGATTAAATGGGCTTCTAATTCAACTCATTTAGGTTAAAGGCTTATAGGTAGGCCTAATTGTCAATTACTTAGGATCTTCATAACCATTCTTGGGCCTAGCCCATTAATGGATTGGGTCTAAATGGGCTCATTCTAGCCTAGGAGTACAAATCTCGGTCGATTTGGTGCGTATCAGCCAATACAGTTTTAAACCGCCGATTTTTGCCCAAAAAAATCAGGAGAGAGAGATATATCGGCCGAGATCTGAGATATTGGTCGAGATGCCGATATCTCAGTATGGAAATTTTTTTTACTCCCGTTCTAGCCACAATTTTAACCTTCAAAGACTCAGCCAAATCCAGAGGTGGTGTTCACAAGGTGGGTTCAGGTCGGACTTCACTAAAAAAAGCCCGAGCACATCAAAGTCTGAGCCCATTTATTTTGCATTTAAATTTTTATTTTTTAATCGTATAGATTGAAATACTTAAATATCTACCATCATTTAAACTTTCAGTTTGAAATTTAATTTCTAACAACTTGATCTGGATAGTAAAAATTGGCTAACGTCTTTTTTCATGAAATTTTAACAATTTTTAATTTTTTAAGTCTTCTTTCAATCTATAAAATTAAAATTTCAATTTATAAATTGAAATTTCAATTTATAAATAAGTAACAACATTAACAGGCCTCGATTGATTTAAAAAAATCTTGGGCCAAGTTCATCGGATAAAAATCTTTATTAAACCCATTTATTTAGATCAGATTTGGGCTGGGCCCAGGCCCTATTTGGACACATGAACACAGGACTACAGGAGGCATGGACCTGGGTATATCACGTGTTCAAGATCCGTAATATTCTGTTTTCGAATATTCTATGGCGAGTTCCGAATCTCTGACTCGCACTTCCACATTGAAATCTAAACTTAAAAGCCACACTAATACACATTATTTATTAGTGAAGTCCAATTTTCAACCAATATATAAAATTGATTGTGGATTAATGGATAAATTAAGAATTAATTTCATCAAAGATTTGTGGCCAATCTATCTAGTAGAAAAAGTTTTAGTTATTAAAATAAGCTAATATAAAATATTTAGTGGTTTAAAATTATAACTATAGATGACGTTTTTGTGTAATTATACATGAAGTGGATTTTCTACTTTACCCTTTACACTGCGATAACTTTATAAAAAAAGGTAAAAAATATTTATAGGCACATAGAGCTCTACTATAATACTACATGTTATTATAAAATTTCCGCATTCGATGAATTCCTGAAACGGCCGGTTCAGTGCACACGACTCAGAAAGAGTTTATTTATTTATATATCATTGTTAATTGTTTTTATTATTTAATTTTAATTTTAATTTTTGCGTGATCCGCATTTTTGGGTGGGAAGTCAGATAGCGCATTTGGATCTTCAATCCCTCCAAATTCTTTTTTCCAGTTCTCCCCGCAATCTTCTCCATCTCCACATGTTCTTCAATCGTGCAAGAAAGAACTAACCGATTTTCTTTCTTATTTTCCTTTCTTTCTCTGAAGGACACAATATAAATGTAAATGATAAAGCAGAAGGCTTCCTTGCCACATATGCAATTCGCTTCTTCTCTAATGCAATCACCCCAGGTGAAGTTTCGTACTTACTTCGAATCAATCTCTTTTTCTCATCCATGCTTCATTCCAATCCTTTCAAAACTCCAGACTGAACTATTTCTATGTTGGGTGGGATTTTATTTTACTTTTTAGTGTTGAAAATCTTGTATTTTTCGTTTATTAATCTTCACCAATTGATGGGCACCATGTTTTTGATGTAATGGGCACTCGTTGTTTTTCACCATTCAAACGCCGTTGGAACACTTACAGCTATATATATATATATATAGGTGTGTGTGTGTGTGTGTGTGTAAGGCAAAATTGGTGCCGCGATCGGTAGACTTTATGTGTCTTTCGTCTCGGTTTCATTCTTTTGAATTTTTTGTTGGAATATTGGTTCTTGTACTTCGTTATTTCCTTTGATTTGTTTGCAGTTGCAGAAAATGGATCTCGGTTTCTCATGAAATTTGAAATGCCCTATGTTGGTGGATTTTAATTCTTCGTTTATCTATTTTTTCATCTGGGTTTGATTATTTTGCTTTGTTGTTCCTAATTTCCTTTGATTTGTATGGCTGTGTTTTGGTTTTGTAATATCTAAGCAGCTTAAAAGTATGTGCTTTTTGTCCTTTGGTTGGTATTTGAGGTCTGCAATTTTAGAAAATGGATGCATGTTTTAATTTCTTAACAGTTGTTGTAGTGTGTTTGCTGTTTTAGTCTTTAGTTAATTTAAATTGGTACTCGTCTGCATTTGTAGACATGGATATTTTGAGAATGTAGACAATGAGAGGGTGTTTGGATTGAATGCTTTGTTGTTGAAACTGAAAAGGCTAATAGATATCTCACCTAGTCCCCCATGCCATTCTCTGGTAATGGTCTTGTGGAGGCAATAGCGGGGTGGTTCCTGCAATGGATATTCCACTTTTGACAGATTGCATGATTGGGTGATTGACTAGGTGATCCTGTCCATATAAAATATATAATTGATATTCATCTCTGTCCAAAACTTTCCATTTTATAGATCTTTGGATGGAGTCGGATATCAATGGTTGGGGAGGTACTTCCATCCTGTGAATGGTCCATGTCATGGACCTTTGTGCTGCACTGGTTGGGTGGGCCACACCTAGGTTAGAGTTTCCTGTAGAAGAAATAAAGAAGTTCTTTACCAAATAAAAAGAAGAAAGAAAAATAGTTTAAATTAAATGATGAGGACAAGAATACTGGAAACAGTCATAAGTGGATGTGGATAGCCCATCAAGATCCATCTGATCAATGATTCATATTATCTGAGTCATCCTGCTTTGTGTGGCATACAATTTGGTGTGCTCTGCAAAGGTTAGAAAACTGACACTGTTAATGATAATCAATGGATTTTTTTTTTTTTTACTTTTTTGAATGATGGATAATCAATGGATGTTATTGTATGGGAGTAGGAAATTCCAAGAGATGGAGAATATTGGTTCATTCGAATGATGTTGGTTCCATTTTATTAAAACGAATAGTAAAGAAGCTAATTTCTTTTACACTATCTCAAAAAGAGGCTAATATTTTTTAACTTGATTTTCTTCAGTGTTGAAGGATTGTAGATGCACAGCCCAAATTTTCCTGAGAGGGAAGCACTTTCTTTAAACAAAAATGTTGTTAGCTGGTATTTGGTCTGGGAATTTTCACCAGTTACGTGTCACTCTCACTAGCCGACAGAGCTTTAATCTACTTAGACTCGGCACCTGTGGGACTTCCCAAGCAGTTCTTGATTCAGGCAGGTGCAGTTTTCAACCATTAACAGTGAAAGTAGAAGCGAGCAATAGAAAACCTCAGAGCAGTAAACCATATGATATGAGGCTAAAACTTGTGGATGAAACGGTTAGAAAAAGGACAAAATTGAAGGTTAACAAACTAGAGGAGCATGAATTTAAATTTATTCAGTACCGTGATGTCCAACAAAAGATTGCAGATGGCAGAGAGTCCAAGCAGGCTGCGGCAGTTCTTGTTTTTGATATAGAAACAACCGGGTTTTGCAGAAAGAGGGACCGGATTATTGAGATTGCGATTCAGGATCTTTGTGGGGGAAATAACAGTACATTCCAGACACTTGTCAATCCAGAACGCAATGTGCTAAATGCACATGTTCATGGCATTAAAACTCATATGGTTAACAGACCTGATATCCCAAGGTGCTCTTCTTGTGGAATCTTATATATCCTAGTTTATTTTGCCTTTTCTAATTAACTCATTTGACTGTATTTTTTTCATCCCTCCATCCCAAAAGAAGTTACATTGGACCTTTCAAGAGTTCTAGCTACTGGGTTTTTGAATATGGGCAAGTGATAAGCAGTAAACTTGCTTGAGTGGACTTAGTGAGTGTGATCTAGCCACTGAAAGATAGTTTAGTTTTTTTATTTAATTCTTTATATATATAACAAGGGATGTTTTGTTGGATCTCTCTGCAAATGACTTTCTATGTCTGCATTTTCTTTTCTTTTCTTTTCTTTTTTCCCAGATATCTACGTCTACATTTGTATTTTTCAGGGTTTCGCCTTCTGTAATAAAACCTTCAGTTATCTTTCAAGAGAGAGAGAAAGAGAGAGAGAGAGAGAGATGTATTCAGCTGCCTTGTTGGAACTTAAATTAAATCAAACATCATTCCATGGGCTCTCACTTCAGATTTGTTTAAAGGGTTTGACAGTACCCTGTTTGGTTGCAATTGTAAATTTTTATCTTAACTTTGAGCTAACTGGTTTCATGTTTCTCTAATTTCTTGGCCAGTGCCTTGCTGGGCCTGTTTTTTCTTTCTGTAGTTTTTTTATCTAATAATTTTTTTGTTATGTTTCAAAAAAATAAGCATTGGGCACAAATCTGAATCTATGCACTTGAACTGGTTGATTGTGTTATCGTCAACATGCTGGAATTTTGCATGCGTTTTCTTCTGTATTATGTGGGGTCTTACAGTTAAAATCTTTTATCCAGGTGGAAGGACCTTATTCCAATATTACAGCATTATGTTCAAAGCCGCCAAATCGATGGGTGCCCGGTTCTGTTGGTTGCCCACAATGGACGCAGTTTTGATGTACCCTTTATAATCAATGAATTCAGACGTTGTTCTGTGGAAGTTCCTCCAGATTGGCTGTACCTTGACACACTTCCTCTTGCTCGCCAGTTGGTGAAGCCTGATGGTTGGTGTCATCTCCCTACCTTCCCACCTCTCTCTCTCTCTCTCTCTCTCTCTCACACACACACACACACACAAGCATACACTGGAACAATATTATTTTCTGATTTTGATACTTTGGCAGTAAAAGAATCGTATACCAATAATTGGAAAAGAATCCTATTCCCAAACACAAGGAGCCAAATAGCACAAGTGCAGTTCCAAGTTCTAGTTTTTCAGACTGTTGGTCCTCAGTCTGGTGTAATTTAGGGGATAGTTTGTAAACAATGAATTTGTTCAATTTCTTATTTTCTGTGCCATTTCAATTCAAGTGGAAACATTCCTCGGAATAGTAAAATATATAAATAAATAAAACCAGCACTTTTCCCACTGTGCATGCATTTCTCGTGCAGCACACATGGCAGAGAATGTGAATCGTTGATTCCACAATGAGCTGGTCCAAGGAGTAGGTAGACCAGAACCTTTGCATCTTGTTGACTACTGGATTGCTAGCTCAGTTTTATTTGTGCATGCATTGTTTTCCCCCCTCAAATCCAGTGCTTAGGATCTAAAGAACTATGGATGGCCTCATCTTTGGACCAAGTCACATCCTTGATGGGTCTATCTTATAAATAGATTGTAGGTTATGTTCATTCTCACAAAAGTGTGCGTACGGAAATTGCACGAGTAGGAAATAAGCACAAACATGACGAGTGGGAAATAAGCACAACATCAAAGATACACAAAATCAAAAGCTTCTAACTGTGACACAAGTTGCTTGCTTAATTTGGATCAGATTCAACAGAGTTCAATCTTCTAGATGCAAGTTGCTTTAAATATGGCTGCATTTTATAGCTCAGTCCTAGCACACATTTTTTTTGTTCTCTGTAGTGGCCCATAAATGTTCATATATTATTGGAAGAAACTTACCAGTCTTTCCTCCCTTTCAACAGGAACAAAGCTGTCTTCCTGTAACTTACAGGCACTTCGTGAGCACTATGGAATTCCGTTACTGGGCACGGCCCACCGAGCTATGTCAGATGTAAGCTCATTGTCATTGATACTGCAGAAGATGACTTTCGATCTGAAAATGCCTGTCTCGGCTCTCTTGGATAGATCTTTCATGGTTTCAAACTAGCTCAAGTTCCTGACTGGTGGCTGCTGCATTCTAACTTACATAAGATCATTTGCAAGCCCATTTTCATGCTTGCTCCTTTAATTACAGTTCTAATTGAACTCCATTCTTTACAGAGTAATTAATCTCTGTGATATTTACTATTATAGATGCTCTGGTCTTAGTATGAGCACCACAGTGTGGTCACATGTTTCTCATTGTTATGGCCTGACTGCCATCCTTGCACTCTGTTGTAATTTGTAAATGTAATTTACAGTGCATGGTAATGATTATGCTTTGGTACATTGCAGATTTGGCCTTTTGAAGGCAAACATTTGCTCCATTTTTTTCCTTATTGGTATAAATAGTTGTTAGGCTGATCATGGCTAGATCTCAGGTTTTCCCCACGCCCATGTGTACCTATCTATATCACCCAAGGCCATCAACGATCTTGTTTTAATGAAAATCTGTGGCAGCATTTTAGGCTGGTACCTTTCTTGCACCAGACACTGTATTTTGAGTTGCTCCAAAGAAATTTCAAATGCCCCATCGTAGTAAAATATCTGCTTTATTCTAGCTTCAGTCCACCCTAACAGATACTATAATACTTCAACCAAGAGGGGAAAAAATGCCTGCAACCTTAAGATTGTGTGATGGAAAACACCTCACACTTTGCTACATTCATTCAAATGTATTCAGGTAAGCCCGGAAATAGCTATCCAATTCAAGGAGTATTTAGTTCATGAGAATGAGATTAGTAGTGGTTTCTGAAACTTGAAAAAAAAAACTGTCAAATATCAGATTTCTATCATGGGAAGAATCAGATTTCTAGCTTATGTAATTGTAACCAATGTCTGGTGAATTAGTACCTCAAATTTGGATGGGAAGAATCAGGTTTCTCTCTTGTGATAAAGGTGTAGACAGTATTTGGTCAATTAGTACTTCAATTCGATGGGATTGTTGGCCAGTGACTGACGAAAACAAGGGACTGAAATGTATAATGGGTAGGGAGATACTGAATTCCTCTCCCACGCAAGTGTCCCATGAATTTTTCTGTGAAGTCCCTTTGATTTTTACAATGCGGCAAATTGCATAGGAGAAACCTTGGACGAAATTTAGAGAAAATTGACGTTTATAAGATATTCAATGGGTAGCCAAAGGTGAAATCACAATTTTGTTGCAATAGAAGAGTAAATCATCATTGTCATTATCACAAGCAGAAGATAATCTATCATGTTGTCTCTTCTAAGA
This sequence comes from Chimonanthus praecox, assembly GCA_022113865.1. Taxonomy (NCBI): domain Eukaryota; kingdom Viridiplantae; phylum Streptophyta; class Magnoliopsida; order Laurales; family Calycanthaceae; genus Chimonanthus; species Chimonanthus praecox. Next base: position 143,499 of record JAINRJ010000123.1, read on the forward strand.
AAGAAACTAAAGATTAAAAAGAAAATCTCAGTGAGAACAAACTATATAAAAAAAAAAAACCTACAAATTTGTCTCTAAAATGCAGAAGATAATCTATCATGTTGACTCTTCTAAGAAACTAAAGATTAAAAAAAAAATTGTCAGTGAGAATAAACTATAAAAAAGAAGATAACTACAAATTTATCTCTAAAATAAAAAAATACTTTTGTGCTTTCATTGAGAGTCGAACTCAAGATTTCCCATTTACTAAACGGGTGCTCTAACCATCTGAGCCACGAGAGCAGTTTGTTAAATGTGCTTAAACTTATATTAAAAATTGTCAGTGAGAATAAACTATAAAAAAGAAGATAACTACAAATTTATCTCTAAAATAAAAAATACTTTTGTGCTTTCGTTGAGAGTCGAACTCAAGATCTCCCATTTACTAAACGAGTGCTCTAACCATCTGAGCCACGAGAGCAGTTTGTTAACTGTGCTTAAACTTATATTCTTGTGCTTATGAAAAAATAAATACGTTTTGTTGAAAAAGCTGCAGCCCAACTAGAAATCAACTTAACTAATGAGTTTAAAACATACAAAATTTTACGAATTAGAAAAAGTGAACAATTTGAGAAATTTAACAGAAAAAACTTGATTGATAGGCCCAGATGATCCCTATATAAGATTATATATTTTTAAAAGGTACATGGGTGATCATTTTACTTTAAATTCTATATGTCTAAATACATTGACATATAAATGAAATATAAATACTTTAGGGAGATCAACTTAGAAATACCTAGAAATTCTCAGTGTATATATATATATACACACACACTCTTCTTATTTTTATATCACTATTTGATAACTTTTTAGAATTAACTCTTTACAGTGATTATATTTTAATAATAGACAATTGTTTTTATAAATGCTTTTCGCTTGAAATATACTGATACAATATATATAGACCAAATTTTCTACTTAATTATATGGTTTGAGCCGTAACCCAATTGAAACCAACATGAATTGGCTGGCCTAAATTAGAAATAGATGGGGGTTTTGAGCGGAGTAGAGGAAGCCAAAATATGAGTTTAGTTAAAAAATAGTAAATCAAATAAAATATGGATGAGTTAAAATTTGACTTTCAACTCGACCTGTCCACCCAGATTGCACCCCAACTCACACCCATGTCGGTCAAGATAAATCTAACTAATTAGACTTTTTCAAGAAAAAAAAAGCTCCTAAATTCTCTTGAACAATGAATGACTTTAATAGGCCCGAATAATACGCGACTGATCCAACAGAATTGGAGAACCTAAATTACAGGTATGAGCTTACACAGGAAAAAAAAAAACCTGTTCTTTTTTAATTTTAATATTAAAAAGAAACCTCATCAGCACATCAGTTTTGTATCAGACAATGTTGAAATATCGGCCTTCAAGAAAATCCCTAACAATATCAATTATATTTCATGTGCATCAATCAATATTTCAGCCACATATACTGTATGTGCCAAATTTATACCATCAGTATATATCCAATACAATAAGATTACCATATTGTTATATAAAAAATCAGACAAATATTGGTCAATATTTTAGATACCAGTGTCTCTAAGAAATCCAAATCAACTCAGGCACTTCAGAGTTTTACTCCAATGTTCACATCTTGTGGTCTAAACTCTAAAAGAATGGTGGTGTTGAGGACCAAATCGATGCAAAGCAGCACAATTTAATAAATTGTGTTTCAAGTTACAGTACTTGTTAAATGCATTACTCGTAAGAATCTGAAACGATTGAAGTACAAAAAGTAAGAAAAATGCAAATACAACTCATAGCACACTTCAATCAATGGAGAAACCAAATTAGACAGCACAAGGTGCATTTTATTCTATATGATTTGCATAAAAGAATCAATGCAACTATGAAAAAACACATTTTGCCAAAATCATGGTGGAAGAAAAAAAAACCCTGGAAGCAGGAGGGGTTTGATAATAGAAACCCGCATTCCTACCAACCATTACATTTGAATGAATATGACTCGACGCGTTTTCAGGGGCAGCCATCTCTGCAATGAAAAATGAGTTCTACCTGCGACCAATAAGGCTGTTTCGAAACCTTACTGTTGTGCTGCCCCAACACAATTTTTCTTAGCATAACCTCAACGGCAATTGCAACAAAGAACCATATGTTTCTCTCCTTTCTAGGTGCATGAATCACTAAAGTATTTCCTTGAGGATTAAAAGCACCAACATGATGAAGCACATGATAATAAGCACTGTCGCGCACATCACCATTCCACCCTTCCTCTGTGTTCTCTCTGCCTGTGTGTCAAGCCCAAGAGAAAAAGCATGTGAGGAAACCCTGAGAGTCAAGAATAACATTTTTATGGTCTTGAACAAGATAAAGCAAGCTGTCAAAATAGGTTTACATTTAAACCAATTCTACTTTAGAATGAACCAAGTGCTTTTGTAGTGGTGGACAACACCATCATCCAGCAATTACTTTCCATCCTCACAAAAGTTAGTATGGATCACACGTTCCACCCTATGATGCCCAGATATGTCATGGATATGGGAAGGACATGACACAGACATGACAGGCACATAGATTTTTACATGAAGTATCAGACACAACAGGATCCAGATGCATTGACTGCTTTGAACTTTTTAAGTCTTGAGTGTCATGAATTCCACGATTGTTTTAATGCTCGTGAAAGTCCAGGATTGGGACCTAAGAAGGAACAAACAAGCAGATGGTTCAGATTGACGAGCAGGTTAATTAAATTAACTTTACATGATATATGAGTGACAACACATATGCCTGGTTCAGATTGATGGGCAGGTTTATTAAGTTCATATTGGAATAGTGAATTGCCACACACGTGCACATGCACACAGATGCATTGAGGTCCCTCACAAACCAGACCCAGGAACAATTTACACATAGTAGTCCCTCTCAAGTGAGACGTAGCAGCAAACCAGCACAAAAACGTATGAGCATAAACAAAGGTGCAAATACAAAGAGCATAAACAAAAAAGAGAAAACAAGAACAACAATACGGAAGAGAGCAAAAGAGAACCAACAAAACATAACTCTCCCTACGAGTAACTCGATTGAATGAGGTGATGGAACGTGAGTTTGACGATTACCATACCGGAACACCAAAACACTTCCCTATCAGAATGGAAAAACAAATGGGAATCTTATTTATCACCACGAATGCGTCTAGAAGTTTTAGGTCCAATCTTTTTGCAGTTGGAGTAATCTATTCCTACTAGGTCCCACAAGGAGCATAGTTTTAAGACAGTGCATGTGCTACCTATAATCACACTCATGTTACAGCAAATACCCTTTCTAGACATAGTGGCATGTGGCATGTGGCATGGTACACATACCACATTTTATTTTTCATTGCTAAACTTCTGAAAGCAACAAAGCTGAAACCAAACTTTAAGAGGAGACATGGTATGTGGCAAATCAACCACTCAAAATGAAAGGATATGCTCTAAATTTTCCCAAATACCCAAGTTTCAACGCATTTGATGTTTCTAACTATCAGAGCTAAGCCAGAATGGAATGCTAGAATAAAATTCCATTTGGAGCAACTATCCACTTTAACGCCTCAGATCCAATGGCCAGGAACCTCAATCGAATCTGAGTAATGCTTTTCAAGATCCAGAGCATATCCTGTAATTTCATGGGGTCAGTGTACCACACGACATGCCACTTATCTTCTTAAGATAGTCCATCTCCATTTGCAATAACATGGGTAACAGCTCAATGAACTCCTGACTTTCAAACCACACTTCTGTTCTGGCTGCCATAAAGATTTTATCAGAAGCTTACGTAAGCACTTAACGAAAGCCTCTCATGTTCACCACCTTGTATCTCCTTATATCTAGCAACTGGTGTCAATCGGCCTTACATACTCACACGTGTGTGAAAAAATCATACATACATGGATGTGTGTATATTCCTGTTTATTAATGGTTGGTGACATCAACAGTAGATTTGTCAGGCACACATCTTTCATTTGTTAGCTGTACATACATCCACATGTGCATGAGAAGTAACCATATATATAATGAGTGTTGATCAGTTATATGAATCGGTGTCTTTGCGTGTGCATTCACAGAGAGAGAGAGAGAGAGAGAGAGAGAGAGAGAGAGAGAGAGAGAGAGAGACCTTCTGCAGCTGTTTAAGGCCCTCTTCCACTGATGATGTAACATTCTGAATGTTGTAGTCAATCCGATCAACGATTGTACCCTGCACTTGCAAATGGGTCAAATTAAAAACCCCTGGGCGATTGAAAACACCTGTGGTCATGTGGAGGCAATGCAGATATGACAATCTTACCTGATCTATGACAAGGACAGAGAGATCCTTCATGATCTGAGCAAGGTCATTTACTGATTCCACAACCTATGAATGTTTCAGGTCAGTCAAACATGGACCAGTCTCAGGTTAAAGCAAAGACAAAGTGACTAATCTTTTACCTGTGAAATCTCTCTCTCCCTCTCTGCAGTGAATGCCTCGCTTTTTTTCAGCTTAGACATTTGGTACTCACTGAAACCCTTGAACAATACAAAGCACCTTATCAGGTCGAAGTCAAAGAGCTACAATCATCATTAAAAATCATATTTCAAAGATATCAAAATTGTCAGTAAGCACAAACAATCATGCCTACACAGTGCCTGAAGAGAGTATTTTAAAATTCATCCAATGTTAAAGATTTGTTAAACCTTGAAGGGCCTCAATGTAAAGGATCCATGGATTTTCTAAAAAGAGAGAAAAATCGATGAACTTGAACTTGAAATCTTTGCTCCTTCAAGACCAGTAAACTGCAGATATAACTTCTTCAAGACTAGTGACTGCAAATATTCTATTTATGATGAGACGAGTCCAAACAAGACTCTCTAAGTGTTAAGAATTAGGATCTATATATATTATATTTATAAGTAATAGTTAATTCCATTAATGAAAGAGAGAAACACGCTTGGTTGTCCATAAAGACAATGGGCAGCCAAAAAGCATAACAGAAGGGTGACTGATAAAATGCACTTCATTACTGTGTCATTGAGTGATATGAAATTTCTCCTGCCACAATAGTCGACCTTTGTTCCATCCTAGTTGAACATCGTGTCCAATCCCTACATGGATCTGAAACTGAAAAGTCCTATTTTAATTTTTTGAAATGGATTTGAATTTTATAGCTAAATCACTTGAAGAACATCAGAAATAGTACAAGGAGAAAAAAAATAGTACAAGGAGAAAAAAAAAACATCATCGATGGGCCAGTACACCCTAATCAAAATAAACGAAAAGAGAGAAAAGAGGACAAAACAGGTGCTGCTAAAATGAATCTACCAAAAAGTCAATCCATGCTTAGGGAAGAACCAATCTATAAACAGCAGAGAATTCCTGCTGAGGGATCACCAAAGAAATAGCTTTTCATTTTGCATGACAGGAAGACAGCCTTCTCACAAAAGATACCTGCACTTCGGAGCACGGTCTTCTGTTAGGTCCTATACGGACAAGAAAGCCTCTTGGCTATACTCTACCATCCGCCTCCGGCGGTTCTTCCCTTTTGGCTCGGTGGAGCTGAGCTGGGTTCACTCTGTAGGAAATGAATCGGAAGTCCACAAAAATCATAAAAAATCATCTAAAGTCATGCTTAGGCAGATGATGAAGGTTTTGAGAGTTGGGTGGGACCCCTGAAGTTATGGTGATGACATAAATTGTATGGACAAAGAAAGTTTTGAGACAAAAACAAGAAAAGTACCAAGTTCCTTAGTTTTTTAGTTTTTGGTTTGATTAGATTTAATCTGCTTTGTATACCATGTTGAAGCTATGAATTTTGTAATGGAAGAGAAGGTGAAGATAAGATGAAGAAAAGAAGAGTAAAATGGAGTTTGGGGGGAATAAGAGACAGAGTAATTAAGAAGTCTCGTGTTCCTTGTATAATTTAAGACTAATCTAGTTCGTTACAAAGAGATTAGAATAATCACTAAAAAATTAGATTCGTTTAAGTGACTCTAATCTTATCTTAACAAACAAATTTAACAATCCTCTTGTGGTATACTTCTATATTCAACTTGAGTAGTCTTCTATATCTTTAGTATTCTGCAATGGTATCTGAAAAGAAGTCCCCTTTCACCTTTACAGGAAGTGGTTATTCAAATTGTTTCTAACCAAAGAGTAAATCAATTTGTTTGAAAAGATACCATTGACTTCCATTATCCAAGCTACTAGTCTTCCCTACTCAATGATGAGATCACATTATTCATCTAGCTGAGAGATTCCATTTGATCCGCTTCATAATTCATAAGATTTTAAGAGATCACATATTCAGAATGAAAGATAAAAAGGCAGAATATTGTCTTTTTGCTGAATTTGGTGGATGTACAGTCTGTCCATTCGAATAGCCATTGACATGACAATATAAGAAATGTTAACATAGTATACTTGCCTAGGCCAACCCTCTTTGTTTCCCACCAACAATAGTTTAGGCCACCATCTTTGGGAATCTAATTGTTTTCAAGATTATATGTGTTCTAACGAAGGAAAACAACATACCACATCACTGAAGTCATCATCTTCATGCCTGAATTTATTTCCAGTCAATTTCATCTCGAAGTCCATCCCATCTTGACCCTACACAGTAAAAGTAGAAATTAGTACAAACTTGGAAGCAAAATAACAGATCAACTGTACAAGTAGGAAGGTAATTGAGCAGCACAGATATGGCAGTTTTCATATAGAGAAGACATTTTAAAAAAGGGCAAACAGAAACAAATAACCAAGAACCATCTGTGAAGATAGCTAACCTACCTCCTTTTGTTGTTGGAGGCGTTTCAAATAAGTAGATTGCTTTTTCCTTAGCTCCATCGAAAGATTTTGAAGGTCAGTTGCAAGAGATCGCTGTAGAAGCATTCAGAATTAATATCGTCTAACTGGTTCTGGCTGAGAGAAACAGCCACATATCATCAATATAGAGTATAATTGATTTAACTTGGAAATGGAAGTGGGTGTTTGCATCAGACACCACTTCGCACTGTTTGATTCCAAATCTGGTTAGGGAACTCAAAGGAGAGGCACCCAGCTTACAAGAGGGGCACAAAACAGCAAACAAGCAAACAACGCTTAAACAGCTCAACCAGAAACAAGCCCCTCTAAAAGCAGCCAAGAAAAAACAACAAGGTAAAAAAAAAATTTAGCCCATGATGCATGCTCCTTCCAACTTTGGCTAAACACATGCATATAAGTACATTTTACATTAAATGTATATTAAGAGTATATTTAGTATGATTCCAAGTATTGAAAGAAAAACATTCTGGAAGAATGCATCTTTGCTAGAGTTATATAATTAGTAAATAAATGCTACTATGTCCAAAATGCATGAATAAAAAGTTTTTTTTTCCTTCAGAAACTGAACTTTTCTTGTTCATAGGACAAAATTGAATAGATCATAAAACTATCACTGGAATTGACAAAGCCATATAGTAAGACATAGGTAAGTCACTTGGGACATTGGAATAGAACATAACAAATTGAGGGTCATTTAATAAATGTAACTAAAAATTAGACCTGGCAAAGGGTCGGCTGGGTCAGGTCGGTTTTGAGTTCGGGTCAACAACTCTCAACCCATTACTTACTAGTTTATTACATGGGTTAGTCGGTTTAGGTCTATTTCGGATTCGAATCATAATAAAATGTTCGGTTTTGGTTTGGATAGGTCAAATCAAATTTTGCCAGGTCTACTAAAAGTAAAGAATGAGGCAAATAAGCATAAATCTTTCCATTAAGAAAACATTTATTTTTCAAAATAGAAACACAAACATTTGCAAGAAGCAATGTTGCATAATATAATTTAAATTCTCTCTTTGATAAAATTAAAATCGCTGAAAAACAACTAAAATTTTGTCATTAAAAACTAAAATCTTGGTATCCAATCCCAAAACACTCTTGTGAAACTTGTTTAAGGTGGTTTGGGCACATAACTAGCAGACCAAAGACAACCTATTACATAGAGTAAAAAAAACTACAAATTGTAGGTACTAAGAGGAGAGATAACCACTAAAAATGTAGAGGGAGGGGATAAAGAAAGACATGAAAAATAGTGAAGTGATTTAATGTATGGTCTATGATAGGATCAAATGAAGAAGTAGAACACAAAAAGCCAAAAATGAGATTTCTCTTTGATCATGATGATGATATTGTATGATACCCTCAATTTTAGAAACATTTAAATGACATTTGCCAAAAAAAAGGGGCAAAAGTCCTTTGATTTCAAATTAGAAAAAAATGACATGGTTTTGAAAATTAATTTATGTGAGAATATGATAAAATTAAATTCATGAATAGATTCGTGTGATATCTCCAGTCATAGAAATATCTGGACTTCATGTTTTCAGGAAGTAGGCAAAAATTATAGGTTTCACTGTAATCTTTTATTTCACTAGGCATGGAACCAAAGATGAATGCACCCATTCTGGTTCATTACACTCAAACAGACATTTCACATGATGATCTAGGGTCTAGGGCATGCATCAGGTTCATCACACCATAGATCTGGAATTATAAAAATATCCTACAAATGGTTAACGGAAAAAAATTGTTGGCAACAGTCAGAGTTCACTTAGAAAGGCGGAAGCATTGGATTATTGGATCATCTATCCACACTAGTTGCAGCAGTGATCCATTATGGTGAGAGCCACCTAATTAATTGTCCACACGACTACTCATCCTACTTCATACCAATTTCAATTGAGTATATGCTGCCTACGTACAGATGCAAGCAGAGGAAGACATGGATTTATGACGTGATCAAAGTTCTAAAAATCTTAAGCACTGATACAGATAGAAGTATGTCATCTGACACTTCAATACCATAAGAAATTTTCAAGAGTTAAGAAGATGTTGACACTTAAACACGACATAGAATTCAATAACAAGTCATCGCCAAACCATTTATCCTATTTATAGGGCTTATAGGTATCCAGTCATTCTAGGGTAGGCATTCATAATTGGATTTGGCACATTTTTTTCATGGATTGACTGCCTATTTGATGCCCTATTACTTGAACCTGCAACATGTATAGTTGCAAAAATGAGCACTGTCCTATAGATGCTAGTTCATGTAGTAATTACAAGTATCCATGATCTAGTACCACCATACCAGTGTATGTATACACATGAAACTAGTATGCCACCATATACAAGTATGTGGATATCCATGATTATTGTCTAGCCGGTGCAAGTCGAGTTGGTTAAAAGCCAGACCCACAAGAACCCTACCCAAAAATAGCTAGGGTTAGGTCAAAGATCACCAAGTTCAGGGTCAGGTTGGTTCTAAGTCAAGATTTTTTTGAGTAGGGTTGAGTTGAAAAAAACCCAAGACCTAAGACCCGAACCAAAATATTTCAATATAACAAATAATATTTATATATAATTCCAAAAAAAGACATTTTATAAATCCTAGTTGTCTTTCCTATGCAATTACATAAAGATGTATTATTTCTTTCATTTTGGACCTCTTCATTTTCAAATTTGACAAACTTTTTATTTTATTTCCATTTTTGGATCTATATCGATATTTTTTCTCAGGGTTGGGGTTGTTATGGAAATCTAGTAAAATGTTACCTTCTTGGGTCTCAGGTTTTTCTTGGTTCAGGTCAGTTCCCCAAAATGGGTATTTCTAGTATCTCAGATCAAGTCGGGTCAACATTAGAGAATCTTGGTTCAAAGGTGGTTAGCATAAACACAACCCAACTTGCAACCCTAGGTCCATCTGTCAATCAAGTTAGATTTCTCCTTTGAGAAAACAGAGTACATGACCCATCATTTAGAAGAGTTGTGACTCACATGGACTTAATAATAGTTTTCTCTCAAGCTCCCGGTGACTGAATATGATAGCCTAAATATATTGACATAGACGTATACTCTCTTTATTCATTAATTTAAATATTTTAACTGGTAAGATGGAAGTCAAGTACCACCAGAAGTTTACATTTTCATACTGTGAAAAACCTCTAGAGTCAAGAAAACATTGAAACTTATATATTAATAAACCCAACTTCAAGAAAAAAAGTTACAGACAAAAAACTAATAGAATGTAAACTGCAAGTATAAAGTAGTATCTAGTGCCACTTTACCAGCATATGCGTACATATGATGTCTGGTGATCCACTTATTTAGATGGGTCAGAGAGCAGTCAAGCACTACCAACAGTTATGAATAAAACAACAAATAAGCCTACAAAGAGTAAAGGCTCAAAAGATGATATCAATCGTTTGCATAAAGCCATGAAAAAAAAATACACCACCAACCAACACCATACCTGTACATTTTTTCTCACATTTGAATCCTCAGAGGGCCCACTTGCAGAAAGTTTCTTTAATCTCTTCTCTGACCTCTTCAATAGATCTGTTATCTCTTGAGTAAGAACTTCAATCACACATTGGTCCTCTTTGCCATCTCCAAAAGAAGGCATTAAAGCCTTGGTATGAGCCTTCACTAACTCTGCCATTTTTACCCGTGCACGTTGCATATTTGTGGCTATTTCTTCAGAAACATCAACCCAAGCTGGAGGTAAACTCACTGCAAGAGCACCCCTGATGCAGCAGGCAAACAATTCATCAGAGCCACAGCATCATTCAAAAGATTCACAAAAATGATAACAAATACCAGCAGAAAGAATGCTAAATACAGTGAAGTATAAAAATATAATGTAAAAGGATCTTGAATGGTTATTGATTATCACAGAATCACTAGAGTAGCTGCACACTAGTTCCAATTAGGATACTTAATACTTTTATATGCTTATAATCACAGTATCATATCTTGTAGACACAAAAATCATAGATCCAATAGGTGGATAATGCAGATACCAACCAGTCACGGTTAACATGTTCCTTATTCTATGAACTTTATTGTTTTCTGAACTGGCTAAATGATACGAAACATTGATTCAATACCCATTTCCACATGCTAGACTGTTCATGGGTTCACCTACTCCCCATAGCCATATTTAAGAGTCATAACTTTCTGATGCTATTTCTTGCCAAAAATCAATACTTGGATTCAGATGCAGGATATGGGATGGAAGGTTGCTTCTCAAGGTACATAAAGCATGCAAAATTTGAGAAGGCTAACCTGTATGCAACACCAGTTTTCTCTCTCCAAAAAAAAGGAGCAAACCCATGATAAGCATGAGAGATAGGTCATATAATTTCTGAGTGCTTTTTTTTTTTTTGAGAAAGAGATATTTCCAAGTCCAAGTCGATTGACTTCCCAATGAATGGCAATAGGTTTGCTTGGTCAACCACCAGCATCCTCCAATCAAATACTAGCTGGATATATTCCTAATTTCAGATGACTAGGATAGTAAATATTCCTGTACTCTCATGCCAGCAGGACTGAGGAATTTCTCTGACCATAACCCAATTCTATTGGACAAAAGGATGTAATTAGAGACCTTTGCCATTCAGATTTGAGACTATATGGTTGCAATACAATGATTTGTATCCTCTAGTAGAAACGTGATAGAATGAATGTCAAGTTCATAAATGGGCAGCTGGTCGGTTTGCAGACGAAGACAACATTTGTGCAAAAGGAAGAGCAAGGAGGAGTCGATGCAATTCAAGAGATTGCGATAAATGAGCAAATATCCTATTCAATTTTTATTTTTTTTGGAGGGGGATCCAAATTGCACCTAAAGTAGCACAAAAGTTCAATCAATTACTAGAGCACACAACATTGAAATCAATTCCTAGAACCCACCATTTCTAAATATCAACCACACGTAATGTCACAATTCCGACGAATGGCCATTAATGCACTGCCAAATATCACGAATTTCACAATTACATTATTTAATCCATTCATTTCTCGTATCCAACGACAGAAATAGTGCATAAACCGATATTCTAAAATCGAGATCCCCAGTGCAATACTATAAGTTTGAGGAACATACCTCGAATTTGCGGGATCATCAGTGCTTAAGGGAGCGTAGGATCGATTGGGATGCAAAAGCGAAGTGCCAACCATTTCAATGACAGGACCTCCTGACGGAGATGATGAAGAAGAAGTAGGTGAAGAGAAGGTCGGGACACGAACACTCCGCAACGCATCTCTGTATTTTCTGTAGAGCGGAGTTCGATTCCTCGTCGCCATGAGACAAGAAATTCCAGTTCCAAAGAAATAGGAGTAAACAGAACAAGAGTTAGAGATTATCAGTGAATTCCAGAGATGTTGGAATGGATTTTCCGAAGGAATCTTTAGCGCGAGAGGAGGAAGAAGAACGTAAGATGTGATCTGATCAGGTCGGACCGGGTGCGGTCTGATTGATCCGGTTCAGGAATTGAATTTTTTTCTGAGAAATGTTGTTGGAGGTTAAGAACTTAGAAGGAGAGAATAGAAAAAAAAAAGCAGTTTCCTGGAAAACGCTTTCAAGTTTCAACTGCCAATGCCAGAATGAAAACGAAAGAAGCAATTAAAAAAATATATTAATTGTTATTTTTTTTATTACACACCATAGAGAGACCCACAAATCTACTATTCGTAAAGCTGCTATAAAACTACATAAAATTAATTTTTTTTTTTCTCTTATACTAATAATTTATTTTGATTTTCAGAAAATTATTCATTGAAAATTAGATAATTATTTTTTGGTAGGTTTTATATACACTTTTTCTTTATTTGTAACCATTTTGAAGTTTAAACTTATTTCTGGGTACAGTTATATTAGATTAAACTCAACTTTTAAGATTTATCGATCGTTTGTAGCACGTAAAATTATATTTTGACAAAAATTACTTTAAACAATATAACATAATTTTTCAATTGGCTTGTCCTCATGGTCCTAAAAAAAATTGTTTATCAAATTCACAATAAATTAGACTTCAATTCTCACTGATTCTTTCATTGACATTATTAGATGGGTTTCAAATTCCTTCTTGAAAAATCTCATTTACTTCACAGTGTAAATTAATTGTCACTAATTCTTTCATTAACACATTACATGTGCTTCTTTGGCTGCTTAGCTAATGAGTACAAGTCTTCTATTTTGATCTTACAAAATTGAGAATTAGAATAACCCTGATGTTTTATGTTAGACCATCTAATTATTTAACATAGATTTAGTAGACCAATTTTATTATAAAAATAAAATAAAAAGATGAACACCTACACATTGATTTGTGGCATATTTAAATTGGTGCATGAAGAATTATAAAATAAATCTCAATTTTCATCTTTAACCATTTAATATGATAATAAAATGAATACTTGTACAGAAAATAATGAATTTCATAAAATTTATTATTTCTTATCAAACCAGTCAGTCAAGGTACTCCCACAAAGAGCATGGGCTTTTCCAAATCCTATACCTCTTCTTATAAATGCGGTCACGGCACATGAATAATGAATAATAAACTAAGAATTTTTTTATATAAAAAGTTAACCATGGTATCAAAGTGTCCAAGACTCTTTGCACTCCACTAATGTTCAAGATATGTAATCTCTCTATCAACACATGTCGGATAATTTTATAAAAGTAGATTTTTAGGATAAAGTAGGAATCAAACTCAAGACTTCCACTTTCTAAAGTAGATTTCTAACCATCGCTCCAACCCCTTCGATTTAAACCATGATACTTTATACGGTATAGATGTGGTAAAGACACCCAATTAATATGATAAAAATATAAAGATTATACAAAAATGAAGTATTAGAAGCAAATGTGTTACACAAGTATTCAACGCTCACACATTTCTTACATTGCTTAGCAATATGATTTTATTCCAACGAACGTAATCTAGTTGGTGAATGATTGTTTGATTTTAAAAATAGTGAAAATACAAGGAAATAAATTATTTAGGGAATTGCCAAGGACATCCTCATTTTGTAAGGAGACATCTCACTATTTTATTTCTTATTAAAATAATAAAATGCACTTTTGAAATAATAATTATCTCTTGCACTAAAACTTAATTGAGAACATTTTTCTATAAAAATGACATGCATCAATCAATCTTCTTTATTATGAAAATTTATAAAAATAATTCTAATTCAATTGAAAGAAAGTAAAAGAAACACGAGAAGCCCTACAAATAAGGACAACTCGAAAGAGTCTAGGATAATGAAAAGATTGCACATTTATCATTGAATAGATAATTCAAGAGAAATTTTCACAATTAATTTTATGAGATAAACCATAAAAATTCAATGGATTTGTATATGATTCAGTGAAGCTCAAAATTTTCACAATTAATTTTCTTATCATTCTCTCCATGTTCCTCAAAAAACATGTAGCTCAATTCAATATTTAATGAGCATCCTCCCTAAACAAGGAGAAATGAAAAATCTCTTCCCAAGTTTTGTTAGAACTTTTTAGCGGTTTAGACTGAAACAGCGAGGGATTGATTTCACACTTTTTAAAAGATTTAATATTTTATATTAAGATTTTATACTATCACAACTTTCAAAACATTTTCCTATAAAAAGAAAAGTAAACTCCTGTCATTCATACAGTCAAAAATCTAAAAATCATGCAATACAATGCACCATTTTTTTTAAGAGAGATGCATCAATTCTTTCAAAAACTAATGCAAATCACTGACTCAGCTGAATAAGCCAAATCAGCCAAATATGAATCATTTTGGGCCCTCTAATTGCAATAGATGCCTTTTAAACCTTTTGTAAGCCTATTGAAATCAATGACTGATCAAGAAAATACGGGATAACATCTATGTATTTTTTTTTCTTGAGCAGTAGGAAACCATCTATGATGGAAGTAGTATACCAACTTGGATTGCGTTAGGCCTGTCTCGGTCAAGAAGGCAAAAACCAAGTTGCAAGAGCTGGATTTTTTTTTTTTTCAATGCATATACTACAATCTCCTTCCCTCTCTTGAAACAATCTTTCTCAATTTCATTATTCATTGTCATCATCATCAAAGTAATTCGACCCACCAACCATAACAACGAGTCCTTATCAGTTGAGCTACATGTTCTTGTGACTCTTCTAAAGATTATTGTTTATCAAATTTATTTGCTTCATGGACCTAACTTTTAGTGGGTGGGGATCAATAAGTTCGCATTGATTTGCCGTTTTGCCCTTGTGCCAACAAAGGTAGAGCACACCCTTCGTATCAACAGACCAGTCTCTAAGGTGGAAATCTGCTCTGGATATGGACAGGTTGCAACATTTGGGTTTTCATGGCTTGTATTGGGTTTACAAGCATCTGCAAACTCCATCTACATGCAGGCTCTGTATCTGCTCAATTACTAACAAAATATTAAAACACCAAGATATCAAAAGATGCACGTTCCATTAGAAATAACTGGTATGGATAAACTACAGTTTCTTTTTTTTCTTTTTTCCCCTTTCATCACCCATCTAGGATCATGAAGGCCCATCATCATCCACATCCTTAAAGTAATTGTAGCAGTTCCTGGTAAAAAATGGCCATGGACTATCAACAATCAGATAAAAATCCACAACCCCAACAGGTCATTACACAGCCAGGGAGAAAGTTGTGGCTCAAAACCATTAACTGTTCTTCTGCCAGCAAGTTGCACTATCGCAGCGTGATCTTTCCACTATGTGTGCCCCCAATGCCAACGGGAAAGAATAAAAGAGTTTCTGCAACCCCACCATCACTTTACCTTGTCGACAACTGAACAATTGTTCTACATCTTTTCATTATATGGGGAAAATTAAAACCTATATAAATAGGAGACGCATGGGCACACCATTGACTCCATATGAGAATCAATCAAGAATAAGTAGTGGGTTGCACTGGGGGTTTGCTCAGGACTCTGGACAACACCATCCATCCTTATGTGCTGTTAGATTTCTGAAAAGGGTACAAGGAATCTCCAGCCCCTCACCTCCAGAACGTACTGTGTGACACAAAAAATCGATAGTCTGGATGATCAACCTGTAAGAGCCGAAGCCAACTGTCAGCAGCTTGCAACAATGAGCTTGCTTGTTGCCGCTCATGGACCCCATTAGGTGTCCAAATTGAACTGCGAAACTTGTAGTGGGCGAGACCAAATATTGGTAAAGAAAGCTTTGTGGGCATGTCAATAGCACCATTGACTTTCCTTACACTAGACCCCCGAACCTGTGTCTGGCCATTTCTTGTGCCTGTTAAAATTATAATTCCCATTAAAATCACAGTACAGTATGGAATATTATTTTCTACAATCTCACATGCATGTTTCCACAAACAACTGTAGTCCTACATCATGGCAAGTGTTAAAGCCTGATTCTGCTCCTATGCCAATGGCAGTCCCCCATGGTTAAATGGTTTGAGCCATTGATGTGATATCCTGATTTAATGGTTAAAAGAAAAAGGAAAGATATGGCATCATATCCCAAATTGAAAAGCATGATCATCCATTTATCATCCTGCCATCCCAGATCTTTCTTTTTATTCTATATACCGAAGAGCCCAATAGTAGACAACTGATCAAGTAGATAGATACGGTTTTCCCATCAGGGATTCTAGAACATCATCTGCAGTGAGATCCCTCACACAAGTCATCAGAGGTGCCAGATGTACATTGCAGACTGGAAATTTTACTCTCTCTCTCTCCCCCAATTGTCTCAAGATGCTCATCACTTTTGAGATAATGTATTACCATTCAAAAAGAAGAAGATGATGATAACATATTAATAAGAAGAACAGGGGAGAGTGGGATACGTACTTCTCAAAGGTGTTGAAAGGGAGTGAAATGTCAAAAAGCAAGCATCCAAATCCCTCAATGTTGGACCCGTCGGTATCCTATATATTGGATACCTACATCAAATTCCATCATAAATGTCAGTCCCACAAATTTTAAGGGGGAAGCATCTATACACACTACAGGCATGTTTGTGCATAATAAAATCCATGGATTTAGAAATCTAAATCCTCAATGATTTCAAATCTATAGTGTGGTGCAGCCCATATCCAAGAATTTTAAAATCCCCGAGAATATAAAATTCCATTATTTGCCATCCCACATCCTCCTCTAAGATTTAGAAATTCCAGATTTAGAATTCTTCATCAACACAACCGAGTGTACACTTGAAGCTCAGAGACTAAAATGTAATCCCCTAATTGCAAGAAGTCTATGTCATCAGTCAAGGATTGTTTTTCTCATGAAAAAAAAATTATGCATATACATTTATATTTTTATACATCTAAGAGTTGGGGTGGCAATTTTAATACCCAACCTGGAAAAAATTGAGTTTGGATCATGCCTTTCTTTAAAAAAAATTGATCCGATCTGAGATAAATTCAAGTCGGGTTTGGTAAAGGGGTCTCAAATCCAAACTTGACGCGAATTGAATTACAATTAATATTTAAATAATTTGTTAATTGTTTACCTATTAATTTTAGCCCCATCCACCCCACCAAGTTAAAAAAATCTTAATCTATTCTCCCAATTTTCCAAATCTCATTGTGCTCACATGAAAGGGAAGCCTTTTATCTTTTATTTTCTATTATAAATATTTTTCTCATTTTATAGTAACTTTTTTTAATTTATATAAATTCGGGTAGAGTCGGGTCAGGTCAGGTTAGCAGTTAAAAAATTCGGGATGAGTCAGGTCAAGTCAGGTTAGTAGTTAAAAAAACCGGGGTGAGTCGAGTCGGGTCAGGTCAAGTCAGGTTAGTAGTTAAAAAAACTGGGGTGAGTCGAGTCGGGTCAGTCAAAAAATCTATCATTACCAATAGCCAACCAAACCCAAAGCTGACTCAACCTGACCTGTTGCCACCTTTATCTAAAAGATATTGAGCTCACTTCTTTATGAATGTCAACCTTCTATACATCTTATTTATCTTTATATCATGTAAAAAATACTTTGAAATATTTATTTATGTGAGAGTCTTCATTTGATTTAACATATTCGCTATTAGACTATTGAAATTTTACATATGATAAAATGGCCCCACATTTTGTAAATAGCACATCTAAGTAATTGAATTTATATCTCTATAACAATATCGCACAATAGTGGGTCCCACCTATAACATGTCACAGGAAAAAGAAACACATGAGAAGGGGCTTTCTTCTACGGCTATCCAATGTTAGTCTTGAAAAAATTTTAATCATAATATTACATATATATTATAAAATAATCTTCTTTTTTACTTTTCACACAAAATATCAAATTTTTAATGATGATTAAAAATAAAATAAAAAAATTAGGGTTGTCGCACCAAAGATAAGAGTTTCTCAAAATTAAAGATCTTAAATTCTCAAAGCTGAAATCCTTGTAATCTAAATAATTGAAGATTAAAACTCCATGAATTATGTGTCTGCACAAACATGCCCTAGAAGTCTATGACTTCCTATTGAAACCATAAGCATACCAAGCCACCGAAATCCAGCTAGCAGGCAGTAGGTCACAGCTTTTGTACATTTTCAACTCAGGAAATCGACAAGCAAGAACTGAAATCTGAGAAACAAGTTGCCAAAGAGAGGTTAAACAAGGAAATACAATCTCCAAGCTTGAGAATTCTTATGCAAGAAAGAACATACCTTATCAGCTAAAGGTTCCCTGCTGTAGGGAGGATCACGCTCAAAATACTCAAATATCAGCCCTTGACGGTTGTTTTTCATTCCAGCATGTTTAGAACTATCCGCGTCACAGTTACCACTTTCTCACTACTTGTTTCCCTGCATGAATCACCACCATCACTTTCTTCCCCTGGTCGCCTGTCAGATGGATAATAAATAAATAGATAAAAACTTCAGCATTCTACTAAAACAAGATGGTTTTTTTTTATTTGAATGGCGAACTAAAACAAAAACAAGATGGTTTACTAATCAAAATCACAACCCATTACCATTAATCAACAAAGAATTTGATGCAGTACGAAATACACATCAGAAAAGGCAGAGCACTATGCACGAGTATGAATAAACAAGTACAAAGACAATGTTGACGATTAGAGAAGCTACTGGGAGATTTATGTAATTTAGGTCAGATCTACAAGTGACAATCAGAACTAGACCCAACACAGCATTTTTTCCTACAGAAGTACAAAGGAATTTGAAACAAGACCAACAATGAACAATTAAAATCAATCAGAAAATCATGTATTTGATGATCAAGCATCACATGGATATAAGGCACCTTAACTCCAAGATAACACAAGGTTTACACACACAAAAGACGTCCAAACTTCAAAACTTTTTAAGACTGAACTTCAAATACAGTTCAGTTTCTATTTGCAAAAGGAACTTTTAGGCTTTTAACCCATCTTTTCAATTATATCACCTTTATATCATGACAAATTGCTGTGCTATATGAACAAAGTCTTGATTCATCATATTAAGAAAGCCTTTTCACAATGAAATAGTCACAAATTGCAAAATCCAGCACAAGTTCAATGCCTAACATGTGAAGCTGGACCTCATTAGTGGCACATGTCTCCATAACCTGAGAAAACCATATTCAGCACACTCCTATAATGTGAAAGGTTGGACCCATCATTTGGAGGCATTCACAAAGGGATGCATGAAACATCACTAGAATGCCTTTCCTAACAAGAGGGATACATGCAACATCACTGGAATGCCTGGTCTGATTTAATCAATGATATCTCCCATCTTTCTCTGGTCCAATTGGAATCAGATTTGCCTGCATTGCCAAGGCCTCTGTCATGCTTTTTGGTCTAAAGCTGGTGGTGAACTACCAGCTCTTGCCGCTTATCGTTGAGGGTGACACCTCCTGTGCTATTTTTTTTAGCGGTAAAGAAGAAATTTCATTAAAAAGAAAGAAAGATACAAAACAAAGCAAAAGAACAAAAAGGCCTAAGAGGGTTAGGCCCAAGAAAAACAACAAATCACCAACAAGAGAACAAGTCCAGAGAAACAGTTAGCTTCTCGGAAAATGAAAAACTTCTAAAATTGACCCTTCTAGACCATTTTTAGCCAAGAAGTCAGCAACACATTCGCCGATCAATTGATAAGGCTGAAGGAAACCTCCATGCCCGAGGATAACCCCTTAATCTCCCTAACAATAGTGATTAGCCTCCATGGGGGGCGCTTCACACCCCTAGCCCATTTGATAGCGTTAGAAGAATCGCTTTCAACTTCTAGTTTAATCTCCCCTAAGCTCGTTCCTAAGGTCAAGGCTCTCCGAATACTAAGAAGTTCTGCCTTATTGGATTCCTTGAGACCCACAGGTTCTGAAAAAACGACACAAATGGACCCCAAATGGTCCCGAAGGACCCCCCCAATACCTGCCGAACCTGGTTTTCCTTTAGAAGCCCCCCATCCACATTAAACTTAAGGGTCCCCAGAGTAGGGGGATACCACTCAACCAGAGTCCTCCTGTGTTATTAAATGGGCCTCTAATCCTTTATCTTTACCTTGGAAAATGGTAGATGTTATTGAAGAAATCTATGATCTCTCTTCAAGGCACCCTTTCCATTTCATTCACTCCCAGAGAGGCTCATGAGGTTGCTAATAATTTAGCGAGAAGGGGTGTATCCAGACATTCAATTATCATCAATGATCTCAATCTTTGCCCTTTTTTTTTCTCCTCTCATTCCCGTTTTAGGCATCTTTCCCCTGTTTAGGTCTGGTTTTCCTTTTCTTTTTTGGCCTTGTGCCTGTTGTACTCTTGTAGCATTTTTGGCCTGCGGGCTTTTTTGCCCTGTTTTCTTAATAAAATTAATATCATTAAAAAAAAAATTAGTTTGAGAGCACTTGACTGCTTTAACCCTCGATCTGAAGGTTCTAAAGTTTTAATTGAGTAAGAGGAAATGAGCAAATGGGTGTCCGAGAGGGGGATGACTGACAATTGATGAGGTGTAGGGTCTATGGTGAGTTGGTATTGACCAATAAATAGAGCCCACCCTCTCAAAGATGATACGGGATTACATGCTCCCAGGCGCATTTGAGACAAACTCATAAATCTATATATACAAAACATTATATTAGATTATATTATAATGTGCCAATAAGATTATGTTAAGCTGAGTTCAAGCCAACTTAAGTTTGACTTGATTATTGCACAAGTTCAAGCTCAACATGAATTAAATATTATAGACCTGAATATAAGCTTGACATATCGAGCTCTGGTCAAGCTTGCATAAAGCTTGAGCTCAATACAAAATCTGTCAAGCTACTGACCTCAACTTGCCTGAACTCGGCTTGTTGATAGCCCCAGGCTTCCTACACCAGTGAGATATTTGAAACTTAATGTGGATAGTGCAATGAGGAGAACGTCTTCACAAGATTATTCAT
Source organism: Chimonanthus praecox (assembly GCA_022113865.1). Classification (NCBI taxonomy): domain Eukaryota; kingdom Viridiplantae; phylum Streptophyta; class Magnoliopsida; order Laurales; family Calycanthaceae; genus Chimonanthus; species Chimonanthus praecox. The sequence continues at coordinate 164,734 of JAINRJ010000123.1, forward strand.
GGCATACTACAGAATGACAAGGGGAGGATATTATCTCTCTTTTTAGTGATGGAAAGAATAACTAAACCAAAAGAGGCGAAACTATTGGACATGACAAGAGTTGAGGTTCTTTTTAGATATCATAGTTGAGTGAGTTGGTACCGCTTAGATAGCAGTAAGAAGTCCAGATATGCCTCAATGCAGTAGAATAACTCACAATTTCCTTAGCTCTGTTAATAGCTGGTAATGCTCAATTAGGAACTCTAACTAACATAAGTATATAATACGCTTGTATATTTAGTGAATGTGTTCTATGTAATAAAGATAAATAGAGAATGAACTTCAATATTTTAAAGTATCTAAATAAGTTCACCTGCCAAAATTAGGCTCATTCCTACAAATGAGCCTTGCACCTTAGGCTCCAAGGCCTCTTGGCACCTTGACTACTATCCTGGTTACATTAGACATATGGGTAGTATTATAGATAGTGTTGTAATATAAACGTGTCTTTGTCCTTTTAAGGAAAGAGTTCTATTCTTTTGTTATAGTCTCTCGGGCCGTCATATGTACGACAGTTGACTTTCCTTTTCTATTGATGTTGTGTCTATGAAAGAAGTCCTTTGTACAGTTTCTAAGACAAGAAATAGACAAGACATTTTCTCCATTTTATTTTCATTAACATTTCCTCCATCATATTTTTATCCTGGTATTAGCCAGAGAGATTTCTGGATTTTTCCTCTACAAAGCATTCGTATTTTTCTAGGTTCTCTGCAGCAATTAACTCTCGTTGCTAGGTTTTTTCTCTTAGTTATTTTTACTCCCTGTTTTCATTGCAGCACAAGAGGTCAGATCATTCATTTTCTTTCATTACACACCCATATGTAGCAGTACTGTTCAGACCCTACGATATGGCCAACTATTCGTCGCACTTTCTCCAGGTAGTCATTCGTTCGGTTGACTTAGGGTTTTCTCAAGTGTGGAGCCCCAGTTTCTACATCGATTTTAGATCGGATCTGGGAACGCCAGAAACCCATACTTTCTAGGCTTTTGCTTAGATATGCTTGGATCTTGCCTCTTTTCACCTTGAATCAGCACCCACATAATTTCCCTAGGCCCTTCTTCCTTTCCCCTTGGATTCATCAGGGTTTCTTCTGTGGGCCTGCCGTTGATCCAACTATGCTGTTGCATGTGAACATCAACATCAAACCAAATCCTACATGGTCGCCCTTTGCATATTTTCCAATCCATTTGGTTGTTATTGTTGATTTGTGATTGTGGAGCCCTTTCTTTTTTCCGTTTCTTGAGCTCTTACTGTAGCAGACTTCCTTTTTCTGCATCTGAATTGATTTTGGGCTTCCATTATTTGGTATTTCTAAAGTGAGAGGCCACTTTCTGGCATTTTTGTGGACTTGAAACTGTCTCCTATGGGTTTTACACTTGCATAGTTACAGTTCTTTCACTGATATTGTTGGTAAATGGACTATCCCCTTGTCTTCTAGTCTTGATTCATGTCTCTTATATGCTCCTCATTTATCTCGCAGTCTCTTATCTATTAGTGCCCTTACTAAATCATTGAATTATTTAGTAACCTTTTATCCTACTCATTGTGTCTTCCAGTGAAGACAACGGCTTATATTTCTTCAATCCTCAAGTTGACAACCACTTTGAAGCTTGTTCTACCTTGTCTTCTTAAGATGTGTAGTATTGGCACTGCCGTTTAGGGCATCCATCAAATAAAGTCTTGAAGCAATTAGTTCTTTTTTTGTCTTGTAATAATTTTAAGCGTGAAAGTTGCCAAGACGGCAAACATTATAGACCTTCTTTTCCACTTTAATAAATGTACTTCAACCTTTTTTTATATTATTCATTCTAATGTTTGGATGTCTCCTCTTGTTTCACGTACTGGTTTTCGTTATTTTATTACTTTTGTCGATGATTATTCTAGTATGACTTGGGTATACATCATAAAACATAAGTTTGAAGTTTTTAATCACTTTTGCATATTTTACCAGTGGGTTAAAACCCAATATAATTGTAATATCATAATTTTGTAAAATAATAATGGGGGGGAGGAGGATTATTTGTCACATTCATTTCTACAATTTTTGAAGGACCATCTAATTGAATCTCAAGCCTGTTGCCCCCACACACCTCAACAAAATCGTGTTGCCTAAAGGAAAAACCATCACCTTCTTGAGATAGCTTGCTCACTGCTATTTACTATGCATGTACCTAAATAGTATTGGTTAGAAACTATTTTAACTTCATGACATCTAATTAATCACATGCCTCCCATGTTTTGCATAACAAAGCTCCGATTGATATTGTGTCTATGCAGAAACATGCTTCCACTATTCCTTTACATCTCTTCAGATTTGTTTGTTTTGTCAATTTATTTTTTAGTGATAAACTTTCCAAGCATTCTAAGAAATGTATATTTTTTTAGTACTCTTCGTCTCATAAGGGTATAGTTGTCTTGATCCCGTCAATGGTAAGACGAATGTCTCCATAAACATCACATTTTTTACCATGTGCCCTATTTTGATCAAACTTATTCTGACTATTCATTTCTTGAGATTTTTCCTATTCTCACAAGCGATGTTGCTACTCCTAAAAAAATCCAAGCCTCTTATTGTGTATCAACGAAAAAAACATAAGCCCACGAGTCAACATGACACTTCTCAACTGTCTACTAGTGGCTCAGATCCCTCTCCCATTGAACCTGAACTTCCTATTGCCCTCCAGAAAGGAAAGTATGTTATACCGACCATCTTATTGATCGATTTGTGTCCTATCATTATGTCTCTCCATCCTATTTTAGTTTCCTAACTGCTCTTAACAACACTCATATTCCTAAGAGAATTATACAACTCTTCAAGATCCTTCCTAAAAAGCTGTGACAGAGAAGAATTTGAAGCACTTGAAAAAAATCATACATGTGTGATGGTTTCTCTTCCTCTAGAAAAAAAAACTCTCGTTTGTTGCAAATGGGTTTTTACAATGAAAATATAATTCTGATGGTTTGATTGCCTCATATAAAACTAAGTTGTTTGCTAAAGGCTTTATACAAACATATGTGCTTGATTATCAGGAGACTTTTCTCCTATAGCCAAAATCACATCTGTTGGGATCTTGATATCCACTGCTACCACACATGAATGGCCTCTTCATCAGTTAGATGTCAAGAATGTCTTCCTTTATAGAGACTTAAAATAAGAGGTCAACATGCTTCCTCCTCTCGGTTTGTGAAACAGGAGGGGGTTGGTCTGCAAGCTCAAGAAGGCTATCTATGGCCTCTCTACAGGCATGGTTGGATAAATTTCAGCAATGCATTTGTGAAGTATGGTTTTTCTCGATGTTAGACAAATCACCATGTGTTTGTCTATCGTCGAACTCTATTGTGATGCTTTTTGTTGTTTATGTTGATGATATTGTGCTTATTAGGAACAATGCTCTATCTATTAATGCATTGAAAGAATATTTACGGTGCTCTTTTGATATCAAAGATTTGAGGCCACTCGATTGTTTCCTCGAGATTGAGGTTACTCATTCCTCTTAAGGGGTTTTTTCTCCCTTAGAGGAAATATGCCTTAGATCTCTTACCAAATGCAGGATGATCTAGTTTGTAAACCAGCAAACACTCTTCTTGATGTCAATTTTGCAATAAATGACACTCCACTATATAACCCCACATTTTATTCAAAATTAGTGGGTAAACTTATTTTTTTTACCATAACTCGAGCAGATTTATCCTATGTTGTTGGAGTAGTTAGTCAATTTACACATGCTCCACGTAATTCCCATCTTCAAATTGTTTTTCAAATCCTTCGCTATCTTAAGGCTCACCCTGGAGGAGGTATGTTCTATAAACATCAGTCTCAACTGGTAATTCGAGGTTACTCCAATGTTGGTTGGGCTAGTACTCTTGACGATCGTTGCTCCACCACAGGTTATTGCATTTTCTTAAGATCTCATATGGTCTCTTGGCATAGAGAAAAAGGACTGTTGTTGCCCGTTTTAGTGCGGAGGCTGAATATTGTGTTGTGGCCAATATTGCTTGTGAATTACTAGGATTCCAACAATTTCTAGCCAAGTTGGGTTTTGTCTCCTCTAAACATTATTAATATTGCACGATCATTAGATCGCAATCAACATTGCATCAAACCCTGTGTTCTATGAGAACATAAAACCTATTGAAGTTGATTGTCATTTTCTTCGCCATCACATGTCTACATGACATATTCAAACTCCGTATCTGCAATCCACGGATCAACTTGTTGATATGCTCACCAAGGCCATCTCTCAGTCACAACTTGATGATGTCTAAAGTAAGTTGGGCTTAATCAACATTTTCGCACTAGCTTGAGGGGGAGTGTTGTAGATAATGTTGTAATATGAACGTGTCTTTTTTCCTTTTAAGAAAGAGTCCTATTCTTTTTGTATAGTCTCTCAGACTATCTTATGTACGAGAGTTGACTTTCCGTTTCTTTAGTATTTTGTGTCTATAAAAATAAGTCCTTTGTACAACTTTTAAGGCAATAAATAGGCAATACATTTTTCTCCAGTTTATTTTCATCAGTATATCCTCCATCTTATTTTTGGTCAGCAAACATATTGACAAACATGGTAGGAAGTAGATTTTTCCCACAAAATTCGAATGACAAACATGGTTATGCGTGGGTCCTAGAATGTAAAAATTGAAAACTACATCATCCAGTATATGCTGAGGATCTTGCAATATTTGTTGTTTTTCTTATGAATTCAATTAATGAATTATTGTTAGCCAACTCCCCCAAATAATAGGTGTAAAATTTACCCCCATAAAAAGTTGAGAGAGAGAGAGAGAGAGAGAGAGAGAGAGAGAGCTTACTAAATCCAAAACAGTCAAGTTCAAACATCACAAGTAGAATTTATTTCCAAGAAAACTACAAGAATCATCATCATCAGACTATGAAATGATCATGTAGAATTCATAAAGACAAACCAAGAAAAATATGTAGATTGAGTCACATTTCATGAAATCATAGCCCCCGAATGAAATGCTTTTATGACCCAAACAATTTACTCACATTGGAGTAAAATAGCCATTGGATAGATCTTGAAGGCAAAAATATAATTTCTCCAACTTGGTTAATCACTTCAATTCCTTTCTATGTTGCACAAACTCTTCAAGATGTGTGATGCACCTGTGTCAAACACTTACACCTATTCTTCATATATTTTTCTAGTCCAAGATGACAAAAATATTACCACACCTTTCTCCTCTTGAAACCAAATTTAAATATGAATATGTTTGTCACTTGATTGTTTAAAGTAAAGCTGGTATACTAATCTTTATAGGGGTTTTTCACACCTTATCTTCATTTCAAATAAATTTAAATCTAAATTTACTTAAATGCGGTTCTAAGTCCTCCATTCCTTCTTTTTTTTTTTGGATTGTCAAGTCCAACACCTCGCACCCGGGTCAAACTCCAATACTCGCACCCGTATCCATGCGACTTGGGTTCCTTCAGTTAATTTCAACAATATATACCAATCCAGTATAGGTTATGATCAAACTCATAAGAATTACAAGAATGCAAAGAAGGCCTTGAGAGGCCAACCAAAAACAGAATTACACGAAGCAAGAATCAACTTCAGAATCTAAATATAACCCCAGGTGAGCCAACTCATCGGCATCCGAATTAGCTGACCATTGAACCCAAGCAATAAAAGAAAAAAATAAGACAATATTATATCGAGTAAATGTTGGGCAACAAAGATACAAGGAAAGATGAAATGCAAGTGGTGGAGTCATGGAGACTATGTTAAGATGAATGTGCGGAATAACAAGAATGAGTGAACAACAAAAAACAAAAAGTTTGCTCCAATAGAAGAGAAAATCAAGAAATGTCATGTACAATGACTTGGGCTTGTAAATAGACCAAGCATAGCTAATACAAAGAATTTTAGGTTAACAAGTACCACCAGCTGGGAGAATGCTGCAGCTAACAAAGGCATGGAATGAAGTGGAAACTAAAGACATGCAAAATTGGGGCTTTGATAGGCTTAGTTGAAAAGGTAGAACTTAGAAAGCCTACCTCTATATGGATAAAACAGGGATTTGATGATTAAAAAGTGAGATAGAGCAAAATGGGGAAATTAAGATTTCTCATCTCTGCCTTTTTCTATGAAGAGTAGGGAGAAACAAGAGGACAGTCACGTAACATGGATTTTGACAGAATGTTTTAGAACCAGATGTGGATAAATGATTTAGTACAGCCAATAGCATAAAAAGATGAACATAAAAATTCTTAGAAATAAAAAGATGGTCTTGACTTAGCATAGGTCCTTTGTTTCTTCTGTTGTTATTGTGCTTCGTTGATGCTGTGGGGTTGGGGGTGTTTTGTTTCCTAATTTTTCCTCTTTGCTCTTTGTATTTGCACCTCTAGTGCTCTATTTTTTCTTAATATATTAACCATTCAAAAAAAATATTGTTGGCAATCAACAAGAAAACAGAAAAAAGAAAAGAAAAATGGTTAATAACACAAGATAAGGCATACCTATAAAAAAGAAGAACTAAATAAAACGAATGCAAATAAAACGATGACGACCTAAAGTCCAACAGCATTCTTACAAATTTATTAAAATAAAAATAAATATACTGTCTACAATCTTCTTCATTTCCCCATGCAACATCAATGTTGCAATATTATTTGACACTGACAAAGGACAGCGAAATTGCAATATCTTGTTGCTTAGAGCATTACACAATCCCTGGATTACAAGTATTCAATTCTTGTGAAAACAAGCATAGGCAACCTTAAATTTGCCTACGACAAAGGAAAGCAAAATTGCAATATCTTGTTGCTTAGAGAATTACACAATCCCTGGAACACAAGCATCCAATTCTTGTGAAAACAAGCATGGGCAACCTTAAATTTGCCTAAACCCCCAAGAACTAAATGAGTCTCACAATTCAGAAGTCAGAATCAAATAAAGAATACATAATCAAAACCTGTATAATCCAAACCAACTGCGATGATACCGCATGCAAGATTGCTTACTAAATAAAACAAGCAAACTGGAGCAGCTAGATTATTGTGATCACTCTCAAAAGCACTACCAAACTCATTCTTAAATTTAATTGTAAACAAATTACCCATTATTGACATTAATAGATCACACTATCAAGTTTTAAATGTGATCACACACGAGCAGACTGATTGTCACGATTACACTCAACATGACCTACCGAACTTACTCTCAAACAAATTGTATACAGAAGCCATTAGTCCATATAACAAAAAGATTCATCAGGATTTTAATTTCTACAATCTCAACCAAACCTAATTCTAGAAGCTAAACAGAATCTCACCTGGAAGTAGGAGAAAGCTTTGGCGAGTCCACATAGAGCTGGATACCAGAAAGATACGGCACATAGTACTGAATGACAGAATCACTCCCATTTAGCACCAATGGCACTCCGGCTCCATATGCACTCCACTCCTTGAATGACTCCCAAAGATCCCCAAGATTGAAATAAGGATGGTGGTAATCTATGTCCCCGTTTCTCCATCCCCTTGTACTCGTCTACAAAGATTCAAAACTCTAATTAAAAAGAAAATCTAAAGAAATCACATTGAAAATTAAGGAAATGCACAAAACCCTAACTCCAAACTCTCTCCTGTTGTTCAAGTTACCTTGGAGAAGTACTGGGCGGATACGGTGGGAGTCATTGCTTCAAGGAACCGATCGAGATTTCCTGACTGCTGGGACAGTGAGGGGGGCGGCGAAGAGCAGACAGAGGGCTTTGACGAGGAATCGTCTGATTCTACACGGGTGTCGACCTCTCGGGGTTCCGAGACCGGCAGCAAAGCCTTCGACTTTGAAGGATGCCTCTGCTGCTGCTGCTGCTGCTGCTGTTGCTGCTGCAACTGCTGCTGCTGGAGCTGCCGCCGTACTGCCGGAGGATTGTAGAAGCGATCGGTGCCGTGGGTGCGGGAGAGAGGGAAGCCTCCGGAGCCTTGCATTTGAGGGTTCGGAGGAAATTTGGAAGGAGGAAAATGGAAATCCAAGAAGTGGGAGGTGGGTGGGAAAAGGTCTAGATTTTCCACATCAGGAGCAGAAGATGGAAAAGTCGATGGCAATTTGGTAAATATGAGGGATCTTGGAACAATGGTGTGGAAAGGAATTAATTTTATTCTGTTTTATCTTTGACGCGTCTGTGTTTGTTTTCCTGTGTTTTTTCCTTTTTTTCTTGTGCTTGAGTGTGAAGGGAGAAAAGAGAAAGAAGAAGAATTGGGAAAATGTGGGGGGTTTTGTGGATTTGAGATTCCACGGAAATGTCAATTGTTAAAGATACTCGCGCGAAGATGAGAGGGTTGCGGTTCAGTTTCGTGGATCCTCCAACCATACGTGCCGATGCGCTTGCGCGTGTTTCACAACACCTACTCCATCATGGCATTTTAAATATTTCTAAAAATAAATATTTAAAATTACAAAATCAAATTAAAACCTTAAATCTATCTATTTGGAAATATTAATTTATGATAATTCTGATAAAATTTTGAACCAGTTGATATAACTTTATAAAATAGCAATTAAATTCTTTTACTCAAAAATTCTAAAAATTGAGATGACGTTATAGATAAAATATGCGTTTAAGCATGTTTCAAATTAGATAGATAGAATATCTAAAACTCTTATTTAGTTTTATATAAACAAAAGAAGTTCACATATTACAATTATATTAAATGTACTTTTTAAAAAGTTTTTTTAGAATATTTTAGTAAAGACATGATAGATATATCTTTTAAAGGTAAAAGTGAATAATAATGAATAAAAGTGCGTTGGTTTGACCATCGAAGAATCGGTTCGAAATAAAAGAGGTATTGGGTTTAAACTACTCTTCAAGTGTTACCTTTGGATGTTCATATATATATATATAAATAAAGGTATTTGCTCCAACACATTAAGTAGACTAGATTGAACCTTATTCATATGACAATCTCAAACAATAAGTCCTATTAAATTAAGAAAAATCAATATGTGAATCAACTTAACTTATTCACTTTTTTCTTTTTTTAATTATATTTTATGAGAACACTTTCGCCACTTCTTTTACATAAATATATTCTGTTAAAAATTCTTAAATATTCCGGCACTTTTGTCACTTTTTTATTTTTCTCTCTTTTTATTTTATTTATAAAGTTTTTGAGTGATTTCATAGTGAGATTAGTCTCACTTCTAATACGGAGCAGATCGTCGTATTATATTTAAAAAATAATAGACTAGAACTAAGGGGCTGTAATTAAAATTCTGCCCTCCTATCAATGGACAATGGTTAGAAAGTAGGCTAAGGCTCAGTCTTCTGTTATTTGGGTCCAACAATGCCTTTTTTAGTCCATAAGGTCCTAAGATGAAGATCGGAGGGTCTACATTCAAAATGTCCAGTCACTTCTTGACTTAGATAAGTAATCAGGGGATGATATCAAGACAAGTTGCCGTACAAATTTGGGCAGCAACAAAGTCAACCTTTGTATTCTTCTGTCTTACGGTAGAAGCCAGCTTTCTACGTTTTAATAAATTGAGTTTTTAGAAGAATGTTAAAGGGTAGTAGAAAGTTTTATTAGACATTAAGAGAAATAATTTTTCCTTGTAAATGAGGCTAAAATATTGGATTTTTAAGGGTCAATATATATTGGCCGGATATGATTCATATTGGTCGTACGATATAAATATTGGGTAATATTTCATTTAAAAAATAATATCAACCAATATATCAAAAAATAAAAATCAAGAAAGAGAGAGAAAAATATCAAACGATATATCCATTCCGTCAATTTTTTCACCCCTGTTGTAAACAATATTAATCATCTTTTTCTTAAGTAGATTAGTAAAAGAAAATTTTAAAATTTTGAGTTTAGCCTAAAATTCAAAATTTTAAACTCTCAACCTAAAATTATTTTGCATTCATATGCAAAGCATGAATTCATTTCTTATTTCTTGGATCTGGGCACAGAAATCTCTCTTATGAGTTTGAGAGAAGGAACACAAATCCAATTCATGTGTATTGCGACTTTGTAAGAACTAAGAAGCACGTCACCTTCACAATTAAACGAGGATATACTTTTATATTATTTCAAACTGCATAATGCTATGACTTCTAAGAGCCTTATGCTTCTCTAATTAACCTTTAGCCTTAATGAGGGGCTAAAAAATAGGTGCAATATATTTGCAACCCGAGTTACTCAATCTGAATTTTTGACTCGACTCAATGCAAATGTTATTTTATAATTTGGTGTATTTTGGTCTGATCGAATCGGATTGATTTTAAAATTTTCAACTTAATTCGACTCAAATTGCATACAAATTTTTTTCCAACCTAACTCAATTCAAAACATACAAATACATAATTCAAACCTGTTGATTTCTTGAGTTGGGTAATGCTAGTTAAATTAAAAACCCAACCCAAGTTTCACCCTTAGAGAAAATATGATAAATCTACTAGTTTCCTCAGCTTGCCTCTTTATTTAATTTTAAGCTACATTTCTATCAACTCCCTTCCCCTTCACTACCTCTATATCTCTAGTCGCCATTTCTGTCCCACACAACTTCTTTGGAATTGGAATATGCATAAGGGAGGGAATATACCCCATCAACTGAGTAGCTGCCTTCAACGGTCTTGGGCTTAATATAAATCACTTCACACTTTTTTTTTTTTATTGGGGCTCTATTTTTTTTTATAATTAGAGCGAATGATTATTAGAATATGTGCAAATCTTTCTATCTACACTTAACTCATTGATCAACTCTAAATGAAGGTATGAACCCCATATTTGACTCTTTTGAGTGGATCAGAAAATGGTCTAGTGATCACAGGTTTACACATTCTTTGAGAAGGTTTCATTAATTGAACGAAAATAAAGAGAATGGCTTGTTGATGAGTTTATCTTTTCGTTAATTGTGTAATCTAATGTTAAAAAACACAGTTTTTTTTTTTTTATTATGATTGTTCATTATTAAATTAAGATTGATAAATGGTAAATTAATTTTTTTTTTAAGTTATCATAATGTATTTCCATCTCATATTAAGGTGAGATAAATCACATGAATACACAAAGCCGACTTCAAATTTTGTGCATCAAGGTAAGATTGGGAAGAGTTGATCTCCAGATATTCTTCTTAGCCTTACATTAGGTGATTGAAGAAAGTTTCTGCTGGTGGGACCCACCATACCCATTCTGTTTTTTGATGATCTATCCATCTGTACCATCAGATCTCTTATTTGAATATAGTGGGACCCTCCTCTGACTAGTTTCTTTGGATGCTGTTTGGGGAGTCCGAAAATCAATTTTTTTGAGTTTTTTTATTAGATCCAAGTGAATCTTGCACCTCTGACCTTAGGATCGATACCACCATGATCGTCCCTGCCCCACCTATCTACATCTAAGGAAGAGTTTTGGTTTCGATCAACGGTGGGGCCCACCGGTTTTTTTCCCTTTCTTGTGTATATTCGGTTGATTCATTCGTCCGAAGGAAGGTTCCTTGGACTGTATATTCGGTGGAACAGTAAGTGGAAGGGTAAAATGGTCATTTTACTAAAAATTTCATAAGAGAGTGTGTAAAGGAAGAAAAGGGGGTGTATGTATAGCTCCCCTTAAATGGAGAAGTAGTTTAGGGAAAAAAACTTTTTAGATGGAAGAGAAATTTTCAAAGTATGACGATAAAAAAATTTCTTATTAGCCATTAATTAAGAACGGAGCATTTAAAGCTAGGAATATTGCAGTTGGTAAATGGAAATCATAAAGTTCAATTAATTACATAGAAAAGAGGGAGAAAGTGAGAAACTACAAATATCCTTGATTCCTTGTATCTTTCACACTCGGGTTTAAGGGTTAAATCCATGTGTTAAAATTATATTTTTCTTTTTAAAATATAGATTTAATTTTTATAATTTTCATTTAATACATTTTCACCATTGCATTAGTCAAAATAGGTCAAATCATTTCTAATACTTTTTTAATCTTAAAAAAAATCAGAGGCTTACATAATTTTTGTGCTTCACTTTTGTTAGAATGATAGTCTCTATGATATTCCATCCATATAAAGTTTATAATTATTATATGAGATTTATCATCTAATACAGTACCTATCTACTAAAAAAATCAATTAAGAAAATATATATTTCTCAATATGCAGGAGCTTTTTTTTTAGCCCACAAAGGCCCATTTAATGCTTTAGTGGTACACAGTGCTGAAATGATGCTGTCATAATGGAAAACTACAGGACGACAATGATTTCTTAGATTAATTGAAAGTAAATGCGGTGTGGTGGTTCAACCACGTGGTAAGGAATTTATTTTAAAAAATGGGAGTTTTGATTTCGATTTTCAATGTATTCTAAAGAGTCACCTTATAGAGTTGTGGATACTGTATTATTAAGTGGACATGAATCTTGCATTTAAAATTCTAACGTGATCCAAATCAAAATTCAAATATGACATTATTAAGTGGATGTAGATATGACTCTCCAGAGCTGGTTATCTTTTAAAATTTTAGAGACCTTAGGCGGAGTGAGATTTTAAGAATCCTTTATAACTGATATATTAAGGAGTTTAACTGTGGAGAGGCTCTTACTTTCTGAGGGCATAGGCTGCTGAGGGCCCTAGGCAGCAGCCTATGCCTTCTGTGCCCCGGCCCGGCCCTGTGAGTCTTGTATCTGATCTAAATTCAATCCACATACATCCTCAAGCAAGACGAAACCAGACCAGGCCAGGCCATGCCATGCCATCGTCTAAAATTCAGAACTGGCTCATTCAGTCATCAGGTCAATTGCGCAGCCCAGCAGATGACCCTAAACAACAACAATCAATCGAGTTTTATCCCTAGATATTACAAGTTTGTGATATCTAGGGATATAAACTGGTGACTAGTTACTTCGTGAAAAGGGCCTAGATGATCTCACTTAAGAAACCTGATAGAAAACCAATTTAGGCTATTTCCTCTTTCTTTAGTGGCTAGTTGACTTTAAGGGGTAAAGGTGGATGGTGGTTGATGTGACGGTCAAGATGTCCGCTTCAAGAAGTAGCGTCTTGAGTTCAATTCATGTTCAATTTCAAAGGTCACTCCGTTGTTGTGTACCCAGTGTTGTTTGGAATTGAGAGGTCCGCACATGTCTCAAAGATTAGTGAGGTAAAGTCTCTTATGTATGAGATGCGTAGATACCTTGATCATAAAAAAAAGAAAAAGTAGCACCAACAGAGTAAATTGCTTATTTAAATTGTATTTTTCCATTTTTTATCCAAAAGATGGGACAAATGAGAGCTTCATTGGAAGGAGCAAACCTCAATCTTTTATATGCACAAAGTTACAATTATTAACATTCCTCTCACAAAAGATACATAAATTAGAAACTCCTGTAACAAAGCAGTACGTACACATGGAGCTCAAAAATTTGACTTCTTTTTCTTCTTCTTCTACTACTACTATTTTTTTTTTCCTCCCATTTTGCCTCACCTTTTAAAATGAAAAAAGGCCAGCAAAGAAAATAAAGAATACCTGAAACAAAGTTTGGAACGTGACCAATCACACATTGATAAGTGGCTGTGTCGCACTAGTCCAAATAAAGCCACCATACAGAAAACAAGGACTAGTCACCTCTCTCTCAATAAAAAAACACAAAATACAAAAATGAAAGAACTGAAAAAAATCCAGCTTTCACGCCCCTGAACAAATTCTTCTTACTTGCCACTGCCAGTTTTCCTACCAAATGATGCAGAACGTTTTCCATCATTGCTTGGAGGTCTTCCATTCCTGCCAAATGAATGGCTTCCCCCCCATTTGGACCTTTCAAGGAATTTGATGAACTTGGGCTCCTAAGAAACAGGAAGTGAAATGGGGGTTAAACAGAAGATTCCAATCCATTAGAAGAACTAGTTCAGACAGCCCTCCTATTAGAGTTTAAGAACTTATTCCATTTAAAGGAATGTGATGAACTTGGGCTTCTAAGAACATTTGAGTTGCCAGATTTGTTCATTATTTTGGTAAACATGTGTGTCAGGAAATGAATGCTAACTATCGAGATTCATAAAACAAGACATCGTTGAAAATATGCTGCCTCAAATTGGTGATTTAGGCCATTGCTCTGATGAGTCCTTTGGTAGATGAATGAATTCCAAGTGGGCAGGAAATGCTTCGCTGCCTAGTGGGGCCCATAAGATCAGTGGCATAGATCACCAAACAAATTGTGGGTCTTGGTTGTGGGGTCTAAAATATCTTGGAACTGAGATAGTAGTACACATAAGTTACCTTAGCTCAGGAATTTTTCCCATCTTTGGTTTAGGCTTCTTACTCTTTGGTCGAAATCCATTGGCTGCCGCAGTACCATTGGAAGGAATGCCACTCCAAAGCATATCTGCTTCAGAAGAATTTTCTGAAGCAGTAGTTGCCACCTCAAGCTCATCTGAATCGTCAGTTGTTGCCGACTCATATCCACGGGTCTCTTTTTTGTTTCCCTGTTTTCCATATGGTTTTTCTGGATGAACTCTCATGTCAGGGAGGTAATTCTGATAAAATGACTCGGGCAAGGATCCGTTATTTCCTTCCCATCGTCTTGATGGATCACCACTAGCAACTTCGTTCTTGTTCAAGATCATCTTATCAACCCAATCTTCTTCTAAGTCTTCCTCTTCCTTGTCTCCCTTCTGGAAATCTACCTTGGGAATCTGGCTAGGCGATGAAGCTGAATTGCTGTCCCAGGAAGGTGATGGTGAGTTGTTGGAAGTTGATAGCTCTTGGACATCAAAGTTTGGCTTCCTTTGCCTTAAGGCGGAGTTATTCTGAACCTACAAAAGACAACATATTTCCAAGAGGTTTAGAGCAAAAAGTTCAACATGATGAATGAAACTAGAATATTAAATCATTTAAATTCATTTTCAATTTTATACTTAGCTCTCATTTCATATCTAACTAATTAATTCTATATCATTTGCAAGAACATGCAAGCGACATCATCTTGAATTTTAATTTTAATTTGTTCATAACTAATGCAAATAGGGGCCAAAAGTCGATTGTTAATGAAGGAAACTAGAATCTTAAATCATTTAAATTCATTTGTTTGGGATATTAAATAGTATATCCATTTCAAATGTTTAGGTACATTACCTCTGATATTAAAATAGTATATATCCATTCTAAATGTTCAGGTACCATTACCTCTATGTTTCCTACATCTCCCATGGGATGCCTGTTATTGTTATCACTTGAAATATCTGCACCTCCTTTTCTTGAATGCGAGGGTGATAATCCACTGCCCCTCATTCTGCTCAAGTCAGGACTCGAATTGAGCTCGTAAGATGCTCAGGTTCTCCTTTCTTGGCCAATGCTGCTTTAAGAACAGCAATCTGAAACAAGGAATAAAAATCATCCAAATGAATCAAACAGAAACAATATTATAAAAAGAAAAAAAGGAAGGTGCACTAGATCATATCCAAGCCTAGGGGATGTTATCAGAAATTACGGGAGAATATCAAAACCTGTTCCTTGAGCTTTGACATCTCCACTTTCTTTGTGCATCCGTGCAGTACCCAGCTCAACGGTGGCAACCCTCTCAGCAAATTTGAGGGTGCTAATTGTTTCTCCAACAGCATCCAGTTCAGGGCTCATGTGAACAAACATTAACGTCTTTGCCTGCCCACCTAAATGTTGAAAGACAAAGATATGGATCATCATCCATCAAAAGAAAAAAAGATTTATCGTCCTCATCAACGTAGTTGCCGCAACAATTATAGGCCCATAATTAATCCATTCTAGTCAAGGGCAAAGTGTGCTTGAATGTGGATTGTTGGCCCTTTTGGTTAGTTGAGATTTGCTTTTGTACACAAATTATCAACCTGGTGAATGCACAGGTTTTATTCTGGTGAAGCATATATATGGAATGACACACATGCACACACAAGTGGGTTATACATGTAATTGTCAGAGAGCCCAAAATATAATTGTCATTTGAGGAACAAAAAATATATTAATTGATCTTTTCTTTTGAATTGGAAAAGTACAGATTAATTGGTCTTACCAAGAGAATCTTGGAGCAACTGTGTAAGTTTACTGTTCCTGTATGGGACGTGTGAATTCTTTTGGGCAAGAGCAGAGATCACATCCCCTAACGCTGCCAGGGATTTGTTTATGTGTTGTGCTTCCTTCAGTCTATCTCCAATGACCTCAGATTTGTCGACCCTTTCACTTCCAGCCAAGTCAACCAGATGCATAGATCCACGAATAATAGCACCAGATGTAATGTCTCTTCCTTGAACGTGAGCTGTCAGGCAACTGCAAACAACTCCATCAGTGTTCATATTAATTCTATCAAATGGAAAACTCAAGGATATGCATAGATTCCCAGGATTCAGTTATGAACTTCAGCTGATCATATAGGCCCATCGAGGGATAGACCTTGCCAAAGAATTTCCAGATAAGGAAAATCCTAACAGTAGATGGTTTGTCGTAGATGGTTAAGAAACACAGTCATCTTCAGATGTAAAACAAAAAAAAGAAAAGAATAATAAAGATGGCCCGTCAAGTTATTTCCGGGATGAGCTACTAAAGAAAAGGGGCTCATTGAATCATATGTCTAACCACTAAAATGCTCCACATTTCAAACTAGAGCTCAAGAATACAATGCATATATTGGTTTAGAAGGATAAAAATTCTTCTGTCCAAGATAGTAGTTATCACCATCCAAGGATAATCATAAAGAATAGAGTGTGGAGATCATAATCACACCTATGGGAACGACTGCTACGATCATTCATAGCTGTTGCACTCACTGCACGGTTCCTTTGCCCAATGTTCATCAGTTCAATGACATCTGAAGTTGATGCAACATGCACCAAGCTGGCTTCTGGTACATTGAGGCCATTCTGAGAACTGTTACGAATTTCTAATGTGTCTACAAGTAAAGGATATTCTATATGCAAAAGTCGTAAATTGGAAAAACAGTACAGAAAAGATAATTATGCAAAGGATATCTTTTGTTAAGGCCATCCGAAGCAAGGAGATCCCTGACTTGCTCGTTATAAATCTCAAGCATCTGAACAGAAACATCATAACAAGAAGTTTCTCTTCGTTCTTCAGAGAGCTGAAATAAGTCACTCAATGCCCTGTAATTTACGCCTTGGCTATGCTCTGTAAGTTCGTTTGGTCCACTCTGGATTATTCAACCAAAGAAAACAATTTTTATTTGTGTGCTGCATTAAATGTGTCTCCAAGTAAAATTTACAAATGAATTCCCTAAATGATGTTGAAGCAAGGAAACATCAAATCAAGGAAAAAAAAATTCATGTGACTGCAGCGGTATTATTCAGTATATTCTTACCATCGTGTAAGTTTTCCCTGATCCTGTTTGGCCGTATGCAAATATACACACATTATAGCCATCAAGAACAGATCTGATGAGGGGCTCAGTATCTGTAAAGACCTCCTCTGAAATATAAAGCAAAAGTATAAGGTGCTAAAAAAAATCCTAAAAAGGACATTTGAAAATCATAATGGGGTACCCTGAGCAACCTTGGGTTGCAAATGGGCCAAACACTTTGTTGAAGTTGAATGATCTACGTCCTTCTTTTCCATATTTTGAAGGTGTGATAATTGTAATGCTGCCTTCATCTATCCGATCCACAGTGCTTTGACGATTTGGCTGTCCGGACAAGAATGGTCTTACTCGACAGTATACTCTGATACTTCCTAGACAGTGAAAATACCCAAGCAATCACTTCTTGAAATCTCTATATTAATGTATTAAAAGACCATGATATCTAACAAGTGGAGACTCTGACCTTTTAGATCTTGGACTTCATTGTATAACTTTCGGTTTTCTTCAAGAACTTTATGGTACATACAAGCAGCCTGAGTTAGGCTATGGAAATGCCTACCTGTTAAGAAAATAATGATTGGTGTAAAAAACACTAACGTTTTCTGGAAAATAACTACATTACACAAAATTTTCCTCAAAAGTCTTACCAAGATTGCAGAACTCCTTGGAATACTTCATTTGCATAAATCGCATGTCTGCTCTTGTGCTATGAAGAGTATCTCTCAATTCCTACAATTTTGAGTTATCAACTTAAATTCACTTATACCATTAAAAGCAATCTAACACAGCAAACATTGAGGGAAAAACACACACCAAGATCATACCTGGATGTTTTGTTTCTGTATGAAGAACACCTGCTGCTTCAGGAGTTGACCTTTATGCTCCTCCTGCTGGTTCAGGAATTGACCTTTATGCTCCTCATCACATGCTGAGTTCAGACTTAATGGTTCCTCATTCCTTGACTCTACGGCATTTTCATCTTCCATTTCCATCTTTATGACAGTAAATAAAGATGTTATGCAACTATTCTCCCAGATCCAGTGCAACATACATTCATGATGGCATAGATAGTTGACTGCAGTAGTACAGTGCTATGGATACATTATTCTATTTTTGGATTGTGTGATTTGTGGTAAAAGTGGGCTTCTTCAGATCTGTAACCATTTAATCATCAAATGCATGTACCTTCATTTCACTAGAGCCTTCGGTAAGGTAACTGTTGCCATCAGATGCAGCATCATTTGTAGTCTGAAATGTTGTTTTTACCTGTTTTAGTTATAAAAATAACTTGATAAATACTCACCCTCTACCAATATGATAAAAGGCTGCTTCTTCTTAACAATTTAATGAATAAACTTTCACATCAATGAAAATATTGTGATATTCCAATTTTAGAGCCATCAAAATTAAGTCTCAAGTTAGTTATGAGGAGAAAGATATGATCATAAAATCAACAAAGGAATTAACTGATGCCATAGGAGGATGAGAAAGAGGGGAAGGGAGAAGGCACCTAAGTACATTCAAACTAGATGGTTCCTCACTCTGTAACTCTGGCATTTTCATCTTCCATTTCCATCTTTATGACAGTAAATAAAGATATTATGCAACTATTATCTCCCAGAACCATTGCAACATACATTTGATATGGCATAAACAGTTGACTGCAGTATTACAGTGGTATGGATAAGTAATAAATTTCTGTCATTGGATAGTGTGGTTAGTAGTAATCGGTGGGCTTCTTTAGATCTGTAACCATCTAATCTTCAAACACATGTATCTAAAAGAGAAACAATGTACCTTCATTTCATTAGAACCTTCAGTAAAGGATTTGTTTCCATCAGATGCAGCCTCATTCGTTGCTTCTAATGTTGTTTTTACCTGTTCTAGTTACAAAAACAACATGATAAATACTCAAGTCTTCTACCAACATTCATCCCATTTTTAATAAAAACGAAATGAATAAACTTGCACATCAATGACAATTTTGCGAGATTCTAATTTTAGTACCATCAAAATTAAGTCTCATGTTGGTTATGAAGTGAAAGATGATATGAAGTCAATAAAGGAATTAGCCAATGTCGTAAGGATAGGAAAGAGGGGAAGGGGGAGACACCTAGTACATTCAGATTTAAATTTAGGAATTATCTACTCAAGAAAGATGGATTAATTATTTTGTAATATGAACAACAGCAATTGCCATGAGGCCGTATAAACAGAATAGAAGAAAGAAGCCTACCAAGTCATTCTGGCTTGCAAGACGGTGCTCGAATTCTTCCATAACTTTACTTAGCATGGATTCCACCAACTACATCAGATAGAATGGTAATCCATTTCTCAAAAGCCAATCAAAATAATGTAATAATAAATAATGTAAAAATTAACTTATACAGGAAAAGGAAGTCTTACCATTGGAATTTCTTCAGGCTTTTTGTCTGCTAACTGACCGCACAAGAACATGCAGTGAACAAGCATTCTGCATATTGTACAATGTAGGATTTTAACAGCATTTAGTCCATCAAGTACAATTATGAAAATATGCTTCATCTTAAATTGCAGCTTACCAACCATTTCAGAGGATTCAAGGGAAAGGTCCCCGTTTCTGTTCAGACAACAAACTGTCCCACGACTTTTCACCCATTGACGGGTTCCTTGACAAAGGATTCATGAAAGGTTCAGAATTTTTCCGTTTAATGCATTTTAGTGAGTTGATGGGTTTCAAATTGCCACCATATTTCCATATACCATTTCCACCTCTGTGTTTCCAATCGTTTATAGGATTTAAGTGCCAGAATGCAGTTCACAACTCTTGATCCTTTCCCACCCTGAAAATGGAAAGACAAGAATTATTGAAATAGTACAATACATACAGTATTGATCCAATACTCATTAGAAGTTACATTGTCATTCTAGCAAAAACATTTCCTATAACAAGAAACAAAGATTTTATTGAAAGAAAAAAAAAAAGGAAACAGAAACTGAAGGATGTGCAATCCAATGTAAACTAGAAGAAATCAGGAAAGAAAAACTCAAAAAAATAAAACTGTTTTCAATCGAGTTGGGCTACCAAGACACACTAGTGAGACACACTAACGAGACATGCCATTAGATCAATCATAGGTCCTACAAATTTAAGTTCATTTGATAGGTGATTACATGGATATGGAGTATATAAATTCTCACTATCAATTGATGATCCAAGCCATATAGTCTCAGTCTTTAAATTTTGATGAGTATGGGCTATTGATTTTTAAAAGTTTAAAATCAAGGGATAGGATCATTAGATGGAGGTGAAACTTCATACAAAACTATTCATATGACCCTCTTTACATCAGACCCAACAAAGTGGGTCATTTTTACTAAGGTGCCTTGCTAAGAGTTTTTCTTTTCAAACTTATAACCCTGAAGGACTGTAATGAACTCAAAGCCAAACTAATTTTGTCAAATTCTAAAGATGCAACTTCAGAATGATTCTCGAACTTACAATTGCAATAGAAGTTCATAATTCTATACCAATTTACTTTTACAAAAAAGGAAATGAATTGTTATCCTTTAGAAAATTGTGATTGTGACCTGTTCAAGGTCAGATGCTTCAAATGAAGGAATCCCCATCTCTTGAGTAGCGACGAGGAAGTTTCTGATATTCTCAAAGTACTGATATGCTGATAACGCTGCTCCATCAGGAAGAACAACCGAATCTGATGATGTTTCCACCACCTAATAATTAGGAAAGAAACCATGAAAAAGAAATGAATAATTGCTCAAGCAAAAACAAACCATAGAGAATGAATAGACTTTCTCTGTTAAGTTTACCTTGGGAACTGCACCAGGTCGAACCTTGTTGAGAGCATTGCAAAGGATTATTCCATTTCTCAAAGCAATCCTAAATTCTTGCTCTGAGGGCTCAGCTGGTAGATCTTTACTACAGACAATCCAACTGTCGTTCTCAGCCAACCCGTGGCCTCATTCCTTCTCAATGCTGTAAGTAATGGCAGAAATTAGTTTCTTGTAACCATATACTCAAGTTTGGAAAGATCCAAACCTTTTGCTCGTTTAACATGTGAAGGAATTTTTTCCACTTAAAGCTTTGAATTTAAGAATAAGTCTTCAAATTGAAATGAGAAAAGATAATTTTGAAAGAAAACCCCTAGAAGATTAGCAGCAATAGGGATGGTACAAAGAAAAAACATATACTGCAAAATCTGGTGGAATTTCTATATTTTACAATGAACAGAATCACAAAATTCAGATTTTATCTCTGATCACATCTAATGTGAAAGATCCTTAAAGTGGGAAAAATGCCTGAAATTTCCCAAATAAATTGAGACTACAGAAACTGAAAAGAACTTATAAAAGAAATCATTGATGTCAGTGACTTCAATCAGCAATCTTTGTGAAATTTAAAAAAAATTACCAGATAATTTGTTTTATGATTAATTATCAACATAATTGATTATAAATCGGTGTAAAAAAATATTAAATAAAGTAGTTTGAATGGCTAAATCAATCAAATTACAAATGCATAGTTTTCTATCATTCAATGGAAGCCAGAAAATCCCAGAATATTTTTTTCTGCGACATTCACCATTCATCCATTTGAAGAAAATAACAAAAGAAAAGCCCAAGCAATAGATAATGCAAACTCTTCAAGAAATTGAAAAACTTGAATTTCCAGAAAATGCCAGCAGAACATGAATTCAATTAAAATCGTAATAAAGGTAGAGAAAGATAGATAGCAGTATTCATCATCAATGAATTGTTGAAATTACAAATGTCAGCATTCCAGATTAATTGATGAACAGAAGAAAGTGCAGAATCTATTCATTTTCTGAACCATTCTGCATTGATCCATTGACGAAAAGAACAAACATCCAAATGAAAGATAATTCGAACTCTTCAAATAAAATTGGAAAAATGAAAAGAAAGAGAGAAAAAACCTGCTTCTTCTGCTTTTCTTGATGCTAGATTGAGATCATTCAATCGAGTCCCGTGCTTCTGAAGAACGCTCTCGACAACAGAAGCCATTGAAACCGATAAAACCCCCTCCGATTCCATTTCTGCAACAGAGAAAACTTTCTTCAACCAAATCAAACAGAAATTCCACCATCAACCGCTCAGATCGGCTGAAGAAGGACGAAAAGAAAGGAGAAATGTCGTTTCTTCTGAGCTAAGAGGAAAAAAAAGCTTCGGATAAAAATAATATTGTTTTTCGAAATCTAGAAGCTTTTTCTCCTGGAATTCAAGAAATGGAGAGGGAATATTAGGGTTTGAAAATGAGAGGTTTTCCAGGAACGGGAGCTTTTCCTGGATTTTGTTTTCTGCACTTTCTCCGCCTCTGTAAGCGTTGCCTGTGTCTCTCGTCTCCTTCTCTCTCCCTTTCGTGGCTATAATCTGCCAAAAGCGTCTCCGAACCTCTCCCGAAGCGAGTGGTTCGGAGCCGAGCGGTTTCTCTTTCGCGGTTGTGAAGAAAAAAGGGAAGGTGATTGATAACTTTTTAAATTATAACTCGGTGAATATTTTTCATGACTTCTATATTTAAACTCCATAGAATAGATAAATTTAGCGCTGACATCGGTTCAGGTCGGATTTTTTTTAAATCCAACAAGACCCGAGTTATTAAAATATGCAATATGACCCGACTTGACCCAAACTTCTGACCCGAATGTCTTGACCCGAATTATAACCTGACTTAATCTAAATTCTGACCCAACCCGTATTTTGAACTTATTTTAACCTAAATTTAACCGAGCCAGATTGGGTTTGATCGGTTGGATGAACTCATTTAATAAATGAGTTATTTTAGTTATGGATTGGATTGACCCATTTAAGATTATTTGGGTTTGGCCAACTCTTTTAATAAATAGATTATTGCGAGTTGAATTAACTTATCTAATAAGTAGTTTGATCAGATGCAAGTCAAATTGAGTCAACCATTTGATAAATGGTCCAAACATTGTGTCAAATGTCAACTAATTTAAGCTTGGCCCGATATTCTGATTCGAATATTGAATTTAATAAATATTTAAGTCACATGTAGGTTAGATCAACTTAAGATTGTTCAAGTTAGGTTAACCTATTTAATAAGTCGATTGAGTTTAATACGAGTTGACTTGAGTTAAGTTTTTAATAAATGAGTTGAGTTGGGTCGACCACTTTAATCTTAGTCATTTATTCTGAATAGGTTGGCTTGTATAATAAATGGGCTGTGACCTGTTGCGTTAACTCATTTTATAAATAAGTTGACTTTGATCAACTTTTAATTTTAGTGAGCAAAGTAAATTTATTTAATAAATGAGCCAAGCTTAGTCAACTTCAATCACGTTAGCCCATTTAATGAATGAATTAGGTCGAGTGCCATCAAAGTCTTTAAAATTTATTTAGTCCAAGTCTTTGAAATAGAATTTTATAATTTTTCTCTTAAAAGCATTTCTCCATAGGTCATGATGGAATGTATTTTTACTATTTTTTAATTTGTCTTTAAAAATCTAAATTCTTAAAAAATAAATAAAAATAATTACTTTTGTAGAAGAATATATTTTTTTTCAAACAAAAAAAACTGCACAAACAAATGTGTCCTAAAAGTCACTTTCTCTATTGAGGCTTTTTTCTTATAGTTAATTTAATTATTTATATTGTTATTCTTATTGTTTGTACGTTTCTTTCATTGTTTTTTTTTATCTATTTATATTTTTCAGCATCAAATATTTAACTCTATATAACAACATTACTATCTTTAGTATTGTCTTATAAAGTATTTAACATTATTATAGTACTTGAAAGCAGGGGTTTAAAAATCGGTATCGGCCGATACGATATGTCAACCGATATATCGTATCGGCCGATATTTTTCTCTTTCTTCTTTGTTTTTTTAAATATCGGCCGATATTTTGATATAATACGGCCGATATCAAGGCCGATATTGTGAATATCGGCCGATACGATACATATCGGCCGATATTCACATACCCAAAACCGATATATATCGGCCGATACGATACGTATCGGCCGATATTTAAACCCCTGCTTGAAAGTCCACTGACTAACTTATATTTAGTGACCTTCCTTCCAATCTTGTTGAATATACTAGTCATACAAATGACATTAGTAGAAAATTTTGATAATAGATAATTCTTTCTCCACTTTACAAATTTTTAATAATTTTTTTTATTTTAAAAGTTGGTATAAAAATGTGAGCTAAATCCTTCGAACTCATCAAATTTTTCCTTCATCTATTTTTAGTCATTTTTTCTCACAAATATATTCTATTTTAAGATAATAATATGATAAAATTAGACTAAATTTTTCTAACTCACCAAGTTTAATCTTAAAATATCTTTTTTCTATCTCACCAATTTTTTTACTATTCCTTTTCTATTTTTAATTATCTTTGGAATAAATTTTTTTATTGTGAATATAGGAATAAATTACCACCATTTAATAAACAAATAGTTCAATCACTCTAAATTTTTTCTTTTATATATAAATAAATAAAATGAAATAAAATAATAAGTTCCTCCACTTCATTCTATGTTTTCCGAAATGTTGAAATCTATAATAATAACATTAATTCCTTATGAATTTGAATAATATTCTTTACCAAATTTTCACAACCAATGGTGTTATCCAAAATGGGTCCTACCTTCCCTACCAAAAAGGGAGAATGGGTCCTACTTTAGCTTCGGAACTCCAGCAAGCCAATCTCATTCATTTATGAAGTAGAAGTTTTCAAAGGAAAGGGGTATTTTCGTCCTTGAGCGTCCAACGTTCGAAATATTCAAATGGGAGGTTCGGACGTGGAAGTTAACAGGCTCGGAAATTCGGTTTGAAAAAGGAAGAAATGAACTCAACCGCTACGTGGCGCGAATTTATGCGAGAACCCTTGGGTAGTGTCGGCCGGCATGGTTTCGGCCGGCCCGGCCCCGCCGTTGCCCGCGCAAAAAAAATTTAATGAGATTCATATTTTAATTCTCTTTTTTGTAGTGGACTATTTTCTATGTAGCATGGAATATTTTCAATTAATACTATAATAAACTTAAAAATAGAATAAAATCCACCAAATCGGATGTGAGTTCTACTCCAAAACTTAAAACCCCGTGCACTTTTTTATTTTAAGGAGAAAATGTAAATTTGTAGTGTAATCACATCTATGTTTTGTTTGTAGTTGAAGTAAGCTACACCTACTTGAGCTGCAATTAGTTGGATGAAAACAAATTCTTTTTTTCTTTTTCCAATTTTGTCCTACATTTGCCCTTTATGGCTATGTGTTTACGGATTTGAATTCCACTACTAATTAAGAGTGTTCATCCTAACACGAGCGTTATCTTTTAGGAGTCAAGGGTTTGAGTGAACTTCTTATTTTGTCTTTCATCCATCTGCAGAAATCAGTTTACTTTTCAGTGAATCGGTTCACTTATCGGTGCACCGACCGGATCACTTGAAAATCGGTGCATCGATTTCTTAAGAATCCAAATCGGTGCATCGACCGGATCATTTTACACATAAATTGATTAACTGAAAAAGTGAGCCGATTTCTGCAGATGGAGGAAAAGTGAAAAATCTGAAAAATCTGTATCTACTAAAAGAGTATACCCGTGTTATGATGGATACCCTAATTAATTGAGATCTTAGAAAATTATTAATTTTTTATGATTAAGTGTTCAGACCCTTTAGAGTACTTGACTAATTTTTGAAACATGTGTAATCCTTTGGAGTGGATAGAAAATCAAACTCAGAATTTCCATGTTATAAGACGGGTTTCTGGCGATCACCCCAAATTCTTTCAAATTAGAAAAAGACCAGTAGAGTCTCAACTAGCAGAAAATACTAATGGAGTAATGGGTATTTAAATCAACATTTGAAATATTTTTATTTGTTTAGTTTACTTTACTCCACCCAAAATCATTGACAACGCCGGTCTCCATCATTAAAGTTGGACATGAAAGCTAGAAAACATTATCCCATCTAATGTAATTTTCAATTTCCATGCTGCTCAAATCATGGGTTGAGCCGATGATAATCCTCCAATTTAATTAAATATCCCCAATTGACTGTGATTGTAATGACCCATCCCGATTTTCTTAAATTTTTTGAAGAGATTTTCGGATCTCTGAGTTATTTTAGGGACCTTGGTAGCAGTGAAGAGAGTGTGGGCGCCATGGTGGGCCCAATTTACCTGTTTTTGAGTTCGGGAACTCGAAGGGCATTTTGGTAATTTTATAATTATTGTGTAATTATCATGAAAACTTGTTTAAAAGTCACACATTTTTCTCGTCCGAGATATTTCGGATTCCTTATTCGAGTTTTTCTTTTTTTCTGAAAAAAAAAAAAGGGGCCAAAACCCTAAACCCTACCCTTTTAAACCTCTCCTTTCGTTTGCGACACTGTAGCCATCTACAGTGCGCCCCCGCCCCCCCCCCCCCCAAATCATCGGCAGCCCCCCTTCTTCCTTTTCTTCTTCTTCTCCTTCTTCCCTTCCTTCCCGGCGGGCGATTTCCTTCTCCTCCTCCTCCGACGGTGAGCTTCTTCTCCTTCTATCTCTCTCGGCTTTCTTCTTCTTCCCCTTCTTTTTCCCTAATTTTTTTCTCTTTCCTTCCCTTCGATTTTTTCGGGATTTCTCCCGATTTTCCCCTTTATTTTCCTTCCCTTTTCTTGGATTTCCCTCTTTCTTTCTTCTTCCCTCTTCATTTCCCTACTTTTCCTTGTTTTTCTCTTCTTCTTCCTCTTTTTCCCCTTTCCTGGTTTTCTTCTCCATCTCCTCCGACTCAGCAGATGATTGAGTCGCTCGGCCGAGTGCCGGGTCGACTCAGTCGTGTGCTCTGAGTTAACTCGGCCCTTGGGCCGGAGTGGCAACCCAGCCACTCGGCCCACTGGCCTAGACCCGACTCAAACCAGACTTGGTCTGGCCCGGCCCAGACCCAGTCCGGCCCGGCCCAACCAGGCCCAGACCTGGTCCGCCCCATGTCTAGCTGGCCCACGTCTTCGGCCCAGTTTCCTTATCCGACCCTCTTTCAAAGCCCTTTTTCAAGCCCGGCCCGTTTTTAGACCCGGCCCAGTTCGGCCCGTTTTGGGCCCGACCCAGTTTTAGGCCCGTTTCCTCCCGGCCTCTTTTCTTGACCTGTTTTGTCTTAATTACTTATCCGTTCTTTCTTGTCTCTACAGATTGAACTCCCTTCAACCCAAATAAGTCGCTTGCTCGCTTTGGACTTTCGACTCCACACACGCGGTGAGGGAAATTATCACTGTTTTAGCATGCATTCGCATTCTTATCCTTTATTCTTGGACATCGAGTGACCTAAATGGGACCCTTTTGTTTATTAAGCCACTCGGTAAGGGAACTATGGAAATGAATATGTGGCAAGAGATCCGTTCGGGTTTACTCATGTTAATTGTATATGATTAATGGAAATTTGATTGAATGAATGATTATTGATGCTAAAGGTTGTTGAAAACATGTTAGCGATTAATCATAACACATACATGATATTATGATGGATCTGACCATGATAGTTGGAAGATGTTGTGATTTATTATGTGTTTATGCATAGGATGTAGATGTAATCGTATGTCGGATATAGAAGTATGAGCCTAAGTATTGCTATGTGTCATTAACCGTATGATGATGCATGTTGATATTGATGTCATGTCCGAACATGTTGTGTTGTCATATATGATCATGATAATATGTGCATGTATGGGAGGTTTTGTTTTATGTGTATACAATTATAATGATGAGATGAGCTTGGTGATTGGGAGGACTTCCCCGTTACACTCCAGCGGTTGAAACCCCATAGGGGATGAGGGTTTCCCCGTTGTGTTCCGGCGGTCGAGGTGCCTGCTTTAGAGTTTGGTTCCATCGGGCGTGGTCGAGGTAGTTTCCGACACGACTCGTGTGGATGAGGCAGTTGGGTACTCTTTAGTCTCCCGATGATATTGGTAGGGAGACTAGAGTTTGTTGGAGGACCTGATGTGGACTATGGGGATGACTTCTTGGATTTGGTTAATGGAATATCGGTTAATATAGTAGTTGAGTATGGTAGGCATGGATGTTTATTTCACTTGTGATATTTACTGCCCATTTCATATGTGATCTATATCTATCTTGTTAAAATGTGATATGTTCTTTCGCTGGGCTGTTTTGCTCATCCTTTACCTTTCAGGTGCCCCAAATGCGGAGGAGCCAGGTGGGCCCTTGAGCCAGTACCAGGAGAGGAGTAGTAGAGAATAAAAGCTTATGTTTATACTTTGTTTTATGTTTGAGAATTTAGTCATGTAGTTTAAATCAACTGTTTGTTTGGATGACTGTATAACCTGGTGATCAGTTACATTTGTGCTTCGTTGTATTTTATTTAGTCTTGAACTTGTAGATTGTTGGACGGAAAGTAGTTACCCCGTTTAAAAAAAAAAAAATATTGCCGCTATTCTTATAGCCGATATTTGTCTTTTGCGACTTTCTGGAGTTTTTCAGAGATAACGCACCCATAACTGGTTGGGGCGTTACAGTGATTGTGATTGTGATTGTGATTGTGATTCAGATTCAGTTTGGCACTGAAAGAATTAGCAAAAATATTAAGGACTTCTTTTTGCCCTTATTGCTAATATTCGTAGTTACATGTGTCAAATTAGGACCACATGTTCCCTTTGCATCTTCTAAGTTAGGTTGCACCATTTGTTAATTGAGTTTAAGACCATCATAATAGATTCTTTCTTTTAGATGGGGCACTTCCCAGTTCCCATTCCCAAGGAAAGAAAAATCATGGAAGCCTCGGGTTGATTATGGGAATAAATTTTATCTGATTTCAAAATTTTATAAAAAATTATCATTTTGCCCCTATATTTTGTGTAGAGAAATCTATATTTTTTAAAAAAAATTGAGGGGCAAAATAGTAATTTTCACATAAAATTTTGAAGGTGTCTAAATGGCCATGAATTAATGCACGGAGTGTTAAGATTCATCAATTATTTATTATATGTATAAAATGACTTAATTTAGAGTATAAGTCAATTAAATATAATCTAATAAAAAAATGATGAGTTTAGATTTTCAACTTGGTCTCTACTCATTTGAGGGGATTAAAAATAGGAGGCCCGATACATATCGTCGATATGAGTCTCTCTCTTCTATTTTTTTTTTTAAATATAGAAAAAAAGAAAACTTAGGGTGAGCATTTTTTTAAATAGTCATTTTTATGGAGTTTTAAACCTTTGAAAGTTGAAATTTTGATACGAATAAAATAGTGTTAATTTTTTTAAAAATGTGTTAAAATTTTGAAAAATGTCTAAAAATTTTATAATTCAGTTTTTAAATATTCCCTAGTAACATGTATCTTCTATTATAATTCATAATTTTTTATTGTAAATTTTTTTGAACTTCATAAGAATGTTGGAATATTAGATTACATTAAGGACTCTTCATTTAATTCTAAAAATATTTGCACATCATTTTATTCATTTTTTTTTACAAGAAACTCGAAAATGGCTTTTATCAAATTTTTAAAAAATCTTAGAAAAACACATCAACCCTAGAAACAATGGGAATGCCATTAATATATCTCTATTGAATCCCACATGCACTAAATATCATTTTAATGAACATCGACCGATATGTATCGGCCAATAATACAGTCGATAAAGGCAATACTATCTTCTTGAAACCGCAATGATACATATTGGAAGATACATATCTCGAGCCTAAAAAGCCACGGCGTATACGATACCTATGGACCAATATTTAAATCATTAACTCACTACTTATCCAGTCTAATTAGTCATATTGTATATCATCACTCATTATATAATTTAAAAAAATAAAAAAATAAATTTTAAATCAGTCTTCAGATGACAAAAAAATGTGAACTCATTCTCTCTTATCACTTAATTCGTCCTCTAAGATCTATTATGTCCGAGGGGTCCTCACATCGGGAAAGGAGGATTGCTTTTGAGAAAAGGATGTTACAAAGGAACTTTTTCCCTGTACCTTTTGCCCATATTAACTTTTTTTTTTTTAATGAATTGAAAAGATACACATTATTAATATGAGTAGTCAGAAAAGACTTTGTGGGACTGGGCTTCAGTCCAAATAAACAGATTAAGTTTGATGTCGGGACATTGTGTGTGATTATTAATAGCATAATCATTTTGGGTCACATTCTCTACAGAGTGATTTTGATAGTAAAGTATTTAAAAAAAGGAAAGAAAAATTATGATTACAAAAGGGGTTCCTATATTTTGAAAGAGCTTTTTTGAAAGGATCACAACCCTTTTATTTGACAAAGCACATGGCAACAAGATTGTACTGAAACTTCAGATTTAAATGCCTAATTCATTTGGATTCTTATTGAGGAAGTGTAGAAAGATTTGATCAGAGACAGAAGATAAATGGCAATAAATCAGAGATTAGGAATTCTGAGATATAAAGTGGAATAAGAAAATAGCAAAATGTGTTTCTAAAGATAATTGGGTTATAACAAAAAGAATTCAGTAATAACAGGTGTGAAGGCGAAGGATAGGCAAAATTCAAGAAAGAAAAAGAAGTCAGGACTGGAGAAAAGGAAGAATAGTCAAAAACCTGCTTCAGGAAATGGGAGTTTTTAGTTCGATTTTCACTCCACTCCAAAGAGCTACTCTCTGTAGGCTAATCTGGTGTGTAGAGAGGCTTGCACATGCCCCTGAAGATTAGTCGGGTGCTCTAAGAAGCTCTGTCACCTTGATCATTAAAAAAAAGCAGCTAACGTGGATGCGAATAGAGTTGATGAATAGCCTTTTTTTTTTCTTTAAATGAATGAGACATGTCATTTTATTATGGTTTCTAAGTTTTTAACTATTTACTGCTTCAAGTTTTGGGTTGTTTAATGTTTCTGGTAAGAAAGGGAGCTAAATCACTGCACATATTCAAGCTTGTAGACTAATAGTCTTTTAAGAAACAAAATTCATTCCCCTAAAAAAGGACAGGGTTTGTACTCTGTACCGACTATGATTCTGATTCCTTCTGATGAAAAGAAATCCTGTTCGAGTTTTGTTAAGCATATCTAGATTCTAGAAATTTAACAGAGCCCTTCCACTGAAACACTAATGGGAACATGTATTTGTTAGATTTACTTGTCAAACTATCCATATTTGATGAATTTAAGATCTGAAAACAAATCTTCCATATTGTCTCTTTGGTAATAATCTCTACTCATCTTCAGTTCAAGGCGAGCAATCCCGAAAAAAAGGGCCAAAATTGATCAAAACTGAGATTTCATACAGGTTCAAGCAGCAATTGCTGGGTCTGCATCAAAACTATCATCTCATTTATGTAGTTTTTTTCCCCTTGAATTTACTTCTTCACTCTACTTAATCAAAAATCATATTTATTAATTGCTGTAGTGATTTATCATAAGAGATTCAGTTCAAGTTCATATATGGCCACATCAATTAAGTTGATCAGCCAACTTTCTAGTGCCAATCTGACCAGCCCAAAAGAGAAAAAAAATGTTCCATAAAGAGTGGCACCAGTTCAATAATAAAGCTTTAGACATAAGAAATGTGAGATCTGCAGGTTGCACCTCTTTAAAGTAGTCATTAATATGAGAAGATAATCTACCAAACTGAAGGCCAGAGTTCTAAAAAGTCTATTAGGGTTGCCCTTCTTTTGGGGGCAAATGTTCTTTTCTCTTGAGGGGATAACACAACTTTATTCTATCTTCTTCTAAATAACACACTCTGATTACATCAAAACACAGATGAAAATGATGGGCTAAATTGAAAAGAGAACTTGGAAATAATGGCTGTCCACTCCAAGTCATTGAGTTGGACAACTCAACTCACCAAAAGCTGTAGTGCTGAGTTGTCTGTTGATAAGGGAGTGGTCCTGGCTTTAAAACTTTCAAGCTTTTCTAACATCATAATCCACTGTAGTGAGGTGAATGTTACCAGTTATTAAATGGATTATTCATGTCAATAATCTGGACTCTTCAATCCTTCCATTGCACTTTTTGTTGGCGAATTTGTGATCTTGTATAAAGAGAGAACATAAATATTTGAAGGATCCAAACTATGCTGATGGTTGGATTCGTCTGCTCATTTTAATATGACCATCTGTTTAGGCAAACAGTGAACAGAATGATTCAAGACTCTGATTTTGAGTTGTCAGTAGCCCCTATTTTATTCATTTTATTTCCTTGTCTTTCATCAAATGCTAGAAACTTTTTGTATCTCTGGTTTTCCTTAGATGCCTGATTTAAAAAAAAATTATTTTATTGATGTGCATGCATCCAACTAAAGAAAGGGGAGACCAATAAAGACCTTTTAGTAGGTGAAAGAACAGAAGTCTTGTTATCAGAGATCTTTTGAGTAAAACTAACAAACATTGACTCAATTGTAAATTATTTTGTGAATTTATATTGTAAAAATATAAACATTACTACAACATATTTAGTTTATAATTTACCAAAATGAATCAATGCTTCCTAAATAGTTGTGAAATCTTTAATGTGAGTACTAGAATTGTGTATTGGGTGGCTAACATTAACAGACAATCACAAGAACAGAAGAAAAGCAACGAGGTTTAACCTCTTTCAGTCTTTCTCACTTCTTTCCAATTTCTCCTTTTCACTTACATTCTCATCTTCCATAAGTTTGTTTCTATTTCTTTGTGGTTTAGTTTCCGAGCCCTCAGTCAATTTCTTGAGTGTTCATGTTCAAGTACTAGCCTGAAAACTATTCAGTCGAGGAATTCATGAACACAGTTAATAATTAAGTGATTAATTCATCAATTTATAAAGAGATGTGTTGGTGAAGGAGAGTGTCATTAGGACTGGGATTCCAGCTCAAAAGACTAGCCTGATAGGTGGAGTGACCCAGTCCCATATATGTCCTTAATTTTCCCCCCTTACAACCGATGTGAGACTCTTGTTCGCACTCCAACAATCCCTCATCGAACAAGGCTCTCAAGCGGATAGAACGTCGCCAACCATCCCGTTCGGCTGGGGGATCCCTGAGCCCACATGTTGTGGCTGGGAGATCCCTGAGCCCACATGTTGTGGCTTTGGGACCTGTCTTTGATACTACTGTTGGGTCTGTGCTTCCAACTCAAAAGACTAGCCTGATAGGTGGAGCGACCTAGTCCCATATAAGTCCTTAGTTTTCCCCTCTCACAACCAACGTGGGACTCTTGTTCGCACCCCAACAAGTATTTTTAGAAGTTTCCATTGTGGGTTGTATTCTTCATATACATTATTGTATTCTCCATTAACACTATAATAAAAAAATCCTCTCTTCTCCGTGGTTTTTCAAGAACTTCAAGTGCTTGATGTAGTTTTTCAAGTACTAAATTGAGCCAGTGTGGGGTCTGGCAATGATTAACTCAACCACGGCAGAACCCAATAAATTTCAAGTAAATGTAATGCAAGACGACAATGATACGACATCTGAAAGTCACTAAGGATTTGTAGAAGATTTGGCTCCAATTTTGCAGAAAATCAATTTATATTAATTTGGTACACAAAGAAAAGGATATAACATCTTGAGTTACAGAGAACTTTGTAGCAAAAATCAGCTAATATGGAGTATCTGTATCAATTCTTCTCAGTGTCTGCTAAAATTTCACTATTACTTCAAATCAATAAACCCTTCTTGTCTTAACATCCAATTCACCTCATATTTCAGGTAGAGTACACTTGGAAGTATAACTTTTAAGCAAAGCTATCAGCAGTGAATTGATTACTTAACTTTGTAATTAATCAAGTTGTTGGGCATTTACTTAAGGATGGCCTCAGTGAAAGGGACATTAGGTCTGGTGGATGTACACAGATAACAGAAAAGATGTTTTAAAGCTTAAGTATAGAGTTTACAGGACATACTGTCTTTTTAGTAATAATAACAATAATGAATGGGTCTTTTGGGTGTTGGATTGGATAAAATTTGGTATAAGAATAAGGAGGTAATAAACAACTAAATAACCTGAGCATTTGCTCTCCTCTAACCTTTGAATGTACAAATTTAGATGACCTAACAATGAATATACAGAGTAGACAATTCAATTCTCCGGTGGCCGACTAGAGTCACATACTGCCAGCAGTTGAATTCATGGCTTCTTCTGGCCAAGCATACGTGTTTTTCAGTGTTGAAGCATGGGACTAGAAGATGGTCAAAACTATACAGAATCAGAAGGTTTAATGGAATGCGAAGGTGGCGCTGTCTCAGTTTCCTGCCTGGCACCGGCCCGTAAAGTGAATTCATGTGAGGTTGCTGGAGTCTGATATCGCGGTGACCTCACAGGGGATGAGTAGAGATATGAAGCTTCGATGATTTCCCGACGCACATTATCCTCTTCCCGTTGTAGTTTCTGTGCATGTAATGCAGTCAGGTACAGCCCTGCTGCGAGGAAAACCGTTGTTAGGCCAAAAACTCCGGCAGCCGCAAACAGGCCTTCTCGAACAACAAGGCAACTTGGCCTGGGCTTGCTCCAATTTCTGAGGTGACCGGACTCCACGCCAATTCCGATCATCAGTAGCACCTCTCCTACTGCAAAACAGATCCTACATGCACAGGAGTGAAGTATAAACTCATGGTTTCTTACAGAAAACTCATTGAGTTACTTGACTCAATTGAAATTCGATTTAGTCTTTTGAAATATGAAAGAACTGCAGTGTGATTTTCTTTTCCAAGGTAGTAGAACCTCTCTGGTTGTGAATTTGAATGTAAATGGGGGTGGACAGGTCAATATAGCTAAGTTTTCGACCTGTGGGCTGGGCCCTATCCCAGGCCCTGGCCTAATAGTGAAACATAAAGACCCAAATATATGGAAAAATTTGGCCCAACAAATTCAACACAAACATGCCTAATTATGTTCTAATGAACTGGACCAGGACCTGATTCTTACACACATGGGCCGTACGGGGTCTATATGTGAATGTCAATATTGGATTGATTCAAATTGTGATTAACACATTTACAGTAGAAATTATATTGAGAGACACTCGTGTGAGGTGTTTTGTGCATGTAAATAGAAGAGCAGAGACGATTCTATACATAAACTTGAGATGTTAGAAATAGAGCTTGGAGTAGACCACTCAAAATTTAGAGAAAATAGATAAAAGAAAGAGAAGAACATAATAGATACTAGAGTGATTGATTGTATCGATTTATAACAGGGGCAAATGAAAATTAAAACTTGAAAAGTTGATTCTAGAATTAACAATTGCAATTGCAATGATGGTTATTAATTTTTTAAACAATTTTGAAATTTATTTATATTCAATATACACAGCCTGGGCCATCCATACCCATAAGTCAAGATGTGCAACAGAGGTCTACCAGTTGCAATTTGACAAGGTCTAGACTCCAAATTATAGAAAGAAGGCAGGTTGGAATATTAATTTCATTAAAATTTATATGAATGCTCGCTAAGACCTTGTTAAGGCAGAGTATTCATTTAGGGCTGCAATTTGAGTTGGGCGGGTTGGGTTCCTTAAAACTCAACCCGATCTGAGTTGATATATATAGAACCCTACCCGACCCGAACCGAATTCGCACCCCAAACTTCACAATCCGACCCGACCCAAATTCTAACCGAAATCAACCTGAATTCTGACCCGACCCTCATTCTGAACCCATTTTAGCCTAATTTTAGTCGAGTAGGATCGGATTGGGTCGGGTTAACTTGTAAAATCCTCAACATGACCCGACTCGAATTTCATGTAGATTTTTATATTCTCAACCTGACTCGACTTGCTGACCCGAAATTCTCTACACGACCCTCACAAAACCCGACCCGAGTTGCCGCCCTAGTACTATTCATAAATGAATTCAAATTATTATAAATTAAATGAAAATTAAATGAGAAATTAGAGATATAAAAAATAATCATTTTTAATATGATTGAGAGAAAACATCTTGGCTCTCAATATTTTTTTTATGACTAAAGGTATCTAGTCGTCTCATTCAAGTAATCCTACAAGAACACGTAAAAACCTACATACGATTCTACTTTCTAAAACGGGTTCTTGACGGTGAAGCTTCAATTTTAATATTTTTCTTTTAGGGATGGGTACTTACCAAGTGGCAACAAAGAAAAAGCAGGCTTGCCATGTGAGTGCTCTAGAAAGGGTTGAATTCGTCGTATCCCAAGCGAGTAATGCAGGAGGCGTGGGTTTGCTGACAGCCACCAAAATATAGACGTGTTTGACGACCATCGCCGTCGCCAGAGCCACAAATGCTCCCAAAGAACAAAATAAAGGCGTTCTTCCACTCCCACTGTAAACGCATTCGTATTTCTCCCCACCTTTCTCCACTTCCCATGTCACCTGCAACAACAACTTACACTTCTCATCATCTGAAAAACCCAATTCATTCAACATAAAATAAATTGCTTTTACAGTGGAATTTAGATTTTGGGTTCAATTGGTTTGAATGTAAGAATCAATCATGAAGCCATTTAATCAAAATTTCAAACAGCAATGCAAATGTGGAAGGAAAAGCTACTTTGCCCATCATAAATTTAAATTCTTCTTTATCATCATTATCTTTTGTATTTTTTTTTTTTTTCTTTTTCTTTTTCCTTTTTAGGTTTCGTAAATTAGGTTTTGAATACTTTTTTTTTTGAAAATCAAAGTGTCTAAGCATCATAGGCACCTTATCTATCATCAGAATATGTGTAAACCTCTCTATCCACACACACCCAATAATACTATAGAGAATGCCCATTTTTTATTCAGAGTGACTTGAACCCAAAACCTTCTACATCTCAAGTGGATTCTTGATTGTCAAGCCAACCTTCATGAGTTTATGATTTTGAATCCTGTATCTTAAAGTTTGACCCAAATCTGACCCACGAACTTCCCCTCCTTGCCAATCCATGGACAGTTGTTTTATGGTGATTATCCATGCACCAACCATATTCAGAGCCCAGACCATTAAGTTAACTAACCTGAAAAACTCATTCGTATTTGATGGTTGAATGACTCTTCATCTTCCTACAACCACCCATCTCAATAGGTACGATAAATTTAATACAATAAGATTACAGTAATCATCAAGAATATTATCAAGTTATAATTTTCTAACACATTAATTCTGCTGAACGCGTAATGCAATTAACTACATACTTACCTCTGATCGCATGGCCTCGGCGATGAGGCAGAGAATGAAGCATGAGAGGCCACAGAGTATGGAGAAGACCATGAGGAAGACCCCAAATTTGCCACCAACATAACAACTCCGGCGATCAAGCGAGAGGTCGGCATGAGTGACTGCCATGTTTTCTTGGAATTGGGAGGTCAGATTTGGAGGTGGTGGGGTTGAGAAATAGGTGGTGGCATTTCTCTTGGAAGAGTGGGTGACAAGGGAGGGGAAGGAAGAGAATCCAATTTGCTTGAAACGAAGGCCTGGCTCTGTTGCGTAGAGGCGAGGGATCCTTGGAACCTTTGGTGTACATTTTTGAATAATAGGAACTGAGTGTTTGTGTAGTTATACATGTAAAAAGCTCCATTAAACTTCAGCCTTTTTACATGTAACAGGAGGCTTTAAATCACGAGAGAGATGCTGACTTTTAAGCCCGTGTTCAACGCTCATACATCCTTTTTTATTACATCAGGCCAATTATTCATAGCCCTTTTTGTCTGGTTGGGAGAGAGACGATAATACAAACTATTTTTATTTGGCAAAAAAATTCACACAATTCTATTCTTGAGTTTGCTACAATAGCAGAGGACATATAATTCTTGACAGAAAACGTCTTTCCTATCACATAGAAATGACAATATTGAAAAAAGAAGAAAATCAACACGCAACATAGAGATGTACATTCTTCCTTTTCGGTATGTCCATGAGCTCAACATCAATCTACTATAATCAAAGGAGAGCCGGTTGTAGCTCTCATATATAGTTTTCGTTCATCTCTCATCTCTTTTTGATCAAGCTCCACAGAGTTTAACAATACCGGCACCAATCAGTTCTTCCAAATATACTATTCATGGGTGAAGCGATAAATAAATTTTTTTTTTTAGCTTCTTACACTGCTGAAATAATCAATTTATCCATGAATTGGTCTACATGGCACGAGATAAAGGGTGACAGCATAAAATCTTTACGGCTAGGTGATTCATTCAAAGAAACACTTTTAACTTAGAGAAATAGCCTGATTAATCACAATTTAAGACGACCAAACTCGCTTTACCCTTTTTATAAACATTCATGCATCATTTTGTGTTGATTTACGTATATTCATAATATGGGATTTGTTGGACAAATATATTTGAATTGAGAGACTATCAAAAATAATTTAATTTTAATAATAAGTTCATATATATATATATATATATAACAAAATGGTAATGTCGTGCTGATATTAGTTCCTTATCATGCATTTGGTGCATCTCCAACTGCCTTCTTAATTGGTTTTTAAGTAATCAATCAACAAACCCACATTACTCCCACCTTGAAAATTAAGAAATCTCAAAAAAAATAAAATAAAGGATGACCATATATGCATGTTTGAAAACAAATGGTACGTAAAATTTATTTCTACTAAAATAGTAATATTAAAATTCTTAAATTACCAAGGACACTTATTTATTTATTCTTTCCTTTTGTTTGGAGGGAGAAGAAGAGTTGGCCTTTCAATAGGTAAGAATGTTTTGTGTGCGGATAGGCGGGTTTTCACACACTCCGGAGGATTAGTCGGGTGCGACGCTTGGACACGTCCGGACCTCAAAAAAAAAAAAAAGTAAGAATGTTTTGATATTATTTTGAGGTAATCAAGTTTTAATAGTTTTATAATCATAAAATTGATAATGAAACAACAAATTTTGAGAGTTGAAAAGGGGAGAATAAAGAAACATAGATAGCCCAATTTCCCCTAAAAATTGTTTTAACCATAAAAGGTTAAAGGGTTCAACTTTTGGGAAAACCACAAAAAGTGAAATCAATCCCTTGAGTTTTATCCTCTTTAATTTCATCATTCAAATTTAAGTAGAGTTAGTCTTAAGCAACCTTATAAACCTTTCGTATATATTACATGGTAAAGGTGAGAGAGAGAGAGAGAGAAAAGGAAGTGGAATATGTAGAAGAATCAAAGTAAAGAACAAAACACCAAAAAATGGAAGAAAAGGAAGGGGGAAAAGCATATAAATGTTAGCCTTAGAATAGCCTTTATAAATATTTATATATCCAAAGTCAAAAGCATTCCTATAAAACTTACATGCATAAACATGCAGATGCAACCTCTCTCTCTTCAAAATAGCATTTGAATGAAACAGATTACCAACCCAAACCCAAATCAAGACTCTGAATTTCCACCACCAAGTTTGCTACATTGAATGATCATTTCTTTCAACTATCAAATGAGTTACGAGGTTTATTATTATTTTTAATGACGAAGTGTTGGGACTGGATGCAAACGAGTTCTACATTGGAAGTTTAAAAGTAGATCAAGATATTTATAAAGGACTTGTGTCACAAGCTGGTCTTTTGTGTTAGATACCCAGGCCTCAAGATCCTTACCTCTTTTCAAGTACGCGAGTATTGAGTAAAATTTTGAATGGACGTAACCCCCCTGCAAACTATGGACATCGGGTGAACTACCCTATGCGAGTTCCACTAATCATATCAAATGATATCTTTTCTTAAATCTGTTTATATACTATAGTTATTTCTTTTAGAAAAAAAATCAGATCTATCTAATATAAAGTGGTAAAAATGAATGACCAAATTTCAAAACATAAGTCTTTAAATTAAATTAAAGAGCATAAAGACATGGAATCTATTTTTAGGAATTTTATCAAAATGAAGCCAAGAATGAATATATGTGAAACCTACTCGGCAATCTATTATCTTATTCGTTCCAGTGACTCAAGTTGTGGTGATTAAGACCTCCTATGGAAAGTTTGATGATTCAGTGTAGTGACTTAAAAATTAAAACTCGCTGTCTCAATTTTTCTTAATTTGGTAAAAACCTGAGATGAATGAGAAATTTCTAAGATTATGGATAAACTAAAATAACTGAACGAGTCACCAGAAATAGAAAATTTTAAATACATGGAGATGAGAAATGGAGGAGGGATACATATTGCCCCCCACGCATCGATGCATATCAGTTGATAACGATATACGGCGTGTTCTTGGTAAAATGGTCATAACTCTTTTTTTTTTTTGAATTTACGTGTGGGAAACCGTGGGATACACAGAGTAAAACCCCCACGGGTGGACCCCTACCTTTAAGGCACACCAAAGTTAGGCCATGAGGGCTCGAACCCGCGACCTCCCGCTTCCTGAGGTGAGAGGTAACTAGCTGAGCTACACCCATGTGGGTAAATGGCCAAAACTTTTTTATATGAATTCCAATCTAGCTGATTTCAAAGACGTTGGAAAGAGGACTAAGAGAGCTACAAGACAATAATAGACTTTATTTTCTATATTTCTGGAATTTCCAGGAATTTTCCATATTTTTTTAAATATTTTAAAATTGTTGATATCTTAATTTTAAAATTATATTTAAATATCTAAATGACTACAAAATAATGAAAAAATTACATCGATATTAAGCTTAGAATTTTCTTGATTTTCTGTATTTTTTCAGAATTTTTGAAAAAATAAAAAGATAATATTCAAAGGAGAGAAATGTATCGTCCAATACAACCGATACGTACTCGGCTGATAACATCAAAAGAAGGAATGAAAAAAGACGCTATAAATAATACAATAATCCATCTTAAAATTTATGATGAGTAAGTTAAAGAGTATAATTTGAAAAGACAATTTCTAAATAGATAGAATTTTGACAAGTAGTGATAATAATAATGATAAAAAAAAATTATAATAAATTAGTCATTATAAAAAAAAGGTAGACGACATCTACATCATTAAAATGATCAATCCATCCTTAAATCGACACATGTGGCAGTTGCTGATTGGCAGCATTAGATGATTTAAAATTTCAAAAATCTTTATAATTCTTCACTATCATTTTTGTTATCACAATCGCATTCATTTGTATTGTTAGTACGCAACAATCCTTCAACTAATTCTTCTGAAATTGGATGGACAGGAAAATTTTGAATGTCATCATAATTCACATTGATGATTAAACTGAAAACTTAGATGACCAGTGCATTTGAAATTCATCATCCTATAAACATTTGTCTACAATTTTATAGAAAAATTATGTTAGAGTTCTATTCATATTATCTAATAAGTGTTATGAAAACCTGCTATTTTAGACTTTTGCATCAAAATCTTTATTTTTATGAAAAATGAATGAAGTAAGGGTCTAAATTTCGGTACCGGCCAATACATCAGCCGATATTTTTCTCTCTCCCCTTTTTTTTTTTTTAAAAAAAGGCCGATATCGGCCGATATTGTAA
Source organism: Chimonanthus praecox (assembly GCA_022113865.1). Classification (NCBI taxonomy): domain Eukaryota; kingdom Viridiplantae; phylum Streptophyta; class Magnoliopsida; order Laurales; family Calycanthaceae; genus Chimonanthus; species Chimonanthus praecox. Next base: position 206,400 of record JAINRJ010000123.1, read on the forward strand.
TATTGGCTGAGATTTTTAATTTAGCAGGTCTCCATCGATCCGTATAATTTACACAGGCAATCAACTAAATAGGACAAAACCTATTAACTTGGACCAGATTTTGAACTACCGGTCCAAGTTATGGCTACAAATGGATCAAGCTGGGGAGCCCGAAGTATGCTCACATTGAGCTCATTTCTTTCATTGACCCAATATTTAAGCCCAACTCATCATCATCATTAGCATAGCCAATATCGCATTTATAAGTTGTTCTATTCTAATTGGCCATGTCACAGGTTATATCCACAGTCTTTCTGCAATTTAACATGCTTTTTTTTATTTATTCTCTCTAAGTTTTTAAAGGTCGCCCTCTCCTCCTACTACTTTCGAACGGTAGCCTCTCAATTTGCACACTGAAACTGTCTTTAGTCTTCTAGTGATATGATTAAACTATTTTAAATAAATTTCTCTCAATATTCAGACCCAATTCAAACTGTCTTTTTGTTTAGCTTGTCATCTCAATCAGTTATCAAGAAAATCTTAAAGAAGAGACAGGCTACATCTAACCTTAAAACCAACCTTACGGTTTTTTACATATAAATTCAGAAAAAAAAATTGATCAATGTCCCACTTGCAGCTGCCTTGGCCAAGCCTATTTACGACCCCATCCCCAGCTCAGAGGTTTGCCCAGACAGCCCAGCCTTTAAGCTATATGGTCCAAAACATTAGCAGATTCACAACCAGTGATTGGAAACTTAGAAATTTGACTCAAAATCCTATTTAATTGAAAATTCAGCTTTTTAAAAAAAAAAATTGAAAACCTGATTGATTTGTTAGAATCAAAATCTTTTAAGTTGAGTTAACTCAAATTAACTCGAGTTATTTTGAGTATTTAAACAATGATTATTATCAAGCCAGACTATGTGCATAGATCCAGCTCGATGAATCCAAATAATGACTTAAAGCTAAATGATAAGAATGTAAAAATAAAATAAGAGAAATCAACAAAGATATAAATTAAAAAGATCTCCAAACAGCCCAAGTTGTTTATCTATCTGCCCTGTCTCACATTATACTTCTAAACTAAGATTAGAAGATAAATTAATATTTGTTATCATTTAATATGAAACATAATATGGAAATTAGTTGATATACATCTGAATATTAATTTTATATATGCCAGATTTTTTTTAATTTCTTTTTTCCGATGAACCGAGAGAGAAAAAAAAAAAGAAAAGAAAAAGAATATCTAGCCTCAACATTTAATTCATCAAAATTCCATATTGATCACATGTAGATTGCAAGGGCTCTCTCCTACCTGCCTTCATTGCCTTCATTAAAAGAAGACTGTGATCACAAGAAAATGGGGCACAAAAATAAAAATAAAAAAATAAAAAGGAAAAAGAAAAAATGGATTTATTTCAGACATAACACAAGAAATTACGATGGGTGCCCCTCTCTTTTGTTGTGATGTAGATCTAAGTTCCGTCACCCTTCATTAAGAGTTAGCCAATTTATTAATGAGATGTCAAATGATTTATAGAAGAAATAAAATCAGAACCACGTAAACGCATGCATGCATGCACGTACGTGATCTCCTTTCTTCTCATCTTCCCCTCTAATTCTTGGAATCACAGCGTTGGAGCCTCATCTGCTCGTAGAATTTTGTGATGAATTCCTCGGCTTTCGCATCGATACCTTCGTCTCCGCCTTCCTCTCCTTTGGCATCGGATCCCTCGGTTTCGTCGAGCGCTCTGAGGTCCTCTGCGGATGCGTAGCGGCTCATGCTGTCGGTGTCTCTGGGGTTGGAAGATGGTGAAGGTGGAGGAAGGACGACGTCGTGAAACGAGTCGCACGGCCGGGGATCGGGTGTTGGTGATGGGGGTGACGAGAAAGAGGTGCAGGAGAGAGGGTGCAAGGGGCGCATTAAAATCAATAAGCTCTTCCACATGCCCTCTTTACCAGCCGATTGGACGATGCCGGGCGATTTGTGGTGAGGTCGGGCCTTGACCATGAAAAGCGCAACACGGATAAAGTGCATAATGCCGCCGCCCTTTTTGGCCTTGTTGGTGGTGGCTACCTTCTCCATTGGAGGAGGGGGAGGAGGGACAGAGAGAGGGCCCTGCATAGAGAGATGCTTCCTTCCACACTTCCACCTTAAAATTTGGATGCTTGACTTATATATATAGGCAGGGATACATAAATGGCACTGTTCTTGGTTACAATTAAGTTAATGCCATTGGGGCTTTGAGTATTGTTGATTTTAGTAGAATGTCCAATTTGCCCATAAAACTATGGCTGGAGATGGGTCTAATTTAATCAATTTTATTAAAGAGTAAATTGATTCTCAAACTTATTTACAAAAAAAAAAAAAAATATTGATTTTGAATATAATCAAGTTAATTTTATCTATTATTTAACACCCATCTTAAATCCAATCCATCACCATCAAATATCTCTAATTAACTTTTAATCTTCTAGTTTAATTTATGTTAAATCTTCAAACGAAGTTTCCTTTTAAAAGTAAGGTGGTTGTGGGAGCGTGGCATGGTAGTAAATATTTGAAAAGGAGTGGCGAAATTGTATAGAAACATACTTTCTAAATTAGACCGCTGAAGGGTAGGAGTGGTTGGCTTGAGAATAGGAATAGTCGGTTTGATGATTGAAGGAATGTTGCAGCGGAACTCTCGCACAGTACAGAGAATGAGTCGTCGTCTTCTTCTTCTTCTCTCTCACACGTTATAGAACTTTAAATGGAAAGAGTAGGGGGCCTCTCCATCCAAACATGCCTACATGAAAATTGCATGATCATGAGCTGGGCCCCACTCATACCTTACTCACATGGCCCCACACATGATTTTTGTTGCCAGCACGTAAACTTTGGAGAAGAAGAATCTATGTGAATTATATTATTCGAGACCCAAACTTTAAATAATTTATCGACTCACTCCATTCAAAATCCTATCAAATTAAGTTGAGTGTGCTCATATTGACTCAACAGAGTTTACTTGAACTTTTATAAAGTGATATAAATGGGGAAGCTAAAACACACATTTAGTTTAAAAAACTTAGGATGTTTTGATGGATCATGTTAGATAGTGAGACTCACTGTATGATTGAAAAAAGGTAGATGTTTAGATGGATCATATTTGTGATTTGAGAATATATGTAATTGTATAAAATAAGACATCTTTCAAGGGTTTTTTAAGATCAAAATAAATCAATGAATAAATATTTTTATCTATACTTCTCGAACCAATGGTGATGACATACATCAAATGAACACCGTACACCAATCACAGTGTGATTTAAATTTAAATAAGAAATAATATGTTGAGTGATTTGTATTTATTTTTTAATAAGCATCAAATGGAACACTTACACTCAAGTGGACAACTTGTTCTAGCTCATTGTAATTTCACCCCTATAAATGAGCTTGTAGAACAATTTTCTTGTATGAATATATGCTGAATTTACATTATTATAATATTTAATAATTTAATTTGAGAAATGATCTTGGACGTTGTCATCTTTACGAAAGTTTCTATAAGGAAGAGTTATTCCACTATTCATCAAACTCTTTTTAATCAATAGTTAGATGTGATCTTCTTAAATGGGTGTTGGATGAACTCGTCCTCATAAAAACTACTATGAGAAGGACAATATAGGATAATTTTTCCTTTTTTTTTTTTTAATGTTGGGAAAATATTCATTTTAGGCAAAAGTCCAAAGACATAAACAGAAGCCCATAGCTCCGGCCAGGCAAAGGCGGCCAAGAAACAAAAAGGCTGAACAGGCGCCAAAAAATGAATAAAATCTCAAAAGAGAGGAAGACAAACCTAACAAGTGGAAGCTTAAAAAGGCACAAAATTATATGAAAAACTCAGAGAAAATTCCAGTATCCCCATTGTGATGAAGGTCCAAGAGTATAAGAAAGGAATGGGGTATAAGATCATTTCTCTCTCTTCAAAAAAAGTGTCTTGGTGTATGCTCGTTACAAATAATATAATATTAATAAGTGAAATGAAACAACAACTCAATAGTAAATTAAAATTTTACAGAAAAGTTTTCAAGACAAGTGGTTTAAAAATTCATAAAACAAAAAAAATACCCTAAACTGTAAGTTTAGTGGAATAGTCCCATAAAAATTAAAATTGATCAAATTCACTATTATGCCCCAACCAAACACATCATCCATGCTCCATGACTATGACGTAGAGTAATCAAGCACAAGCTTACAAATTTTACACTCTTTTTTTAATTTTTTTTATTTAATTAACTAAATAATGTACAAACGTTACATGTTGTATTGAGTTTTTTATCTAAAGTAAGGTTTAAGTTGGATAAAAAATCTTTCTTGCACACTTTCACCAAATATAAAAAGTTACTAACTATAGAACTAAAATCTATAAATTTTCATAGAAAAAGAAATGAACAAAGAAAACAAAATTCTATAGAAAATGATAAAAAAACGAATGCAGCCTAAATTATTTTGAGCTTTGATAGTTTTAGGCTGCAGCAGTAAGCATGTATGAGGTGTTTTTATATTGATGGATTTGTTAATTCTAGAAAGAAATGAATAGATGCAAGCCAAAGTTCAATCATTGATTGATTTCTTTCTCACAGCTTGCATTTACAATGAAAAGTCAAGTGTAAGCCTGTGAAAGTTTGAACTTACGCGTAAACCTTATGGCTCCAACGATGACAACTGTGTCTGGGTTTGAACGGAATTTGACCGGAGGTGTATCAGTCTATAATGGTCAATAAATTATATGATATTTCCTTAATAAATTAAATTATATGCATGTAAATTTTTTTTTTTTTTTAATGCTTGGCATCAACCTTTTGAATTATACATTTTTTATTTTATTTTGTGTAAGATTAGATCTGAATGTATAAAATTCAGAGGTAATATTCATTTAACAAACTAACGAAAATTGTTGGATCGCTTATCATACTTGCAGCAAAAAAGAAAAAGTAAAAACTTGTGAGCGTTGGCTTGGCGGCCAAAAACCCGACTGAGATGTGTGAAAAGTCTTGAGTTGAAGTCATTCTCAACATAAAATGATTACTCCCCATAGTCTTACCCGATGTGTGTAGATAGAGTGGTTTGCATGTGCCCTGAGAATTAGTCAAATACTCTAAGAGGTCTGGACACATAACACCTTGGTCTTAAAAAAATAACAAAGAAATAAAAAATAATTTTATTATTAATTAATAACTATCAAGAGATTAAAACTGCTCCATTTACCCTTTTGGCCCTCCCACTGAATGCCCCATATGGTTTTATTTACCTGTGGGCCCAATTTATACACAGTTTGTGACAGTGGGCCACAAGTATGGTATGAGAAGGCCAGACAAGCACATCCCTTTCAAACAAACTTCACACGTCGACAGCTATTTTCCAAGGAGATTACTGTTTCTTCTCTGGTGCTTAGGATTCTTCTTTCCCTCTAAGGAATTGAAACAAGTAAGAAACATCAACCTATTCTATTTATATAAAATACCTTTGTCTTTTGTGCTCAAGAAAAGATGGCGAAAGTCACACACAACCAAATCTCAACGTGTAGTGTTTATTGTAAGCTAAAGAAACATTTTTGTCCATTTCCTAAGAGTTTTTGCATGACCCTAATGTCCCTTCCTCACCCCCTCAAGTACAGATCACTATTTGCACTAGCAAAATTCAATGTATTAAAAAGAAATGAAAAAAAAAATTGGTGACTCACATTTCGGAGTGTTTGGAGTTACTCTACGTATAGAGTCTATCAAATGTAGTGACGAGTTTAGAAATATGTCTATTTAAAAAGTGTAATGACTCACTTCCGTCTAGCATAATATTATCTGTTTTGAATTTATACAACGCACAACTTTACATTGGTATTTATACATCACACACACAAAACAGATTGTGTTGAAAAGATTTGGATGTTAACTTACATCCAGGATAGAGAGATTTATTCTAAACGATGTGGAATAACATAGCGCTACATTACTTAGCTCTTCACGCTCCAACCTGCATCGATGGGTCTCTCCATCTAACACATTACCCACAAACTAGGGGGGTCATCACAAAAAGTATCTATTTCAATGCGGGAGACTTTGAATACTTTATTAAGTGACTTTTAATTAAAGGGTTGTGAACTTGTAACCTTCCCCCATACTATAAAGGAACCGAAATATCATCATAATTAATTAGATGTAATATTGACATGAAAACATTTCATTCAATTAATCCGCACCATTAATTTCGACTTATCAACACTTAATCACTCAATTGCCGAAGATAAGAATAATCAGATGATGGTATTCTTACCAACAGTCGCCAGATTTTCAAGCCATGGAATGAAGGGTTCGATCATTTCCCAGAAGCAAAGAAACACAAGGCCATAAGCATTTAAAGCTGTCGAATGGTATGGATGGTTCAAGTTCTTTTGATAATTTTAACTCATGTGCTCAAATACATGTAAATTCTACTAAATAATTATTTCCATTAAATACAAAAAATTTGATTAGAAGTTTATAAAGATTATCATGTCTCTTTTAATCCATCCATCCAATACTTAACAAAATCCGATTAAGGACATGCATCAAAGCATATAAGCGAAAATTGATGAATAATTTAATTTCCTCATAAAAAAGAACTCTTATAGTAATTTTTGCACCATCATTTTTTTCTCACCCTTAACATGTAATTCAATTTTACCTTTACTTTTTGAGAAAGATGAAAAGAGAAGGTAACTATAAAAAAAAATTGATAGAGCAAAAAGTACTGTCCTATTATACAACTATAACCTACACTAAAAGTGGGAGGTTGCGGGTTCGAGTTTTCACAGCCTAATCTTGGTATATCTTAGGGATAGTGGACTCACCTATAGTGACTGTGTATGAATTTATGTAAATAATTTTTTTTTTAATGAAAATCTTTTTAAATCCTTGTCTTTTATCTAAAAAATAAAAAGAAAAATCAAGATGTTCGCTCAACCAGTCAATCTCCATCTCTGGTCTAAGTCACGTAATTTCCTCTATAAATCCGGATGTTTCGCTTTTACTCCATCCCATCATTTTCCGCGTATTAGTGCCCATCTTCCCCTTCACTCCACACCCCCACAGCGTATCTAAAACCTATATATATATTACAATAGCCTTTCTCCATCTTCAGCACTCAACCTCTCTCAATCTCTCTCGTACAGCTTCTCTTTACCATTTCTTGAATTCTCAACCTCTACAATTAGCAGTAACAACACTGCTGTAGTTCACAGAAAAATGGCAAAGAAGATGGCTACATTGACCAGTAAAGCTTGGAACCTCCTTCGCTTGGCCTTGTTCTCCTCCCACAAAGGCGGCATCTTCCGGCGAAGATTCATGATCAATTCCTTGTCCAACTATTTTAAGCGCATTCCGACCGCAACCCACGATTCGATCCGTAATGGACATCGTGAATTCTCTTTCGACGAGACTCCAGCCTTCCGATTCAAGTTTCACAAGCCAGCTTCAATTAGATTCCATTATCTTCCTTGCATAAACCCATCTGTAGATTTCGATGATTTGGACGACGACAGTGGTTTTCATAATGGAAATAGTGAAAGGCACTGCGTTGGGTGTGATGTAGGAGAAGATTGTGAGTGGTGTGAATGTGAATTGAGGATTGGAGGGCGAGATTGGCGGCGATGAAGGGATAGATTCTAAGGCGGAGGAGTTCATAGCAGGATTCTATGAGCAGATAAGCTGCAAAGACAATTATCTTATTTACAATATAATGAGATGCTTAACAGAGGAACGAGTTAGAAGAGTTTTGATGTATAAATTTCTATTTCTTCTGTCATTTCTTTGTCATCACCAAACATAATTTCATTAATACCAACAGCTGCTGCGGCATGAATTTCATTTTGATAGCTATTCATGGAGTGGTATTCACGATTGTTTATCACATGAATTTTGCTCAGTTTCCAACATGCATTTTATTTTATTTTATTTTTAAATCAGAATGTTTTTATAAAAATTTAAAAAGAATTTGAAAAGAAATGTCTAAAAAATCTCTCTGAAATTCAAAATTAAATTTTTAAATAATTTCCTATCTTAAATAATTTTATATTCATCTTCATCATTAAACTATTTATTTTATTTATCTTACGCACATAAAACAAATTTCCTTAACATATAAATTCTGGGTGTTGAAACTTGAAAGTGACCTATGACAGTGAAATTGCGTAAGGCAGTAGGCAATTGAAGCGAATCCAGGTCGCCTGTACTATTGCTGAGTAATGCTTGGATGTCTATTAGCTAGCTGGGTGAGGTGGCCGAGTCCACATGGTAAAATTACAAGAGCGTGGTGGCCCACATTCATTTAGGAAAAGATATGTCGGTTTCTACTTTCTATTACTTTTAATTATTTCAATTAAAAATTAAAAATTAAAAATATTTTAAAATTAATTAATTTTAGATATTAAAAAAAAGTGATTTGATTGTTCAATAATAATTTTTTTTAATAAAACACATTCAGAAAAACTTTTTAATGAATTCGTCACTTTTCCTGAAATGAGGCAGTCTCAGATTTTGTAATTTAGAAAAAAATTACTATTTTCTACTTAGTGTCTATGATGTGTTGTACCAATTTTTTTTATAACGTGTGAAAAATTCAAACATATTCTTATTACAATATTTACAGATAAATCTACTGCTCTTAATGTATACCAAGATTAGATTCCAGAGACTCGAATTCACAATTTTCTCCTTTTTAAGACAAGAGATAACCAGTTGAGGTACATCCATCTTAAGATCTATTTTGAGTTTTTAAATTTATGTGTAGGAAATCTAGACACAGTTCTACTGAAATCCTACAGATCGTACTTCTATTCTTTAAAGTATCATAAAGGTTAGTACGTAGAGTTCAAACTTAACCCCTCTCATTTTTGAGACGGGAGGTAAAGATAGCTAACCCTCGAGGGGTTTGCTGTCTGATATTTTGTATCAGTGTTGGCTTGTTCTTCCTCTTCTTTATTCGTAATGTATATTTTAGAGATTTTTTTCATTTTTAAAGGAATAAAAGCACTATGCATGGAGACAAGACACACTTTGGTTGCGTCTGAATAGGGGTAATAGGGTAACTCGATTGCACTTATTTGGTAAATAAGAGGTAAGAATAAAAATTCAACTTTTTTTTTCATTTTTCAAAATTCTTTTTAAATAAAGGGTATTCATAATAGGGATTAAAAAATCAGCCAATATATAAATATCGGCCGAAATATCGACCGATATTTTTCTCTCTCTTCCGATATCGGTATATTTCTCTCTCTTCCGATATCGGTATATTTCTCTCTCCTTCGATATCGGAACTGTGAAAAAACCGTGGAAAACCATGAAAAATCGTGAAAAACCGCAAAAAACCGTGAGAACTCGTGAACCGTTGAAAACCGTGAAAAACCGTCAAAACCGTGAAAAACCGTATCGGTGTTTTTAAAAAAAAATAATTAAAAAAATAATTAAATACCGATATTTATGAATATCGGCCGATACGATATGTATCGGCCGATATTTGAACCTTTGATTCATAATGCCCCATAGCAAGGGTGCAAAAAACGCCGGCCGATATGATTCTCTCTCCTTTTTTGTTTTTTTGGTAAATATCAATATTATTTTATTATTTCTAAATTAAAAAATATAAAAAAACTGAAAAAGAAACTGTTTTTTTTTTTTTTAAATTGAAAATGTAGATATCGACAGATAATTTGACCTGGGGCCATCATCATTTTGAACTTTTTTTTTCTAAAAAAATACCTATATATATCGCCGATATATCGGCCATATCGACTGAGAAATGGGTTGTACGACCAATACAATACGTATCGGCCGATATTACATTGCTGTTAAAAATCGATAGATACGTATCGGCCGATATCTATACCCCTGTCCCAAAGTGACCCTTGATCAAAGATAACTCCAGATAACCCTGTAAAATTTACCCCCCTCATCCAAACACAGCCTTTGAATTTATAAGTGATGAATTTGGTGAGTGAGTAGACCACTCCACCAAAGGCCACACATGCAGAGTATTTACATAGTTCACCATCTACAAGGATATTATTATAATTCTTTCAAGGGTATTTTTATAATAGTGCTTAATATATAAAAAGGCATCTTCGTCACTCTACCATTTGAAAGAGGATTCCAATTATGTTGCTTCTATCAAAGTTTTATAAAAAAATCTTCTATTATAGAATTTTTTTATCTTAATATTTGCTAGTTTGCTTGATTTTAGATTGAAATTGCATTTATGATAGATTGATTGTGTTAAGATATGTTAATTAGATTATGATTGATTTAATTTGATTATAATAATGGTGGGATATAGGTATATCTCTCAATTAAGAAATTAAAATTATCAGAATTCTCAGTTACATTTTAAGATTATCTTTTTTTTTCTTGAATTTATGTATGAAAAACTGTAAAATATCCAGCATAAAACTCTCATAGGTGGATCCCTACCCCTAAGACATACTAAAGTTAAGCCGTGGGAGTTTGAACCCGTGATCTCCTACTTCCTGAAGTGAGAGATAACCAGCTGAGATACACCCACGTAGATATAACCTAAATTTCCATTCAAATAAAATTTTCAGAACTTTTGACCATCTAAATACCATACTATCTAAAGAGTTAAAAAGTATAGTAATATCTTTATTAAGAAAAATCATACTTTAATAAGAAGGTTTTTGTCAATATTGTACAGTATACTTTTTTTTGCAATCGATACAAACTGCAGGAGCCTTCTGCAAATTAACCAAAAGAAAAACACTATTTTAAAATTTAAATCTCAACGGAACATTTCTCACGTGGACGCGTTTCCGTCATTTCCGTCGGTCAAGTTCACTCATTTAATTAGCGGAAAGAAGTTCACACATTTGAATTTCAAATTCTAACGGCTCGGTAGACACACAGAGAGAGAGATGGTGGGGAGCAAGATTTCAGGTTTGTCATGGGCAGACGAGGTGGAGAAAGAAGAGGAGGAAGCTCAAGCTCTGGTCCTTGAACGACAGAACCCCACCAAAAAGCCCAATCCCTTTGGTTCTGCAAGGCCCAGAGAAATAGTCCTAGAAGAAAAAGGCATCGACTGGAGGAATCTCGACAACCAACTGCAATCTTCCAATCAAAGGTCATCTTCTTCCCCTTCTTCATCTTTTTGCTCTATCTATATTAACAGACAATTTTTATGTCGATCTTGACCGTTTTGTTCATTGAACACTCGTGATTTACTTTTACTCTAGTGAAAATAATAAAATTCATGATGGTTTTAGGAGCAGATCTTATAATAAACACTTGTGATTTACTTTTATTCACGATGGTTTCAGAAGCAGATCTTTTATGGGTTTTCCCCCTTTTCATCACATATACATTCTTCTTACTGGTTTTCAAGCATCCTGTTTTTTACACCCATCCAATAAATAGCCACATTTGGATTAAAATCCTTCCATTATTGACAGTGAAACATGAGGACCATGATATAAAAGTCTAGAAACTTAGGATGATCATCTCAGGACAATATTTGGCCCTGAAATTCATCACATGGTCTGGATCTCATCCTAATGGACTTGAAATTCATTCTTTTGATTTCTTTACTTTTAATTTATCTAATATTCAATGTACGAGTCGTTCTGTATCCAGGAAGGAGAAGAATCAGAACAAACCTCTTCCTCCAACAGAAGCATCAATTGATAGAAAAGACCAATTTTCTGTTACCAACAGAAAATCTGAACTAAACACCAGGCGTATCCAAACCCAGAGGCATGTCTGTGATCATGTTCTGCCATCACTCCTTTATTCAAACCAGAGGAAACAGAACATTGTGCCATCAGTTCCTCAGCTACGACTGACTTCGAAAAATGCCATGGCGGAGATGCATAGATGTCAAAACTCCAGCAGATTGGATTTCGGAGAACAGTACGTACAGTACAGGAGTCTTCACGAGCTTCACTTAGAAAAAGAGAACAGGAACCGTGCGCAAATGACGAGGGAATTCAATGTTGAAGAACTGATGCAGACCCACCACAACAGAGAGACAATGAGAAGATTGCATTATGGAGAAAGAGAAAAAGAGAACATGGAAATTGAATTTAGGAGGAGACACAGGTACATATTGATCGGTCCACCAGTAGAAGATCGAGCAAGCAGAGGGAGACATCTGGCTCTTATGGAATCTGAGCATAGAATGAATCCTGTTGGGCCAATGGAACCGGTAGCCTATGGAGGGAGAAGGGTCAATCTCAATGGAGGAGGTAGGATGGAGAGAATGGTGCAATCTGCGACGAAGAAACGTGATCGGAAGAATGCTGAAGATGGTGAACATGGAAGAAGGGCTTGCTTTCATTCAAATATGGAGGGAACTTATTTTGGAGACAAGTATGTGGGAGAATTTGGAAGATCAATGATTGAAAGGAGTGACTGGGAGGAGGACATGGTACATGAATTGATGAATCCTCCTCCAATGGAAGACAGAATCCCATATGATTTAAAACCAGAGAGCAGACGTTTTGTTGAGAACTCCAGGAAGAGAGGGATGGCATCGACACCTCTGATTGCCCATTACAAACAGAGGAGGAGAAGATAAATACTGCAATTTTCATTTCTGTTAGTTCAAAGTAGGATTTTGTTATTGGAAGGCATATGAGCTGGTATTAAAAGTCTGATTGTCATCTGTAATAGGCCATGTTAGGCTGGCCAAAAATTATGAAAGACATTTAAATCCAAATCGTTGAGTAATGTTAGATTTTGAAGCTTGTTTACATTCTCCAGTTACTTATATCATCATGTCTTAGTAGTACCAGCCATTGTCATCCAAAATAAGTGTTTTTTTCTTCTTCTTTTTCAAAACGTGATATACTGATACGTAGGAACTGATACATTGAACAATGATCTAAGAACAAATGTTCATTTAGAGGACAAGATTTTCTGGGCCCGATAGTAACTCTCGATTGATTCCCAAGTTTAATTGCCAAGTCCTTGGCCAAGAAATGGACAGATGCAGAGACATTCGTCAAGGAAATAGAGGTTATGAAATGGGTAAAGCTCATGGAATATGTATAGATCAAACAAGTACCAACATCTCTTCTTGAAATCTCCATGTTAAGATAAAAAAATATCATCCAAAAATAATGTGGGAAATCCATTTTTTAGCATAGACCTCTCACATTACGGTTAACAAACCACTTCTGAATCAACAATCGACAGTTCATTGGCTACTGAAAAACTAGCATCTCTTAAATGGAAAATGGAATTTAACTAACACTTGAATTTGATTCACACTCAACTTCAACGAACCACTCTCCGTAGACTTAACCGGTGGATGTGGATTGGGAGGTTTACACATTCATGTGAGATTACCCTCACCTCTAATGTCGGGTGGGTATACCCATGTTATCCCAAAAATAAAAAATTATTACATGAAGTTTGCTTTTATAAATTACATTTGCTCCACAAGCATCTTCAGAAGAAACTTCACCACAAATATCAGCTATACCCACTTAGAAATAATGAGAAACATCTAGAATCTGGAGCATTTACACACGAGTAGAGGCTACTATCCTATCTATCGGCCACAGCTGAAATAATACCCCACCAAATGATGTTTCTATCCAACATAAAAGAACGTTGTCATTCATCTCCATTGTAACCAAAACCAGAAAAAGTTCCTATTGATGCAAGTATTACTCATTCAGTACTAGCAAGCTTCTCTTCATCAACTTCAAAAGCCTTCCTTGCTTGTTTAAGCTCTTCATTCATGGATAACAGTTCTTTACATCGATGGAGTTTCGGCAAGTCCTAGTCAAGAAAAATTGTGTAAAAGGAATCATTTTACCATATTCAAGAAAAGAAAGAATATGATAGCAGTCAGCGCAAAGACCTTATGACATTAAAACAATGATCTACATATATGGATGGGTGTATCATGAAAGTTTACTATGAGTTTAATAGAACAGTTAACTAAGATCCAATATAGTAGGTTAATTTTTTAATTGGATTTTGCAAGTTATGAGTGCAATAATTGACATGTCACTCTAAGCATATCCTGCAGCCATTAGCAGTCAAGAATTAAGAAAATTATAATCAGTGAACAAATTACAGAGATGGAAGAAATTAAGCCTGAATGAAGAATCCTGTAAGTGAAATATATTGACATGATAACGCCTAAGCATAAAAGATCTAGTAAGTATATCATGTCAGGCAGCTATAGGGTCAAATCCTGGATTGATCCAAAACATAACCCAATACAGAAATCAGAATCTGAATCTGGACTTGGATCTAAAAAATAGAACGAAGTATTTTTTTTTCACTCTCTTTCAAAAAAACTTTTTAATTTTCATACAGTGAAGTATGACCAACAAGAATGATGCAAACCGGGAGGGGCAGGGTACCCAACCTCGATTGGCATTGCAAGTCGGGACCACTCTGGTCACCTCAACGCTGGCATTTGGCCAACAGTCGCGCTTACATGACTACTTGGTTAAATTATCAAATTAAATGGCTAATTGGATTCTCGTGTTGATTAATCAGAATTTGCACGACTTGAATGGCTAATGTGCAATCCAAACTCTGAATGCTTAATTCAAGTTGGTTTTAATTCACTGCTTAATTCAGGACAGTCAATCAACTCAGTACAGCAACACTCGTTGCATTCTAACTCAGCCTTGGCTGCAGTAAATTGAATGGCTTCTGGTAGCAAATTACACTCGGTTAAATGCATTAATTAGAGCGATTTCAGGTTGGTTTAGACTCAGTAAAACTTCCTGAATCCAGCTGAGTTTACACAGTATTAACCCAGCTGGTAAACATGTGTAAAACTGCAATGAACCCAGGCTGTTTTCAATGGTTTACTGCCTGGCTGTAAAGTAGCAACTCAGACTGAATTCCAAACAGTTTCTGCAGCTCATTTAAACGATTCAGGCTGGGCTCTTTCACACATTGCAACTCGGTTGTGAAACACAGTAAATAAACTGGTTAACTGTAGAGAATCAAGCACTGTTTACAGACCAATACTGCAGTCACAGAATATTTTCACAGCGAGTTTTCAACTCAATTTGAACTAAGCAGTAACCAGATTTATGGACTGAATTGACTGCAATCCAAACTCAAAAGTAACGGCAAACAGTGACTGAGTTCTGAGCTGTTTAGCGAGTCCAAACAGTTCCCTTCCTCAACGAGTTAATCATATATGAATTTAGAACACCCGTTTGAAGATCGCAACCAAATAATCAACACGAAATCCAAACACATACAGCCAATTAATTCAGGACATACCTGGGATTGAAAGTGAGTCCCCTTGACTCAGTTAATTTCATTAAGAAATTACAAGCCACTCTGCTCAACTCAGCACCCCCTCTGGGCCAGTATGCAGCACGGTCGTTCCTCCAGCCTGACCTCCACTCGTACTGCCTATAGGATCTGAACCCAGCTCGATCTCTCACTCCTATCTCTCCCTCAACTCAGTATTCTCAGGTACTGTTGTAACTCAGTCCTGGGACCTATCCTAGTCTCAAACTCGGCTGACCTCTCTCTAGGCCACCTCCTAAACTCATCATCAACAAGGCTTTTATAGAATCAGTCTAAGCCCTGTTTACCGACTCCTAATTCAAATCCCATGGAACGAGACATGTAAACTCACAACTTACAATTCATGTTTAAGCTCCTAACTTGTAAACTCAAGAGTCTCACACTAAGCCAATGGCATGTCTTGCTGAGTCGGTTGGGACTCATATAAAAGAGTCCCACACGTCCTTGAGTTTTAGACTTCAAATGTGACTCAGAGTCGCACAGTTTTGGCTTAATTTGAATATTGAATAATTTGAACTTTGACTTGACAGCCACATTTGAATTCAAACCACTTAGGATCACATTGTGACTTGATATGGAACTCATCCACAACTCCTTTATTGAGTTGGCCCACTTGAAGTTTCAAAGGATTCCATGCCCAAGTGGGGTTGATGAGTCCACTCAGTCTTGGGCTGTTGGAGAGCTTGGCCCACTAGTTGACTCGGACATTTCTTGTGTCTCCATGTGATGCGTCACAACCCCATCCTCACTCCTAATGTCCGCATCATTCTCTCCACCCCGAAAAGAACTCGACCTCGAGTTTGATTCCCCCTTAGCTGTACTCTCGAAGTATGAATCAAAGAACCTCTAGCAGAACTGATAAAGGCTTAGTATCATAGCCTAAAGGTTGTGGGTTTGAATCCTATGGGTATCAGTTAGACAGTCGGCCCCATGAAAAACAATTTGCCCAATCTAAATATAAATACAAACCCCAACTTGATGGGATAAATGGCATAAAAAACAGAGAAGAAAGAAGGATTATAAATTGGAATTTTCTTTTGAAAAGTGGAATTTTCTTTTCTTTCCCACTCATAGAATGACCTATACTTTCACTCAGTTAGAGAAGCATAACTCACACAGTTGACCTCAGATAGATGGAAAAGGCTATGATGATTATGGGTGATGATGATATTAAATAGCAAATATATACATATAATAGTAATTGGCCAAAGGGTTAGAAATTTAGTGACAAACCCTACTGTGCAGTTGTTCCAAAAGTGCACTTGGGACCACCACCAATCAAAGATAGTTTAGGGGAGAGGGAAAAGTTTGGGGAGCAGTCTGAGAATCAAGGATGCTCAAAACTCAGCCTGGCATTCAAAAAAAAAGAAATTAACCTTCCAAACCAACAGTGGATCTCTCTCTGATTAGGATCAGCATTGGAACATACCAATTCACATGGTAGATGGTGAGGAGCTTGGCCTCAACAGAGTAAGCTCCACAAGAGCTCAAAAATGAAAAAGTAATGACAGAATCATTTCATCATCAATGTGTTTTGAGTGTACTCGTGTATTATAGAATATAAAAAAAAAATACATACGAGCGAGCACACACATGCACAGAAAAATTCAGTTACTACATCATCCTGCATAAACTTTTGCAGTAGAATTACACTGTAACACATAATTATCACACATAATGTTTTCTTTTTTAAAATAGTAAGAAAAAATATTATTAATAAAAAATACAGGATACAGATACAATAAACAGTCCCCTCACATCATGACAGACCCCCATAAAAAATTCACCCCTAAAACCTCCAAAAAACAGATACAAAACCTAATTGCTCACATTTTTCTTCCCCTCTTTATTTTTGTCATGAAAGAAACCCACTTCCCAGTATTTTGTTTACTATAGTAGACTTTTCTAACCAAATTAAGACAGCCTCGCACACTCCTCGTCCCTAAATTTCATCACCATTATCCTGCTTAATTTGATCATTTTAATTGCATCCTTTGTGGAGACACCCCTTTTCTTCAAAGTTAGAAGGTCCACCACCTCCAACTCCTTAGATTCACATGCCACCTTAAGTGGCCTCTTAAAACTCTTTTCCTGTTTTCCGCCATTGAATCTATGGGATTAATAACACGAGCCACCACCTTCAGTCTAGGTCCATCAATGCCACCATCGTCCCCTTACTAGAACCCAGCCCTTTTAGCCAGCAGTATTGAAATAAACAAGGGGAACAATATCAATGGCAATAGCAACAAAAACAGCAGTATTGAAATTAGTGATTTCAACCAAAAAAAAATTCCAATAGAGAAGGTAAAAATAGTGATATCAACAAAAAAAACATTTTATCAATAGTAAGAACTTTAATTTCTGCCAAGCAGGGGTTGCTTCTAGATGTGGAAATTGTTAACAGATTGATTTAATTTTGGTTTTCCTTTTGTAGGGTCTTTGCGATCCTTCTGTTTTGTATCCTTTTCTTTTTATTGAAGTTGCCTTTAAAAAACAAAAAAACTTTAGTTTCTGCCAACATTTATCTTTAATTTCTGCAAGCAAAAACTTGCAGGGAAACTTTAATTGGACACAACTCTGGAAGAACAGGACCATGAGAACGGGAATAAGGCATTGATAAAAGACAGAGAAGTAAGTTGTGTGATGCAAATGCCATAACCAGTATCTGAGCCTCAAAAATAAAGGAAGAATCAAACTCTTGAAGAAGAGATATAAGCTCCAGAATTTCCTAGTTTCTCAAGATACAACACTATAGCAGGGAACAGGTGCCTGCTACCACACCAATATTTTTTTTTTTTTTTATCAAAGGTATCCACCTACACCAACTAAAGGTCAGTACAGAATTAATTTATACTTCTCCCTGAGGAAAAAATTTCAAAGTCCTTCCTCATCTCTCAAGCTAAAGCACTGCAGTGGAGAACAGGTACCCACCAGCTATCAAAGGTATCTACCACCACCAACTTGAGGTTATCTGCTACAGAGTAAAGAATAATTTTACTTGTCTCCCTAGGGAGACAACTATGAGCCTGTATTTGATACTATTACTAACTTCAGTCAACACTCCTATTGCCTTGCTAGATACCAAAGATCTAATTTACCTGGAAAGAACATGCCATCCATAATAATTGATCCTGTATTTCCTTATCATCACCTATCCATTGCGCATATATTACATTATAGAGGTTTTACTGTATATATATATATATACAGTAAAACCTCTATAATGTAATATGGTTGGGACCATACTACATAACATTATAGAGGTTATTAAATTAGAGAGACTAGAAGTATTCCTTTCTAAAAATCTCCTTAAAACTCTCACCTATCACTAAAACGTCCTTTCGGCTTCTCTTTTTGAAAATAAATCACTCATTTCGGCTTATCAATAAGTAAATCTCAGATTACTTTTCCCGAGTTTAGATGATGTAGTTTGTGAGGTCATTAGTCATTTTTACAGTAATTTTGTATTCTGAACGTATGAAATATTACTTTACAAAATGGTTGGGGCAATACATTTTTATTCTGAATGTATTAAGTACTGAGTTAGAGAGATTTATTACATTTTGAATGACCCTGAGGTTGGGACCAACTGCCGATATTATTTTAGACAAGTTATAACTTTATAAAGTACTACATTACAAAGAGTTTACTTTATAGATATACACGATCTGCAGACAACAATAAGCACTAATCTGGCATAGAAATATTCACTTTACCCTTCTTACACCCAGCATCCCTCACAAGCAGGGTTATGCGGTCGATCTTTTACTGATATCATACACTGCTAAGCCAAACCACGTATTTATCCCCTTCTTAAAAATCCATATACTGCTAAACAGCCCCAGAAATGGTAAACTTTCAATACAACAGACTTAAACATTAATCTTGCATACAAGATAATAAGTGAACATCAAACAGCACAAAATCCAAACACACATGCACCTTTCAGCATCAATCAAAGATGCAATAAATGAAGGTTATAAAACTTCATATGTCGAGAGAGTCCAAATAATAATCATTCAAGTAAAGAGGGTCCAAATCGTCCAACCCAAGCTTCAAAGAGGAACCCCCCATATGCAAGCAAGGATGTTATTGATAACTAAAAGAATTCTTTTTGAGATTAAAAGGGAGAAAACTTCATCATAGGGTACCTTACGAATTAGAAATAGAAAGTCTTCAGTCAAAAGCTTCCCTCGCTTCGATGCAATATCATGGGCTTTATGCACCTGTAGATATACCAATGGCAAGAAAGATCAAAAAAGAATAAATACATGAAGCCATACAGTGAAGGGCTTCAGAAACTGTCATTTGCTACAAGTCGAAGTATGACAAACAGACTGGTAAAAGATTTTGAAGAAAAAGATGACAGGTAACTAGAAACACCTTAACGCTTCCTAGTAATTCCTTTCCCTTTTAATAAAACAATTACCAATTCACACCAAAGAAAATGGCCAGACAAAAATACATAGTACTATACTAATAGAAAACTTGGTTCTATATCTCACAAATGGTAAGATTAACTGCAACCTTTCATCCTCATGAAATCTTAGTTTATCCATGACAGATTGTAGAAGATGGAGAAATTAACAACAGTCCCAGAACAAGAATTCTATAACTTTATGAGTTTCAATGAACTTGCAAATAGTAGTTGTTCATAAAGCATATACATGAAAGCATAAAAAAAAAACAAAGAATTATTGGACTAACCATATCTGTCACATACTCAACAACAATGTCTTCAAGTAGAGAGACAGTCTCCGGAAGAGGCTGTAAAACCAAGACAGGGCAACTTAGTCAGGTAACTCAACTAATACAATTTAGTATAGCAAGCTATTGATGAACTGATTGCACTATGAGATGGTCAAAGCATATGCAATTTATGGGAATGGTCATAACATAAACATTATGGGTACACCTGCAAGTGGAACAGCCAACACAATGACTTTGAGTTGCTTAATTCATGATTCTATATGCAGAAAATGAAGTTTACTAAAATTGAGAAGAATAATACTGAATGCAACCTTGCAAGGGATAGCTCAACTAGTAGACATTTTGGCTCAGGAACCAGAATTCCTAGGTTCGAGCCCGTAGTCACCCGATGCCCGTGGCTTGTGTGCATCCAGAGTTTTATCCAACACCCGTACTCGGTGAGAGGTGGGGGTCTTAGGATTCTCTATCATCAATATATATAGACACACACACAGGGGTCTTAGGATTCTCCATCATCGGCATGCGCGCGTGCGCCACGCACGCAGAGACAGACAGACAGACAAAGATATAGATATATATACACACACATATATACATATATGTACATATATGTATACATATATACATACACATACATATACACACACACACACACACACACACACACACACACACATATATATGTATTGAACACAACTCATACTTCTTTTAGAAAGCTAACTTGACTCGAACCCAAAGCCATATGGATTTAAATGATTGATAACTCGAAATAGAATTACAGTTTCAACATTCTAACAAAGTTGTTACTTACATTGGGATCATCTCCAAATCCATACATCATGTGCTGCACTGTAGCATCAACCAACAAACAAGAAACACATCTGTCACATATCACAACCAACAATAGACGATTTCACAAATGATAACCTAGAGTGCTTCAAGCTCCATCAGGCCAAATAAAGGTTCTATGGGGTCTACCTGGAAGTACAACCACTACAACCAATAATCAAGAAGGGTGGAGCTGGGTAGACCTCTTAAATCTTGAAGTACAGTTGTATAAAGTTTCAACCCCATTAGACATGTCCAAAAGTTTAACTGCATCCATGTAGCGCATCAGCTAATTAGTGTTGCATGGGGACATAACAATTCAGAAGGCGGGCTAGCGGACATGAAAGAGATGGCAAAACTGGCTCAAGAGTCCTGCAACTCAAGCTTTATTAGGCTTGATAGAGCTCAAAGCTCTCTGGATAGATTTTATAACCCAAAACCAAGTTGGCAACTCAAAACTAGCAAACCAACTAAATATTGTGATAAATGAAATGGGGGAAGATGACTACTTACAATCTTTCTGGAAGACTCCACGCTTGCGTTTAAAAGAAGTCTCTGATGGTTGTGATGAACTGGCTTTCGGCTTTGAAGAGGGTCCTGCTGAAGAATTGTGCATTGCTGATGTCCAATTATGCTAACCTTCAACCTTTCAAAAAAAAATTATGCTAACCTTCAATTCAACTCAACATCTTAAGATTAAAGAGAAGTAATAGTACACCCACAATTGAGAGAAAGCCGGAGCCATCAAATACCAAAATAAAGAGCAGGATTCGTTACAACATGACCATCCATTAACTAAACCCTCCATTTTCAGAAATTCCAACATGTATGCAGAAGACATGGAAAAGGGGAAAAACCCACTATAAACAAACGATCCTATCCATCAGTGTCCATCAATCGAACAATTAAACCAAGAATCTCATGCTGAAACCCATCACAAGAAGCACCTACAATCAAATATCACCATAGTGAAACTCACCCACATGGCACTTTAATGAATAGACAAATCGTCAAACACTTCCCAGGCAATGGGGGACTAATACATCAATAAATACATGTTTAGAGAGTTCTGTAAAAACTACAGCTGAGAAGCCGACCCCGAATAAATGGGATAAAGCCGAAGAAGTGGACATAGAATGCAATGAAACATCCACACCCTCTCCCCATGTAAATATCCAAATCTACAAAAGCTCAAAGGAAAGAAAATGAGGGACGACGAGGTTGGTGTTTCCTCTTTCTCTAAATCTGATCCCTTCAAAGTCTCTGATACAGCAAAATAAAAACGGAGGAGAGAAGAAGAATACCTGCAAATGCTTTGCTTGAGTTGGACGTAAGTGAAGAATACAGTGAGGCGAAAAATTTCTCCCGGCCCAAGTTTGTGAGGAATCTCCTCTTGCGGGGTGCAGATTCAATGCTGTTAACGATGGACGGCCAGAAGAAGAAGGGCAGCCGTAAGATATAAGTCAGATGACCACCCGCTGACAATACCTGAGGGTAATAATGTGCGAGTTCGCACCGAAAAGAATGGCTGAGATTAAGGTTGCGTTTGGATCAAGTGTAAAGAGGGGAGTACACGGGTAACCCTCGTTTTTCCCTACCTCAAACCCCCGTCTTTACCTCCCCTTATCAAATCCGAAAACCCCGCGGTCGGCAATGGTATTCATATATCCCATCCCTCTCGTTACCTCTTTCGTATTCTCTTTCCCTACCTCAAACAAAGACTCTTCTTTCCGCGAAAGTTTCCCGCGAGACTACGACAGGTACTCTTCCATCTTCTTCTCATCTGTTGGCTGACCGACGGTAATCCTGTGTTCCCTTTCTATTTTCCCAGGAATATTATAGATGATTTCATTTATTTTTTTTTAATTTGTCTCTTTGGTTTCATTCTAACTCTTTTAGGAAAGAGAAGAGAGATAAAAGTTGAGGTTTTTTCATTGTTATTATTATTTATTTTTTTGGGATTGAGGTGAGTTTATTTCCTTGTTTGTGTTTACAAAAATTCTCTTTTTAATTTTTAAGCTTTTTTGCTGAACCTGATTGAAAGAAGCAGATGGATTAAATGGGATTTTTCCTTATAATCATTTGTTCCTTGTAGTTAGTTATTTTTTAATTGATGAATATTATTTAGTAATTATATTTTTATTTTTTATATTATATAAATTTCTTAAAAATTATTGATTCTCTGTTAATATATCAATTTTTCCTCTATTTACCCATCTCAATTATCAAAAAAGATAAGAATAACAATTACAAAAGATATTTATAATTGATTATCTATTCCTACCTACTCATCGTGGAAACTTTACTCCCCATTTAAACGTAGCCTAAAATGTAGAGAGAGAGAAATACTCAAATTGAAGCAAAGGTACTTCTTGCACCTCCATTTTCTTGCAACCCATCGTCCAACCACCGGCCATCACACTTGATTGCTAAGTGAAAAGCCCAGTGATCCTCTCACTGACACTTTTTATACATAGACACGGGTTTTACTGTGATGCTCATTTTGTCATTCATCTACCATACCAAAAAAGTTTGGAATGTCAGAAATCGGCTATCAATCGGATCCCTTAATAATTTTCGGCAAACCGATTTACTGTTTACGGGTGATTCGGAGAGCAGATTTTACTATTCACAAGTGATCCGGTCTTGATGAGCCGATTTCTGATATTCCTATTGTTTTACATTTTTTGTACGGAGAGGTGAAAGACAAAATGGGCATCACGATAAGACCCATGTCTCTATACACAAAGTGGCCGTCTGAAGATCGCTCACTAAGTGAAAACCCTAACATTATGGGTGGAAAACGAATTCCACGTCCACAAACTAAAAAGGGAATACTCTCTCCAAATTTGGCATTCTTCCACGTAGGCATAGTCAATGGACTCTCTTTAATACTCTCACTCCAACTTGGATTCCATCTTAAACATATATGACTTACAAGTATACTATTGGTTAGAACATGTGGCAAGGTCTCATTAGTTGCTTCTCTCTCACATGGGAGTGTTAGGGTTCTCACACAGCTTTGAACCCCCAAATGTGAAGCACATGCCAAGCGCTGGCATTGAGGGACGCACATGATTGGTGGAGGGTAGGCATATTATTGAATGTAAATTTTCTATTTTCATTCTCATTTGTTGATGTTATATCCTATATCTATATTCCTTTTTTCCAACTCCTATCACTATAAACAGTAGTCGTTACTAACCTTGTAGATCATTAAGTTTTAGAATTGTAATTTGAATGAAAAAGATCAAAGTGTGGATTTTAGTTTCTTTTAAGTTTTCTTCTAAATTCTAGTTCCAAAGTTATTTGAATTAAAATGTGATTCACATTTCCTCTTTATAATTTAGTTTTTTAGAATTGTTAAAATTTTTATTATCTTTGAAAACTGCATCTTTCATTTTTAATTCAATTAAACTTGAAACTAGTTTCATTAGAAACTAATTATCATAAGACTTGCATGAAGTTTGTATTTGATCCTGATCCAGCACCACATCAAACGGATATTTGATTGGTTTCTTTTGTTGGAAGTTGATACTATCTTTTCCTTCAACATTCATACAATTGAAGGTTCAATACTATCTTGGCTTTCATCACTTTTCAAAACCCTTTCAGATTCATTTTTTTCCCTAATATTTCATTTTAAAAAAGTTAATTTATTTTCATATGGAAAATTTCATTCATTTTTTTGGAATAACACGAGTATCCCATCTTAAATGAAGGTGGGAATAATCTCATAGATAACGAAACTATCTATCAAATTACTCCAAGAGAAGTCAAATCCAACACCACCCCTAAGTTGTTTCTAGAAATCAGGGGTTTAAGGCCAGGCTGATATGATTCTCTCTCCTCTTTTTACTTTTTTTTTTGTCAATATTGGTATTATTTTATTTTTTCTGAATTAAAAAATATAAAAAAACCGAGAAAAACTGTTTTTTAAAAAAAAAATTAAAAATGTAAATATCGATTAATATAGACCGATATCTGAGCCCAGGCCCATCACCATTTTTTTTTTTAATACCGATATTAATCATATCGGCCGATATCGAATCGATATGATTCAACGATATATCGGCCATATGATTACTGTATCGCCGATAAAATACGTATCGGCCGATATTATACAGACCTTAAAACCCGTATCATATCGGCCCGGCCGAAATTATCACCTTGCTAGAAATATCATAAATTAGAAATATCAGATTGAAAATTCAGATATAAATGGGTTAGCAAAACCTACAGTAAATATGGGCAGTGATTCTTTATCAGTAATTTTTTTTTTTCTACAGTTTTCCAAATTACAAAAGCAAAAGTGAGAGCCTCGTGTATGGACCTGATTTGAAGCCTTTCTATCAAAGTATCAAGGGAGGCTGGAGCAGCATCCTTAAGAGTCTTTCGTTTCACAACGAGGATAAACACCTAACATTTTCAGGAAAGTGACAGATCACGATTCTTCTTATCCAGCTATTACATTTAATATAACAATGGACCCATAATACAAGATTTTGGTTATGTCAATGACAATTTAACATCGTCGCATCCATGAATTGATAACTCAGACAGCCGCGATGTTGATGGTAGCAGCGATAGTAATAACAATGATGGAAGAAACAACAGATTGGATCGTATTTTTAGTGATGAAAAACAACACATGATGATGCAGGTTTTTCTTACTACTGGGCTTGTGAGCACAACGAACAAATATGCTGACAGGACCCTTAATTACACTGAAGAGTTACCGGATGCTCGGATGAACTGAAATGGTACAAAATCCTCTTAATGTGTGAAATTCAGGGTATCTGGACGGGGCAGTTGAATCCAGATTTGAACTGACTGGCCTAGGCACAGCCCAGAGAGTACTCTCTCCCCAGCGAAAGAAATTTTCATTGTTCCATAATCTCAATGGACACTTAGTGACAAACAACAATAGATCACAGAGCCGAAAAAAAAAAACACTGATTGCATCTACACTATTCAAAAGTAAGTGTGCCTGTTAGCAGAAGAGTAGTTGTGATGTTATAAAATTTAGTGTTATTGAAGAACTTTGTTTCATGTTCTGCACATGCATGGTGTAAGAGGATTTTCCCAAAGATCGTAGTTTGGAAAGGTTTCTTCTGGCAAGCCAGTTCGAGTCTGGTGAGTGACAATGACGTCTTCCACAAATGTTGCCCAACCCATATAAGGATCCCCAAAGGATTTGGACATAAGTCCCTTGTCTGGTTTTATTGATTTCAGCCGGTGACCCATGTACCTCCGTGCACCGATGATCAATTTGGCAAAGTTTCCACCATGTGTCATCACGAAGACGTCAGATTTCAGACATACTAAGAAATCAAGTGCAGCCAAGCTTGTAACATGCTTCCGGAAACCATCCAACTCCTCTTTGGTCGCCAAATCCTCCTTAGTTACCTGAAACCCAGAGCAAAATGGTAGTCAATAAAATACAGAATCACCACCATAGCATCATAACATGATTTTGGACAAATGGCCTTGTGATCCAATCCATTGGTTAATGCGCCTCAAGACCATCATCCAATAGTCAGCACCGTTTGC
This sequence comes from Chimonanthus praecox, assembly GCA_022113865.1. NCBI lineage: Eukaryota > Viridiplantae > Streptophyta > Magnoliopsida > Laurales > Calycanthaceae > Chimonanthus > Chimonanthus praecox. Next base: position 232,788 of record JAINRJ010000123.1, read on the forward strand.
ACTAAATGTCAACAATGGGATGTTAACAATTCCCATTGTTTCCTTCCTATAAAAAATTTGAAGATTGTCAACTAAAGGTTCAGGGTTCTCATATAGGCTGGGTTCCTGAGATATGGACCATATGGCCCACAAGTCAATGGTCTTCATTCTTCAATCACAGAGATCACTAAATCAGGTCCACATGTACCATATCAAGACTTCAAGAATACATGAAATCTTGGGTTGACGTCCTCCAGGATCAAATAACTTTTCTAAAAAGATCTACAGCAACAAATAATTCCTAGGCCCAACTATGTGAATGCATAGAAGTGCTTAGCTGGCCACCAAATATACAAGAATAAAACTATCTAGCCAACCCGCTACCACACAAAGCAGAAAAATAGTGTATTTTTCAGGTCTTCCACAATATCAACCTCAAGAAAATGTTTAAAAAGAGGAAGGAGTAGTTTCAGTCAATTGGCAACAAATAATTCCAACAAAAACCTCCTGTTTTTTTTAAGAGCTCATCCTGTATGTCTTAAAAGAGGAGGCATCAGCAAGTAACCTTTTGTATAGTTTTAGGTAATTTTCAATGAGGAATGGTCATAGGTTTTGATAGCATCTGGGTGGAGGGTGGAGTTGAGAGCCTCTCTACTATGAAAAAGAACTTGAAAATGCATCAACCAACCACTTTTAAAGATACACAGAAGTGCTAGTTGGACCAGCATTACCACGAACACAGAAAGAACAATAAAAAATAAACTGTTGCTTCCCATTCTGAAAATCACCATCATCATTGTCAAAGAACTTGTCTCATTGATATGGAGTCAGCTCTTCAAGTTCTACTTCCCCTTACTGAACATCAAGTGAACCAACTGACGCATTGAATGTTTTAACAGAACTGGCTAAGTGGAGGTTAGAATATAAATATTCTTCTAGAAGTTTGTCTCATTCTCTAAAGACAAGTGGCCATTCCCCTTCCTGGAAGAAAACTTAGAACACATTTTTCACTTCTCTTTCTACTGGAAGAATTCGCAAAATCAGAGAATTCTGTGATCCAGAAACAAGTAAACCACGACACAGAGCAATCACACTAATGTCAAGGTGGAAAAGAGTATTACCAAATTTGGAAACATGTTCCTAAGAGGTGCCATCCGATTCTGTCCCCCATAAACCTGTCCAGATGCAACGTATATTTGAGTTTCTTTAGGATATCCCATTGCTCGAAGTATGACAGCCACTTCCCCAGGTTCAAGTGGACAGCGTCCTTCCTTTCTCTTTTGCAGGGCCAGCTGCCAAAGGTGAGATCCATTCTGCATTGATGCATACCATTAGACTAGCAGTATATCAACAGTTTTCAGGTATTTTTCTTTATCTAGTTCACCAAGATATAATGTTCTCTGCATGAGAGAGATTCTTAATTACCTTGTAACGTCTAGGCCATTCCTTCTGTCTATAAGCTGCCATCATTGCTTTTTCCTCTCTTGTCCCGACAAAATCACAGAATGACAGACCCACCATACCTTTCTCAAATCTCAAATGAAGAGCCCTTTCAAAAAAGAAGGTCCACGTTCTTAGAATAGGAACATATGAGAATAATATTGTACCATTTTCTCAGCTTTAGGAACTTTAAAGCATGCCCACCTTTCAGGTATACATGTCATTTATATGAGCCTACTTTGGGTTGAATATAACCCTAAACTTGTTCCCATGGGTGAAAAACAGTCCTATTTTGCCCTTGTTAATTGTAGGCTGCTAATGATAATTGCCCATTCAAAAGTTCATAACATAGGGAGACAATAGGGCATGCACCAATCCACAATGCAGCTCGACATTAAGGCATGAACCATTTCACGATTCAGCCCAACATACAAGTAGCATCGATTACCAAAAAAATGACCTTGGAATCATAGCTTGCAAAACAGAAAACGTTGTGACACTAACTGCCACATAATAACATGGAGTGGTGCATCACTAAAAAGCTAATTAGATAAAGAAGAGGGTTCAGGAATAACACAACTAAAGTGAGTTACATGTATGGATTTTTACTGCCAGTACGGTTCCTCATTCTTGATGCTATCTGATCGGCCATTTCCTCAATCTCAGGCAAGAACTTCAAAGCATGGTAGTTTACCCTGCACCTTAGCCTATTAATTTCTGGTGGAACATTATCATACCTGAAATTGGGGAAACCTCGTCAGTATTAATAAAAAGAATAAGCAACAGAATACATTTACATCTAAAAAAAATATTACTGATTTACTGATAAATATTAAATAAAGGTAGCACTCATTTGTGGAGGATGTAAGGCCACTTTGACTAGCATGCATTTTTTTTCAAAATAATGATAAAAATACCATTGAAAGAAGAGAAGAATAGAAAGGACAAAAGGAAATTCATTAGGCTTTGAAAGGAAGCTCAAACAAGCTCTAAAGAAGAAACAGAATAAAAATAATACTCTCTCTGTCCCAATTTAGTTGTCTTATATGGATTTTGGGATTGTCCCAAACTAGTCGTCTCATTCATATTAGAGTAGCATAAAGTGTATTGAAAATGGATGAGATCACATGCAGTGCTAGCCTTATATAGAGAGTTCCTTAAAAAATATAAATGTTTCAAATGAGACAACTAAAATGGGATGGAGGGAGTATGATAATATTAAATCAATCTCCTAATTTAGCAATATCTCCTTCAGAATTTGCCAATTTAGGTATATTTAAAACAAAAATGTTATTGCCTGAAGAAGTATGAATCTCTTTTGTAAAATCTAGATTCCAGAACTTGGACATGTGCTCTTTTGTCCGCTCATGTGAGATGGAAGAGATTCAAGCACCTTGTGAGATGCAATAAGAGGTGAAAACAGTTGGAAGGACACATTATAACCCACTGCTTACCCTAGCCTGTCAACAAAAGGCTTTAGGGCCATTATCTTCTTCTCTTTTATCCGGGGCAGAACATTGTCAATATAGAACTGTGCTGGAGCATACTTTGGGATGTTTTTAACTGTGCGCCTGCCACAAATCATACAAATTTCTTTCAGAAAGGTGCTAGTGAACAAAAGTAATTAAAGTATGTGCTACAAAAACTATGCAACTGATTATTAGGGGAAAAAGGGAAGAATATTTACACAAATGTCATAACATTGTTCTCAATCACTAAACATAACGGGCTTTTTTTCTTTTTGGTCTATACCTTTTAGACCTTTCTCTTGTACTATACGTTTTTCTTTAATAATATTTCTTCTTAGTTAGCGCTCAAAAAAAAATATCACTAAACAGAACGTAAGTAAAAATTGCGAGTAATTGGACCACTTTATGTATTTCTTGAACTTTTAGGGTAAAGATATTTGCCGGTAAGTAGTTGGCACCTTTTTTCCTCCTTGTAGTTCCTCATTAACTCCACTGTTTACATCTTGTTTCATAATTTGGATATTTTTAATTGAGCACACCATAAAGGCATACAATATCTTCTGGAGAAGTGCATAAGCTGCATTTTGATTAGTCCAATAGCACTCACACCCACCGCCACGCACACATGCGCACATGTGCATGTGGGCACACACACTCATACACAACACATGTGCGCACAGGGGCACACAAGCCCTTCATGTCCTCCGCTTCACCATCTAAAAGTCAAACACTCGTGCCTTTTCTCACAGCCATACTCTCTGAATTTGGATGCAAATCATATTCCTATCTGAAAAGAATAAATCCAAGCCTGAAAGTAACATATTAAAAGATATAACCAAATCTTTAGGGCATTGCAAAAATAAATGAATCTGGATAGGACTCATTGATCTAGCTCAAATCCAGCCTCTTGACAGCCCTGGTTAAATGTTGAGAAGAAGATGATAATGAATGTAACAAACCTTATACTTGTGAACAGCTCTGACTTGTCAGGAAACCATTCAGGAATATCGCGTACAATACGCACATCATCCTTCAAATATTCAATAAAATGATCAACGTCAAAGATGTCTTCAAATTTCCTGTCCATGCAAAAAAGAAAAGTTACCATTAAAACACAAAGAAGCTGCCATGCTACAAGCCATATAAGTGAATGAAAGCAAAACATTGCACCACTGATATAAGTAACTGATGAAGTTACAATAAAAAAAAATGAAGAAGGTTCCATGTTACAAACCATATAAATGAATTAAAACAAACATTGCACCACAAACATAAGGACGAAGGAACTACCGAGCATTTTTTTATGAAAATGGTGCTGAAGAACTACTAAGCTCCTTAAAGAAATATTAAAAATGAAGTTGTCGATGGGATTGGGGCTTAGATGATGATGATGAAAGTTATTGAAGACGATGTTGAAGAATCACTGATTAATGGATGGGGGGATGACTTCCTATGGAAATGTCAAGATTACATGGGACATGTATGAAGCATGCCAAGTGTTAAAATTACATGTGGAGAGGCAATAAAGTCCATTATTGGAGTTGGGCTTGATAAAGGGTTCACCATGAGTATCATTTGCACTAGCAATTTGAACAACTGAACAAGAACAGTATGGCATGAAGTTCAGTTTAAAAGAACATGGGATAAAGTATATGTTGTTTGCAAAGGATATGATACCAATTAGTGGTGCATAAAATCAACTAATTGATAAGCTAGAATAAGGAAGGGTGGGGAGCTTTCATGGAAAATAATTTGAAATTTTGAAAATGAAGGAAATCATTAACTATAGTGTAATTTTAGTGGATCCAAGACTAGGGAGGATAAGTTGGTTAAAAACCTAAAACATAAAATGACTTTAGAAAAAAAAAATATTGGGTGCAGAAATAGACCAAAATAGAGGGCTTAATTTGTGCATCTAAGTCACATATGTACAAGTACAAGTGTTGGAGTCAAGATGGGTGCAAGGTGTTGCACTCGGCAATCTATAAAAAATAGGACACTAGGACATGACACCATATTTAAATAAATTTAAGTCTAAATTTATTTTAAATGAAAATAAGTTGCGAAAATAACACTAATTGAAAACAATGTACTAGTTTTACCCCAAACATTTAGGTGAAAATATATTGATATTTTAATTAGGTTTTAAGAAGGGAAAGGTATTGTAGTATTTTAGTCATTTTCAACACCAATGTTAAAAAGCACTAAAAGAGCCCATGAAGCATGGGTGCAAGTGTTTGACATGGGTGTGAGTGTCTATAAATTACCAACACAAGTGTGTCACATATTTTAAAGTGTCCATGCAACATAGATGCGTTGACTTAAAGTTTTCTTAAATAGATTAGAAGAAGAAGAAGAAGAGAATTTGGTGAGAGAAGAAACGGAAAGAATTGAGAAGGAGAAGAATTCCTTGTATTTTTTAATATATTTCCAGATACAGATGAACAATCCTTAAATAACGAAACAATGGAACTGTCTCCTAAGATGTTGAGATAGGAGAGAAATTGAATTTAAAAATCAAACGCTAGTTGATCCTAATCTACTTAGCTATACAGGAATGATATGTGGTAAATACATTAGGGAAAATCACATATGGTAAATGTAACAGGAACACTCTGGACTATCATACTTGTACAAGCAAAAATATTGGTACCCCTTGGACTATAGCTAAAATGATACTACTCCACAACAAGATTGGCATGATGAAAATAGGAATGGTGTAAGTCAGTAAAGAGGAAGCAAGCACATCGATTAAAGAGTCATTTTAGTAAAACCCCATTCTTACATTAGTCTTTTTCTTGGTAAAGGTTAAAAATTCATTAAAAAGGAATAATAGATACAAAAAAGCCACAACGTTTTGATGAAAAGCAGTGGACGAAAAACAACAAGGAAAAAAGACAATAAAAAGTCAGTGCACAAACATCATAGAAGCACTTAAATGAGCCAGTTAATCAGCTGAAGACTAAGATGATCTATGAATTTTTTATCACAAGGGACACGTAAGAATGGATCAATTCTCTAATTTGTCCTCAATGAGGTATGCAAGAATCATTGATAGGTTGAATCCCCATTCCATCAAGACACAAAAGTATGTTAATTACCTTTAGTATTATCAATGAATATGTAAGGAATTTCAACAAATAACAACCAAACACAACCCTAGTACTTAAAGGTTGAGAAGCTACAGATTAAAGGCACTAGAGAGGAGAGGGCGACCTTTGAAAAATATGGAGGGAAGGAATAAAAAAGGCCATGCTAGACTGTAGAGAGACCGATAGTGTGGTTGGTAGGGTCACTAGAGAAGAATAACTCATAACGCTGACCCCAGATATATGGGATATTGGCGGATGATGATGATGATGATGATGATTTCAAAAAATGACAACTCTTTAATAAGGCTTTCACCTCCACTTCATTTGCTTTAGAGCAAAAGTTAGATCAAAAGGGATGCAATAGTTGCACTTTTGGAGGCCCTAAGACTACCACCTATACCACTGAACCAAGGTTGGAGAAGTGGCCATCAAGTTTCAACTTTAGGTAGCCCTCAGATGGTAGAGACCACAAGAGAACTGCATGAGACTCAAGTGGCTTTGATTCCAAACAGGTCATACAACCTCTAAGAAAATCCAACTTGGAAAGATGCTTAAAAAGATGGCAACAAAATAGTAAATGAAATGACCTTTAGTTGTGCTGACAGAGCAACTCTCTTATCTTTTCTTTTCTTTCTTTCCTGAAAGAGCAATTCATTGTGCTGAAGAAGATCTCTTAATGAATCATATGTTATTCCGTGCATGCCGAACGGACCATAAGGCTGCCAAAGGAGTTCAACTCCAAATAATATGGCAACATGAAAAGGCAAAACCACCAGACCAAGTTAACCAAGTCTGCCACATTTTTTCTTTTGAAATGGTAACTGTATTAATTAGAAAAAAGCAACAGAGGAACAAGGCTAAAGAAAAACAAAAGGCCCCGCAACCCCGGACACCCACAACCCCAAACAGCCAAAAGCGAGCAACCACTGTCACAAACCCCAAGTATGCCACTTATAGTGCAAGTTCTTTTGCCATGGAGAGTTTGACTACTTCTGACAATATGTTTATTGTGACGCCAGGCATTTCCAACAATGTATTGATTGAGACTTGAAATGGGTCTCAGGATGTCATTTGTTAAAAGCTATTTTGCATGCCAAGTCTAAAGAGATTCTTTCATTCTCTAAACACTAAAGAGTTGGTTTGGGTGTTTTTATTTTCCTTTCTCCTTGTGTTCTTGTCTCAGTTTTGACCTTCTTTGGGTGGTTTTTTTTTTTATTGGTACTATGCTGTTTCCTATTAATAAATATGATCATCATTCAAAAAAAAAAAAACACTGAAGAGTTAGGTCAAGAAAAGAATTTCAATTGCTGATGTTAACAAAGATCTTTGTAAAGGAGGGTATCGGGTGATCAACTGATCATCATGTGTACATGGGAAAGTCTTCTCCTTCTTTGGGCAATTTTTTTTTACTTCCATTTTTGGATAAGATTTGTTATCAATAAAAATATAACTGACCTTGTGTACTAGCTATGTTAGAAACTTAAAATGCAAAAACATATGAAAGAAACAAAACATTTTCTGATATAGATATGCAAGTGACAGATGTCGCTTTGCTTTAAAAAAAATGAAAGCTTTGTTAACAGTCCCATATATATTATTAACAACTAAAACTGACTGACAACAGTTGGTCAAGATGGGAAAGTGTCATGTTCTTACGTTTGATCTTTCCAAATTTGGTCTTGCTTCAGTATTGGCAATATAAGAGTCGCATTCATTATTTTGGCCACAGCAACAGCATTACATATCTGCAAGGTACCATATGCATTAGTAAACAAGTATTCTAGTTTGAGTTGTATGATTCGAAACATAAGCATTAATCAGAATTAACGACTAGGAGACAAAATCCTGTAGAACAAGCTAATATTCATTGATGCAACCTTAGAAGTTGTGGTTCCAGCCACATTAGAATAAATCACAATTTAATTTCTATGAAACGTTATGCATATGAACAATATTGTTCCAAAACGAAAATAAACACAGGTAAATCATAATGAAAGGGAAATACAATTAGCTATTTGGATTATTCATCTAGAACATTATAAGAACCCAAGGTTTGATAGGAAATATAGATGAAACAAAAATGATAGAGGCAATTTAAGTGTTTTTTTTTTTTGAGTGATCAATAAGAGGGCATAATTCTCATGTATGCATAAATTAAACTTCAAGACAGAAGAGAAGCTTTTAGAACAGCATCATTAAGTCAATGGAACAGCAAACATACAGCTATACGCTGCTGATTTAAACCACCCTCTGCATGGATCAATATATAACCGGTTGTTTCATTCTCTGGAGGAAGATCTGTCAAGGACCATGAAAAAGGAAATACAAAATCAGGATTGAAATCAGCACAGATAGATATAATCTAGGAAATAGAAATTGTATATGAATACCATAGCAATAATTGAAGGAGACCAGTAGTCATAACAAGAAATTTATAGATACCCAACTAGATCTTAAATATCACTTACCTCAATGCTCCATTTTAAGCACATTGAGTGCCATAAAAAAATTAATCAAATACTTAATAAGGATTCATATGACTTCTTGCAATCAGAAGAATTTTCCTCCTGACATCAGGAACTAAACAATTATAATCAACAAGCAGGAAAGAGCTCTATTCTCTTTCCAAAGGTGGGAAGGAGCCAAACACATGCTTGAATAAGTTTAAAATATGGCAAGAGAGAAAGAGAGAGAGAGAGAGAGAGAGAGAGAGAGAGAGTCATTAAATAGATGACTGGAGAGAATTGTCCATGGAGGCACCTGGACATGGTTGAAGAAATTCGAGAAGCTGTCATGTTAAAAAGGTTTTCCATTATCTTTAAAAAAAAAAAAGGGGGGTTCTCCATTCAGCATTTAAGATCAGCTAATGAGAGGGCTGATTCGTTGGTTAAGAGGGAGTGGAGCTGCTGTCCCGAAGGGTGACTGCTTTGTCATGTAGCCGTTGCAGCTTGTTTGCTGGGTCTGTTTTGTTGGGTGTCATTTATTCACTATAAGGCACTTGTGTGCCTGTTTGTTTTTCCAGGTTTGTCTATTGTTAGGGAGCATTCTTTCTCAAATCAATAAAAGAGTAACCTTTTAAAAAAAATCCTGTCATTCCTGAATTTGTCAATTTGAATTTTGAATTTTTTTTAAAGAATTCTACCAAATAGGCTCATACACAGAAAAACTATATACAGATATTGGATAAAAAATAAAGACCAAGATGTAGGACAAGACCCTTGTAAGTTGTCACTTCAAGTGGGTTGTACCAAGCAAATACAATTTTACCCTAGACCCAAAAAAGGCTACCTGAAATTCCATTATTCCGACGCTCAGCACATGGTTTCCAGGAGGTGGTAGCAGAGTATGGATTCTCCCAAAGTGAAGGATGTTCTTTTACCTGTGAAAGTTAAAAAAGAAAATAAGACACAAACTGAAATGAAAATACAATGAAGTATAGCCATTAGACGTTTAAGATAGTAGAACATCTATATGGACTTTTATGAAAAAGTCGTGATTTGGACAGTAGAAAGACTTACATGTGGACAGTGGAGAACAATACCATCTTTCTTGCACAAGTATGGAGCATTCTACAATTAAAAGAAAAAAAGAAAAATAAATTGAAATTTTTAAGTGGTAACAGCAAATGAAAAATAACAACACAAACTGAAAGAAAGGGTGCATGCTTAAATCATGAGTAATTTGTTGCATCTGAATAAGTCATCTTTACATAATTCTAGTATTGAAGACATCTTCTCGTACATGTGAAACTTGTTTTAAGGAAGAAAGCATGCATGCAGTCATATATGTTTAGATGTATGTCAACATTAAAAGCAAAAGCAAGAATTGACAGGAAGAAGACCCATTTAGAAAAGAATCAAAGAAAGTGCACACTAAACAAACTGAAAAATAGAATATCTTATCGAGAAAGGGTGCACTGGAAGTACCGAACCAAGCATGTATGTTTGTATGAGTGTAAACTCAATAGAGAAAATCAAGGTCTCTAAAAAACCAAAAGCATAAGGTTTTGTCATTGTTTCATTTTTTTCCCTCAGTTCCAAGCTGGAAGAACCTAATAACAAGTATGAATGACTAAACACAGAACTTCGAATCATACTGGTTTTCTTAAAGCAAGTGATGTTAAGTATTCCAACTGCCTTAAATCTCATTATGACAATTTGACAATGTGGATAGGTCATGATCAAAGTGGATATAGTGAATTAGAGATCACAAATGGCTGAATTCTGACCAACAAAGTGATCAGTTAGATGAGGCATGATATTTAACCTAAATTCAAGAAGTGATTTTTTTTAGAAATGGTTCATATATAAATAGATAAAAAAGGCACCAGAGGTGCCGAAACAACAAGATCAAAGAGAAAAAGAGAACCCAGCAAAGGAGCTGGAAAAGAAAACTACAATTCAAGAAGTGAATTAATCAAAAGGAAAATCAAGAAAATCTATCCAGCCTGTAAATATGCATACCCTCTACTGGATCAATCCACCTACCTGATTTCCATGAATCGAATGTATAATTAAGCAAACCTTCTTAATTGTAAGATGGATTAATCAAATACTCAACAGAAGCTGAAATTCGGGATATATATAAGTTGTACCTACTTAAACCGCCCAAATCTTGCAAACAAAGCAAGGCACCAAACATTTCTTACTTGCTTATCCATTTTATTTCCAATTTTTAGGTCACGCATTCAAGATTCAAAAAAGAAAAGATCTGTATGAGCGAGCAAGCATAGAAAGATAACAATTCCAGATAGAAAAACGTAACTACAAAACTAACCCATTATATCACATCATAGATGTATGAATGCGAAGATTCCAATAGAAAAGAAAACGTGTGAAAGAGGGAAATAGTCACCAGGCGATTCCAGAGTGAGGGGATAGAGAAGAGGGCAGCGAAGAAGAGGAGGGAGAGAAAGGCGATGAAGATACGATATGAGGTATCGTCTTTGAAGGAGAATGAGTGAGAATGGGAGTGGAAGAAAGAGGGAGTGGTGATTGAGCGATGCTCTCTGTTGTCGTCGTCGTCAGTCTCGTCTTCTCCAACCAATGGCATCGCATCTTCGTCTCTTTTCACCGGCGACGACACCGCCCTGCTCCCCATCGAGCTCGAGTGCCGCAGCTCTGCCATTCTCTCTCTCGTTCTGAGAGATCACAATACCACAATAGAGTGACGATGAAAATGGAATCTGTGCTTTGTAAATTGTGTACTGGACCTGGCAACGGGTCGGGACGGGTTTTTTCGGCTTGGGAATGGAAAGATGGATTTCAATTACTCACTTAGATTTTTAATTTATTTTAAAAAATAAAAATTTATAAACAAATATTCAAAATTGGACATTCATATATACCAAATTACCAATATTCAAAAAAAAATTATAAGAGCATTAAAATATTCATGAGTAATAATTTAATATGTAAACAATATTTAAAAAAATGAAAAACATTAACAAGTCTTTCAATCAAACCTTTAATGGTAATATATTTAAATTCAACTGGCAAATAATATTTCAAAAATATAAAAAACATCACTTATAACCTATTACATAAAAGATAAATATATTCTCATTATATCAAACTTAATTGATCTTAAAAGTATCCTCACACTCCCCCTCAAACTTACGTTGCTCTATGACTTGAGTTTAAATTTATTTACTAGTACAATCAGACAGTTTAATGATGGTAACAATTAATCAAACTAAATATAAGAGCAAGGCTAGAATAAAACTAGTATTTTTCCAACTAACCTTCCATTAAAACTGAAATTAGAATAACCTTAATTTAGGGGTATGGGCTCACCTGTAGGGATTTTACTCTAGGTATTCCTCGATTTTCCACACGTAAATTAAAAAAAAAATTGAAATTAGAATAATTTCAATTGGATTTATAAAGATGGAGACAATAAATTGATGGGAATCACGAGTTCAAGGATTGGTTGGAGACTAGTTCAAGGAATGAGATTTATTACACCAGGTCGGTACAGTAGTTAGGGGGCAGTCGTTCAGTCACCTATGATAAATGGACCAATAGATCAAAAATTGATGTACTGCAAGTGTTGAACGATCTACTCAAAGGGTGAAAAAATTGGCCGGACCGAGATCTCAGGCGACATTTCTCTCTCTTCAAATTTTTTTTTTAAAATCTCAGTGACTTTTTAAAAAGAAAAAAAAAATCTTAGCTATTAATTTTAGATATAGGTTGGCTTCAATATCATTGCATTGGTTTATGGCACTTCTGTACTTCATGAGTTCACGTACTACGTGGACCCATCCTAGCATTTTTCAGGGCCACCAGATGGTCACAGGTTTGATGTAGCCCATTTAGTCACAGACCCAAAGAGGAATTGGTAAACCACCTTGTTAACCTCACCAGTCTCTTGTTTTGCCATCTTTTCTTCTTGAGAGAATGAGAGGTTCTCGGATTCAATGAAAGAAACAATTCTTATTTGGAAGTATAGAAATGCCAACTTAAAAACATGTTGGTTTTTAAAAATATCAAAATATTGACCAAGTTATCGGCTGTGGGCCTGACTGATATGAAGGTTTTTTTTTCTTTTATAAAAAATTTGATAAAATATAATATCAGCTGAATTGTACTGCCATATATATCGTATCTGCCGATATTTATACCTTTAATATAAAGATTGAATACACCCTCTCCTTTAGGATTTTTCACTTTCGATGCAACTCGGGTCGGGTAGGTCGGGTTCTTAAAAACTCAACTCCGACCCAAGTTGATATTTATGAAACCCGACCCGACCTAACTCGGCCTGAACTTCTCAAACCGACCCGCATTTTGAACCCAAATCAACCTGAATTTTGACCCGACCCTCATTTTGAACCCAAATCAACCTGAATTTTGACCCGACCCACATTTGAACCTATTTTAGCCTAATTTTAGTTGGGTCGGGTCGGGTTATGTCAGATCGAGTCGGGTTAACTTGTAAAATTCTCAACCCGATCCGACCCGACCTGAATTTCATGAGGGTTTTTGTCTTCTCAACCTGATCCGACCCACTGACCCGAAATTCTCAACCTGGCCCATATGATTTCTCAGGTTGGATCATGCTAGTTGGGTCAAAACTCGACCCGAGTTGCAACCCTACCGTGAAAAAAGACTCCTGTTGTGGTGTTGTGGTAAGCAGGCATGCAGATTCTCTTGTGGGCAGTGGCACTTCATGACAATTGATGACTATCTCTAAATCCCTAATAGCGCTTTGATTGCCTCACATCAAATATGGGTCACTATCATAGGAGTGAAAATAGCCACGTTAAATCCACCCTCGTAGTTAAATTGGTCTAGGTTTTTAGGATTAGAATAGAGGTTTTGGATTTGACTTCTCTCAGATTCATCTGATACACGAGACTTCCGAATGGCTTCGTGTATCCATGGTATTGGTCTCACGTCCCATGGGGTGGTGATGATACCCATGTTATTAAAAAAGGAAAAATATAGGTCATTGTCACCGTAATCGTCAACATTGTCATAATTATCTTTGAAGCTGATGATTGTGGTTATTGTTTTAATAGAGTTCAAACCAATTGAGATTTCAGCCGAATTTTCGACCCAACCGAGATTTCGGCTGAATTTTCATATTGGCCCATATCTCGGACAAGATCTCTCTCTCTTAATTTTTTTTTTTTGGAAATATAGGTGGCTTTTTTTTGAAATGAAATATTTAAAACAAATAAAAAAAATGTTGTTTTTAAAAAAAAAAAATTAAACATCGGCCAATATTCATCCGACATGGGCACATATGGGCCCAGGCCTACAACCGATTTTTATTTTATTTAAAAAGAAGAAGAAACCGATTTTGTTTTTCCCTGTCCGATACAACTCGGTCTTCAGAAAATCGAGATGTATACCCCCAGCTGAGAGCTTAGCATGGCCTGCTCAAGTTTCACCTTAAATTTATACAAACCTTTTATTACCAAGGATCTCGATTTTGGGGCTCCGTTGAGAAGTTGAACGTGTAGGATAGGCTGGACTATATGAGGCCTAAGAGAATGGTACATATGGTGAATTAGAAATTAACTTAATTTAATGATAATGCTATAAGTTTGGAAACATTTATAGTTGTTAAATTTGTTTAGGAATTTGATTCCCTCTTATGAAATATTTCAAATTCTGTTTTATTTAGCACTAATCTCTACAGTACAAATAAAAAAGCTCATTCACTTTGATGGTATCTCCCACATGCCAAGCAAGGAATAAGTTCTATTTAAAGGTAGTTTTAGATTAAATTAATTGGATTTGAAAAACTATAATTTTTAAAGTTTCAAAGATCAATTGTCAAAATTAGAACACTTCAACAATGAGAGAATGTTAAAAACAAATGAACTACGGAATGATAAACCCTTTCTTTTCAGCACATCGAACAGTTTATCTTTTTCTTTGATGATCTTATTTTTCTGCTCACTTAATCAAAAGTGTTTTTTCTCTCTCCTAATTGAAATTATTCTTAACTCTTTTTTTCTCATTTGATTTCGAAACAGAGTATGAATATCCACATGTAAAACCTGGAAAATAAAATACAAACCTAATTAGATTTAGATTTTGATTCTAACATTGGCAAAATGAATTCAAATTTAGAGAAAGTGAGAGTCACAAACCTAGGGCTATGCGAGCCGTATTCAAAACTCCAGACATTGTGAAACGAAAAATAGATATAAAGCAGAGATACAGAGGGGAGAGACACTTATAGATGCGTCTACACTCCACAGTGACCTAGAGGGGAGAGACACTTTTAATGGCTTCTGTTACGAATTTCAGAAGGCGCTCCCTTCTGTTATGTTCCCACCATATTTAGAATATAATATTTAAAAAAACAAAAAATAAAGAGCCAAGATATATAAACACATCTCTAAAGTAATTTGAATTAGTCAAATTCAAGTCTAGTCTACAGTTGTAACGACCCGTTCCGCTAGTATGATATTTTCCACTCTGTGCCTCACACACGACCAGCACGGCTTTAAATTGGTGAGCCAAACTGTTGCTCCCAAAAGGCTTCTTGCTATAAGGAGGAAGGCTACACTTATATACCAGGTAGGGCTGCAACTCGGGTTGGGCTGGTCGAATTCCTTAAAACCCAATCCGACTCCAGTTGATATATATGGTACCCATCCCGAATTCTTAACCCGAACTTCATAACCCGACCCGACCTGAATAGACTCGAATTCTGACCCAACCCGCATTCTAAACGCATTTTAGCTTAATTTTAGCCTGGTCGGTTCGAGTTAACTTGTAAAATCCTCAACCATACTCTACCCGAATTTCATTAGGTTTTTATCTTCTCAACCCGACCCGACCTGCTGTCCATAAATTCTCGACTCCACCCGCATGACTTTCGGGTCTAGTCAATTGACCCAACGCGAGTTACAGCCCTAATAAAAGAGAATTTCCAATGCTACTAGCAATGTGAGACTTTTGGTGCAGGTATTACACGAAGTGTTATCAAAGTCGGACAAAACTGCAGTCAAACCAGCGGTTCGACTAGAATCGTCGTGACTGCGGTTCTGCTTAATCTAAAAAAACCATTTTTCCATCAAACCGCAAAAGACCAATTCGAAACACTGTTTTATGTGGTTTTGCGAATAAAACCACAATCCGTGAACCGCGACTCACCCATTTTAAGTCCACTAGTTAAAAATTTGAAAGATACACATGAACCTTTTAGATTTTGTGAAACTATCTGTTGGAATCTATTTTAGATTTATCTAGATTATTTCTTTAATTAATATTTTCTCAAATATTGTTTTATCTCATTTAGTACTTTTCCTATTTAATTGATTTAATTTCAGAGCAATCATAGATCCTTAGGCCATCTGATGCTTCTGCATTTGCCGTATTCAACAATTTATTTATTTTTCATTCTCTTCGTTACTCTGATTCGGTCTTCCCTGTTCTTAGAAAAAGCATATCTGCATCATCCCTGCCGATCAAGCGCCGTCCTCTTCCCCGCTGTTTCTGCATCATCAATAACGACTCATCCCTTTCCGCCCAGATCACTGACTAATTTCATCCCTTCTCGCCGCAATCGAGTCGGTTTTTCTCCTATCTATGATTTGTTTCATTGCTGTGCTCTCCTCAGCAACGAATCCCTTGTTTCTCTGGGCGTTCCTTTTCTCCACTTCTGTCATCTCCAACGCGCTTCTCTCAGATCTACCTCCCGTCGTTCTTGACAGAGAAAAAAAAAACACGCCAGATCAGCGTTCACATCTCACCCAGATCTATTGTTTCTGCCACTCAGAATCCTGCACGTCGTCATCCTCCCCAGATCCCGTTCTGCTTTTTGGAGAATAATGAAAAAATACTGGTAGATGAATCAAATGGTAAGGGTTATCACTTGATTGGAAACTAGAATGGCTGGCTCTCTTGTTTGAAAAGAGAGAAACCAGAATGGCTGGGTCTCGTGTTTTAAAAGCGAGCGTAGATTGGATACTTGTCATGTACAATTCATGGTGTCCTAAACCCTAAACCCTAATCATTGGTTGATCGATGATTAGCAGCGCCGTCCACAAGCCCACAACATAATTTGTAATTAGCGTGGTTAAAGTCTGTTGGACCCGACCTAGGATCAGGTCTGGGCCCAAGTCTGGTCTCACAAAAACATAATTTGGAATCAATAAGCCCATCTTGTGTTTTCAAGGTTTAGTCCAATCTAAAAGCCTAAATTGGGCCTAGTAGCAGTTTAAGCCTGAAGCCAAATTATATAATATACAAATAAATACAATATCATGTCATGAAGTATAAATACTAGCTCTAAATTTATAATGCAAAATTCTAGCTTGAGCTCAGGCCTGGACTTGGGCTCGAGCTCATAAATAGTTAAATACTAATTAGAGTTAAGTTCATAAATGACATATTGAACTGAGTTGAGTTCATACTCGGGTTCAATAAAGCACTGAAATGCTATGGCTTAGAGGTATTTTATGGTTCCTTAAGAGTGCAAATTTGAGTTTATCTCATTAATTTTTCTTAGTTTTTATACCTTTAATTTTTAGCTTATACTTTATTATTAATTACAAAATTTTACATAAATTTTGACATGGAAATGGTATATATGTGTTGCTCATTTTTATACTAATAAAATGGAATGCAAACTATTTTACTTTAGGATATGCTCTTGTACAACATATTTTCATAGAAAATTTAAAGAAATGGGGAATGATTTTTATACTGAATTTGTTTTCCTTTGCTCTGTATGGACATTTTCATGGAAAATGATTTGTACAATATGATCATTTTCTATAATTTTGTGAAAAATAAATTCATAGAAAAACATATTCGTAATGCAAAAACTTGATCATTATACCATTATTACATGATATTACTTTTTAAACAAACTATTAATTGATTATTTTAATAATTGGTCAGAAACTATTAGTAAATTAACTAAATAATGTATATCATTTGTTGTTAGAATTAATAATAGAGTTATTATTATTATCAGTATTTTTATAATTAGGTAAATTTGATTACGAGTAAACAAATCATTGAAGACGCCCTTTGTTCCACTAAATAATTGAAGTTGCTAACCATAAAAGACAGAATCAATAAATTTTATTTTTTCTACATTAGAAACTATAATTAAAATCAAATTTCACAAAAATAAATTTATAAAACAGAATTAAAAAATCAAAATAAAACCCAAAATTTAAATTGAAAACAGTATTTAAATGCTATAAAACAAACAGTAAAAAAACTCAAAATCATTCAGAAGGGACAGCAGATGGAAAGTATTAGATCATTATCCAGTTGTCGATCTCATGTTAAGAGGTTCAAAAAAGCTGCTTAGCTTAAGGAGGGCCCATTAGCACCGTTGATAGGAAGATTATAAGAAAGATGGGCCATGGCAAGGGAGAAGGGTCGAGGATAAGGGCTGATTTATTGCTGAGTTGGCAATACTATCCCCCAAATGCATTGGAGATAAGAGATATGGACATACGTATGCATGTCTTTCATATTATTCTTCTCATATAAAAAATATTTCTTTTTGAGTTTTTTATTTTATTGATTGATAAGGATTGTTATAAAACATGATACTCATATTCTTATTCTGAGCATTATATTTATTTATTTTAATGATTAAGTTATGCGAGGCTTCTTAGAACATTCAACTGATTCTCAAGACATGTATAATAGAATAGTTCAATAGAATGTGACTTTTTTAGAGTGAAATAAGAATCAAATTCGGAATTTTTGTTTCTCAAGACAGATTCTTGTCTATTACTCAAATTTTTCTTTCGGATTGAATATTAATATGATGTGGAGCTCATAGTGTACTCAAGAGACTCCATTTCCTCCTTATATTCACCTACTCTTCGTAAATTAGATTCATATTGAATTTGTCACTTGTCTCAAGTTCATTGTCTGTTGCTCTAACTTTATTAATTTTATTTGACTAAACTTATTTAATTAAAATTATTTTTTTAAAGAATTATATAAATAACTTTCAAACGACTTATTTATGTGAGCTCTCAAATAGACTACAATTATGAATTTTCTAAAATTAAAATTTAAACATAAGTAACGTGCATGGTTGTTAGTCTTTATCCATATCTATCGCTTATGCATGATTCAAGTTTAGTGGGCCCCACTTGCAGAGCCTACCATTTAAGACTCACTCTCTCATAGTTAACATTGTAGTAGAGTTTTAGACGGAGACGTTCTTCTAGATTTCTAATGCACAAAAATCTTATCATAACTCGTTATCTTCCTTTGTCAACCTGGCCCACATAAAAATATGTGGGCCATGGTTCAAGAGGAAGGATGGGATCTCATTTGGTGGGGGGCTAAGGCAATTTTATTCCACTTTGTATTGCAATTACTTTTATACATCCAAATCATTTTCCTCATGGGGTCTAAGCAAGGTATAAAAAGTGGACAAATGACCATTTGCGGAGTGGGTCGGATAGTATTATCATGTGTGTTAAGCATATCTTCACTAAATAAGAGGGTGACAGATCCATTCGAATAATTTTACATTAATATAGAATTACCAAAAATCATTTCTATTAAATTGATTAAATTATGTTTTTAAAGTCTATAAAGCTTTAAATTTTGAACAACTTAATTCAAAGGGGTTGTAGTGATGGTCAGGAACCCACCTCCAGAAGAGAGAATCCTGAATTCGATTTCTACTTCACCCTAAAAGAGTCACTCCTCGTAAAATTATTCAATTTACATAGATAAAGTGGCTTTCAAGTGTCTCAAAAAGTAGTGGAGTATTAGAGTTTCTAAACTTTAAACTATTCTTTGTTGATATTGTCAATACTAAATAGTCAATAGCACATGTATATAAGTAGAAAAAGGAAAAAGATGAGAGCCTCAAGTAACACGTAACCCGTAAATCCATTACAGATGGAGATCTAATAAAATATCCCTTTCACCAGCCAAATTAGAAATCTAATTAAAATTAAGATGAATTTTTTTTTTTTTGTGTACATCTAAAAGCACGACATCAATGTATACTTTGACTGGAAAAGAGTTTTACAAGATTAAAGAAGACCTTAAAAATGACCTAAATTTTTTTCAAAAAATATTTAAAAGAATTTGAAAAAAAAAACTGAAATACATGGTAAGCCATAATATATGACAGGAAGTTTTCAACTAATAAATATCTAAAAGATCACCGGTACACAAGTTGTCATAAATACATGAAAGAAGGTCTCAACTAAGAAATATCTAAAAGATCATTTGTACGGAAGATGTCATCATCACAAATGACTCACTCGCATGGGATAGTTCAACTGACACTCACTTTGGCTTAGAAATAAGAGGTTCCAAACAGGGTACAGATATCGGCCGATACGTTGATATATATTGGTTTTTAACAACCGTGTAATACCGGCCGATACGTATTGTATCGGCCGTACAACCCATTTCTCGGCCGATATGGCCGATATATCGGCGATATATATACGTTCGATATTGGCCGAGATGATTTATATTGGTATTTAAAAAAAAAAAAAATCAAAATGGTCATGGGCCCGGGTCAAAATATCGGCCGATCTCGGCCCAATATCAGCCCAAATATCTGCCGATATTAATATCAGTAGATATTTACGTTTTCAAATTTTCTTTTTTTAAAAACAGTTTCTTTTTTGGGTTTTTTATATTTTTTAATTCAAAAAAATAAAATAATACCGATATTTTTTTTAAAAAAAAAAACAAAAGAGGAGAGAGAATCATATCGGCTGGGGCGTTTTTTGCACCCCTAGTTCCAAGTTCGAGTTCTATAGTCACTCAATAGCTGTGGCTTGTGAGAGGCTGCGGCATTTAAAGTTTTATCTAATGCCCTTTTATTTAGAAAGTGGTAGGATCTTGGATTCTTCATCATAAAAAATCAAACATCAATGACTTAAACGCCTACTTTAACGACTTAAACGCCTACTTTAACGTCAATTTACCTATATTTATTAAGTATAACATATCTATATAAGGCCAATCAAAATCAATACAGCTTTGTATGAGTTGTCAATGCATAGGCAAAATTCCACATCCACTTCCCGATATTGTAAATCGTTTTTTGAGAAACCTAATATATGTGCATCAACATATTATCCATAGGACTTTGAGAGAGAGACAGACCCAAATTTACTCTAATTAGAGTAAAGTACATGGCTTAAAAGGTTAGATGGATGACATTTCAACCATTTGGCTAACTCTTGCTGTTAACCATCTATAATTACACACATTTGGACTTTATGAATCACTAGGACTAATGAAAATAGACTGTGAATAAATTGTCAGTATAACATTCAATATAAAAATGATGTTCATAGGAAATTTCCAGCATTTTGATTTGGAAAAAAAAAAAATAATAATAACATAGGTATATTATTCAACAATTAGTTTCATTTCTTTAGATTAGACAATTAAAAATATTTACCAATAAATTGATCATTGGTTTCATAGGTTAGTAGATCCATCTCCTAATACATGTTGTGTCACTGAAAATCAAATTACAAGTACTTCTAATTTTATCATTTTAGAATTTTGAGATGTACCCATGGACTAATTTGATGGAGAGGAGCTAACCACTGCATTATTTGCATGTGGGCTTGTATACTGCAATATTTTCTTTTTAGTTTGGTGTGGACGAAGACTTATCAAATTACCTGATAAATAAGGTAATGTCACATTAGTGTGAATTGTGATGGGTGGCCCATCAAATACAATTAGATTCACTCAAAATATATTGAAATTCATATCTTGTCAACCATGTACTGGAGGTCTAATTAAAAGAGATCATCACCATTGTTTACACCACTAACAACACTATTCGGGTCTTATCTTTCTTATAAAATAAGACTTGGATCACTTAAGCGGACCATGCTAACTTAGTGGACTCTAGAGATCACTTAAGTGAACGAGATGGCTAACCTCATAAGGGGGGATTGTTGGATCTACGAACGAGTTCTATATTTGAAGTGTAGAGAGAGATTTAGAGATTTATAAAAGATTTGGATCACTTCACCTAACATATTAGTCTTTTGAGTTGGATACCTACCACCTACTCTCTTTATTTTGTCAGTAATCCCTATCTCTTCTTTTTAACGACAAAATATTTCATCTTTAATAATTTTCTCTTTAACTTTTAAGAAATGTTTAAATTTAAAATACTTTATTTATCAAAGACACCATGCATGACCTCAAAGCTCAAACTCTACCATCTGGTTCAGTTATGAGCAGGGGTACAAATATCAGCCGGTACGTATCGTATCGGCCGATATGAAACGGTTTTAAACCAAGTAAATATCGACTGTATCATATCAGTCATTTTTTAAATAAGAAAAAGAGGAGAGAAAAAATTATCGACCGATAATGATATATCTGCCGGTATTATTTTTTTAATCCGTTGCTATGAGTATGGTTTTAAAAGTTGGCCGAGTTAAACTTGACTTAAATCTACTTCTGCCGAATGCGACTAAGTTCTAATTTAATGCAGCAGAGTCAAACTATTATGACCCAATTTTAAGTAAGACTCAGTCTCTCTCGAGTTCGAAACTGACTTCGATATTTAAATCATTATATGAATGATAAAACTAAGTTCACGAGTGTTGCATATTCATTGTAGGGGGGTCTAAGTTGTCAGAGGATATCATTTTATATTTTGTTTTATTCTCTCTAGCTTTGATTTTCAAATCACGGGCAAAAGCTAGAGATAATGTGCGTTCTTTCCCTTGCTTTTTGTATTTTTTGGCAGGCTCTAATTCTAAAGATCATTATTCTTTGCCGAAGTTTCTTAGTGCCCATAAAGTTCCATCATTTGACACACCCTATTGTCTGATCCAAACGCAATACAACCAAAAACAGGTGACAGAAGGAAAGTGAATTTTTTTTGGAGAGAATCTATAGTATGGGCCATGTCGTTTTTTAAGTGGACAGTGGACACATGTTCTTAGTAATCCTTTTGAAAAAGAAATGGTGGGTGGTTGGATAAATCTCTCAAAGTTCTCAATCTCTACCAAGGGATCAAAAGAGAAAAATTCACAAAGAACTCTTTCGCTGCGTTTGGATAATCCTTTTAAGTCACAACTGCACTCGTGATTTTGAAAATTCACAAAGAACCCTTTCGCTGCGTTTGGATGAGAGTAATTTTTATAGGGGTTTCCCCTAAGTAAGGGTCACTCTACTCTAGAGGTGATCCTTGAAGTGAGATTACCCTTATCTTATTTGGTAATTGCAGTAGTAAAGTAAAACATTACCCTAAGTGTTAAAAAACTTATTTGTTAACGATAAGTAAGGGTAACTTAATATATTAATATTTTTTTTATAAAATATAATTATTAAATAATATTCATGAAGTAACTTCTAATAATATAGCTTATAATAATATTATATAATTTTTATAAATTATTTTTTCATAATTGTAAAAAATCTTATTTGTTAACTATAAACAAGGGTAACCTAATATATTAATATTTTTTTTATAAAATATAATCATTAAATAATATTCATGAAGTAAATTCTAATAATATAACTTATAATAATATTATCTAATTTTTATAAATTATTTTTCATAATTATAATTTAAAATGAACACTTGCATTCTAACATTAAAAAAATAAATAAAGAATTTTTTTGATATTACTATTTTAAATCCCAATAAATAAATAAATAAGAAATATCAACATATCTCTTCATAAAAATTATAATTATTATTTTTTATATTATATGAATTTAATAAAAATATTAATTCTCATAAAATTGTTAAATGTCAGTTTACCCCTACTCAAGGGGTACCCCTGTAAAAATTACCCCTCACTCAATGCATTACGTTGAAATATTGTAAAAATTTTATTTTTATATTATATAGATTTAATAAAATTATTAATTCTCATAAAATTGTTAATATGTGAGTTTACCCCTAGTCAAGGGTAACTCCTGTAAAAATCTACCCCTCACCCAAATGCATCACGTTGAAAATGTTGTATAAATTCTATTTTTATATTATATAGATTTAATAAAATTATTAATTCTCATAAAATTGTTCATATGTGAGTTTATTCTTACGTACAATTACCCCTACTCAAGGGTAACCCCTGTAAAAATTTACCCCTCACCCAAATGCATCACGTTGAAAATGTTGACACATTTTTAAAATAATCTTCTAACAGAATAAATTGTTAATTACCCTGAAAGAGATTATCATGAACCTCAAACTTTTTCAAAGTTTTAAACCTTATCGAAATTTCTACAGAATCACCCCTTAAAAATAAAACATTTTGACAAATACGTTTAAGATTTTTTTTTAATATTATATGGATTAAATAAAATTATTAATTATTCTAAAATTGTTAATATGTCACGTTACCCTTACTTACAATTACCCCTACTCAAGGGTAACCCCTGTAAAAAATTACTCCTCGTCCAAATGCATTATGTTGAAAATCTATATAATAAAAATATATATTTGAAATCTATTAAATTTTCAATTATATAATATATAATTGAAAAATAAAGGAAGGCACGGGATAAATAGGGAAAAGGTTTCCTTAAAAAATAAAAAATAAATAAAAAACCACTATTATTATTTTAAATTTCAATAAATGAATAAAAAAATTCTACATATCTCTTCATAAAAAATATAATTTGTTTTTTGGTGATATGAAATTTATCAAATAGAAATAATGGAGTGCTTTTAAAAAAATAAAAATAAAAGCCAAATACTCACCAAAATAATAAATAAAATAAAATATAAAAAAAAAATCTCATAAAAGAGCAAAAGGGAGGGTAAGGAGGGGTATTCAAGAATGAATACCCCAAGCCTTATGGGGGTATTCAAAATGGTTGCAAGAGGGGTAAAAATTTAAATTTTTACCCTTACCCCCTCGTTATCAAATGAAGGTAACAAGGGGTAATGGGGGGTTACCCCCTCTTACCCCCCATCCAAACGCAGCCTTTGTATTTCTTAGTCCAGTCTGGTTATGATCCCATGAATATTTTGATTAAACACCAAAGTACTTTGAGTCGAAACTAAGTGATCAAAGGGGTTGAAATGATGGCAAAGAACGTACTTCATGAAGCGAAAGTCAAGTTCTAAGTTCTATTCTCATTTCTTCTCAAATGATCACTCTCTTTAGAGTTATTAGATATGTGTACACCTGTCGTGATGATTACTCGGATCTCAAAATCTGCTGCAGCAAGTTGCTATGTCTTTATTCTTCATAAAATTCTAAATTTATAATATTTTATGTATATAGAAAAAGCTCTTTAATCTTTTAAAAGATAGACCTTTTTTAAAGGATGATTGAAGAAGGACTCTTCTCCAAATTAAAAGTTGAGCAACAAAAGGAGAAAATTATGTATTTAAAAGGACGGCTATTTTCAACTAGAAGTTGCTTTTTCACTTGTGTCAATTTGTGGGGATGTTTGCTTGATTGAATAGTTTGATTTTATAAAAAGTGGATCCAAAGTTCATCATCCTCACCATCATAACCCATTCTTTCATTAGACTTTACTTTTTTAAAGTCCCAAATTCCATCTCTTTCAGTTTCATAAAATGTATATCTATAGTTATGCATCAAACAATGGTTAATTTTTTATTTTATTTTTATTATAGTTAGATGAATTTTCATTTAATAAAGTTAGTCTGACTGTTCTCTTTTCATGAGTTAACTCTAGAGAACAAAGGTGGGATTAATTTCTATTTTTTAAGGTTTTAAAGAGGAAAAATACAAATTCTTTAAATATGCTAAGAGGGCCTTTAAATATGTTAATATAAACTATATATTTAACAACTCACATATGATAAATCGGTAGATTCCATTATATTAAAGACAATGTTATAAAAATATCTAAAGTTAAAAATTGAGATTAAAAGAGATTATTAGAAATGTGAAAATACTCATTTTAACATCAATTTTGATGAATCTAATTTAATAATTAAAAATATCTTTTTGTCTTAAACATTAAATCTAAAATACTATAGGACTAGATCTTCAGTATAATAGGACTCTTTGATTTGCATAATATCTTAAACAAAAATTATTGTTTATTATTTTATTAAAGTAACAAAATTTATTCCTCACCTTGGAAGGTCACAATGCCAATTACTTTCTTGAAAAATTACACATTGTTTCACAGTTAATTTTTTCCTTTTTTATGATCAAGGTGCCAGACGTCTCACCCTCGATTAATCTTCGGAGTACGTGTAATTTCCAAATCCACACCTACAAGATAATTTTACAAGAGTAATCTATTGAGATAGAGTGAGAATCAAATGCAAGACCGTTACTCCAATCCCTTTGGACTAATTTAAATACTTTGAAATGCTCGTCACATGCAAAAATTAATATTCACGAGTGTAGTTGCTGTTCGTTGTTAGATTGTCAAAAGGGAATCATATAAATGCCTTATATAAAATCTGATATCACATCAACATCCACTACAAAACTTTGAATTTAGTTGATGGGATGCATTACCCCTCTTATCTTACAGCTCAAATAGTACCATGGTTGTGTCTGTCTAATTTGTAATAGAATTAATGACAAGCTTTCTTATTGTTATAGCCTACGTTGGATTTGAAGTTACCGTTTCTCAAGAAAAGGCAAGTGAGCTTAATTAATAAATCAAATGGTCTAATTTGATTCTTCCTTTTTTATATATATATATAAAACCCTACTGTAAGGCAGCCTACCCAAGCTGTCTATTGGATGAGCTGCCATGGTCTAAAAGTATCAGGGCCCACTATTAAGTTAGATCACATGTGTACATTGAATATGAACCTCAAGCTACATCAATATATGATCCCCCACTGCTGGTGCAGTGGTGCCTGGTGGGCGTGATGCTTGGACTAAATTAGAGAGTTGGGGTCATGCTCGGGTTTCTCTTGCAGGAATCTAAACGAATCTATGCCATGCCACCGCATGTGGTGGTGGTGGGCGTTAACATGGTAGCCATTGACATGAGAAGGGACATATATTATTCAGGCCAATTTTTTCCATTCTATTCAAGTCATTTTCATTTTTCCTCCAACGTAGATTTTTATTAGTTTGAAAATCCCTTTGAAAAATAGTTATTTAAAGTTTACATGGTGTAGTTTAACGACTAATCTCTCATTTCAGAAAATAGGAGGTGCGAGATTTGATCCCTATGATTTCACCTGAGTACTCTAAGGGTCATAAGTATGATCTGTGGAATTTTTTTATTGAATTTTATGTGATTTTTTATGCGTAAATTAAAAGGAAAAATTATTTTTAAAAAAATTATCAAATTTTAACTTTTATGAAATAAGCATCGGAACAACAACCATCTTCCTTCTCTCCCTCCTGTGGAGAGTTTTTCCGACAGCCGTCCATGTAAAAGGCGAATAGTGGTTGGTTGAGGGGGGCAGATTGGCGGAGGAGGCACTAGGCCTACGGGCATCCCTCCCGTGAAGCTGCAATTTCTGTCCGTGCATGGTGCAGTCACCAGTGATAAGTAAACGTGAACCTCAGCCGTATCAGTATCACGAGCAGTGAAAAAGAATAGCTCTGATTCCTCTGAATCCACTTTGCCAATACTGTCCAAATCCTGGCGCTACTTTTGATGCAAGAGACACCCAAATGCATTCAATGATTCTACACATTTTAAATGGCTCAGCACACTGCAAAAATCTTTTAGAGCAAGCGGTGTAAGTGGCATAGGGCCTTATGGCCATCGTGCATGGGCGCTACAGCGGTGGTTAAAAGTGAGGTCCACACCACTTGTGGTTCAATGGCTTGTTATAGATAGCCAGTCATTTTCTCTCTCTCTTTTTATATATAACTTATATATAGTTTTTAATTTTTTTTTATTTTCTCTTTTTATTTATTTATTTGATTATTTTGGATTTTTTGTTTTGTTTTTTGGTATAATTTGTATATTAGGGCAAATAATTATTTTTTTCTTTACTTTATTATTTTATTTTTTATAAAAAAATAAAAAATAACTCTTTACCTTTTGATTTTTTTTTCCTCTACATTTGTAAACAAAATATATGAGAAACAAAAAATTAAAATTATTCTGTACAAAAAATTAAAATTATAGCTATTGAGAAACAAAAATATTAAAAATAATATTTATTCATCGCAAACAATATGAAAATATGTAATGTCTTTATATTTTTTTTTAAAAAAATTGTTAAAAAAATGTACATAAAAAATAATAATAAAATATTAAAAAGTAGCCATTCTAGTTAACACTATACCGTGTGACGATGCTGGCTAAAAATTATAGCCAGCCATGTCATAAAAAAAAATACTATTTAATTATTTGGCTGGCTATATTTAGTGACATACCCAGCCATATATAGCCATCCCACACCACTTGCCCTTATAAGCCATCCAATTTTAAATTTTTAGTGAAAATTACAATTCTATCCTTTTGTATGGAATCAATCGATTGAAGAAATAGTTCATTTTCACTTTGATCGATTAATCCCTTCTGCGTAAAATCGTGCAATTGATTATATGGGATCGTGCGATTGATCCCTTGAAAATAAATGAAAGACACTATCCGGATAAATCAATCGATTGAAACGTATACATGCAATTGATTCTCTTTACGAACACATGCAGAAGAAATCGACCAATTGATGTTTGAGACATGCGATTGATTCTGCATCAATCTATTGATTCTTGTTAATTCAGTAACTATATTATTTAAATAATAAAATTTTCTTTAAAACTTTAAAGTTATTTTTTAAGTACTATATATTTTTAAAATTTCTCAAATTTAATATCCGGACTAATTACGATGACGTGATAAAAATACTTTAAGAGTTAAGGTCTTTTGACACTTCCAAATGCTTAAAATAGAGTATTTTACAAATAAGAGTATCCCTCGACTGTGCTGAAAACATATTTAGGAGTGTCAAAAGACCTTAAAGTCTTGAAGTATTTTTATCAGGTTATCGTAATTAGTCTGGATATTCAATTTGAGAAATTTTAAAAATACACAGTGATTAAAAAATAACTTTAAAGTTTTAGAGAAAATTTTATTATTTAAATAATATAGTTACTAAATTAACAAGAATCAATCGACCGATTGATGTAGAATCAATCGCAGGTTTCAGCCATCAATCGGTCGATTTCTTCCACTCGTGTTCATAAAGAGAATCAATCGCATGTATATGTTTCAATCGATCGATTTCTCCAGGTAGCATCTTCCGTTCATTTTCAAGGGATCAATCGCACGATCCCATAGAATCAATCGCATGATTCTACGCAGAAGGGATCGATCGATCAAAGTGAGAATGAACGGTCTGTTCAATTGGTCGATTCCACACGGAAGGACAGAATCATAATTTCCACTCAAAATCTGAAATTCAGTGTCTGTTAACAGATTTCCACGGTGTCTAAATGCCGAGCCATTTTAAATTCAACATTTTAGTTTCTCTCGTGTGAATAGAATTAACTCTCATATTTTTATTTTATTTTAAGATTTCAAGCAATCTTTTTCCCTTCTATAATATGAGTATTCTAATTTTATATCTCACGTATAAACGAAATCATTAACAATGTATCAAGTACTGAAATAAGAAAATCATCTTCAATTATCTTTCCTTCAACAAAAATCTAATCAATTCTATCAAGAATGTCAGAATTGTGCTTGTTAAAGAGAAGAGTGTCTTTGTAAATTATTCACTTTTATAGTCAATGTGTTCACAACTTTCTTTATCGATATGAGTGTAGTTTAACTAATTGCCTCCAGCTTATTGAGATTTTAGTAGTACTCTGTTTGAATTTAAAAAAAAAAACTCCCTTTAATACATTTTCTTATATTTCTATTGATAATACTTTCTAAATCATACATAACACAATGTTAATGAATATAAATAATATATAGCACGTTGAAAGAGATCACGAAGTTGAGTTGGTTTAATTATGATTTTAAATGTATATTTTATCTATGATGAAATAGACTTGAGCCGAATTGCGAATTTAAAGGATCATTGCTGAATAAAAGAGATGTTAATATTAACACCCACAGAGAGAGTATAGATGTTAGGATAGATTATAGTTCGTACCGAGTTAAAATTCTAAGTTTGTATTAATACGTTTATTAGAGATTAAGTCAGTTTAAGAGTCTTAAATTATTTGAGATTTGAGTTTCTTTGATTATTTGTTAGCCTATATATTTAGATGCATCATAATCAATTAACGAAAGGAAGCTGGGTTTTAAAAAAAAGTTTGAAAACGCCAATATCGGCGAGGGCCCACCACCAATTTTTTTTTTTTTTAAATCCGATATTTAAATTATATGGCCGATACATATCGTATCGGCCAATATTAACTTCCCTGAGTGAAAGGTTTGATCTTCTAATTTAGTCTATATACTTATGTAACTTTGTTGAGTCGTGTAGGCCCATCTAGAATTAATTAACTCTATTTATTGTTGTATTTTATCTCATTTTTTTATATTACGTGCTTAATGAAAAATTGTTTGAGTTAAAAAAAGATATTAAAAAAAATGTGAGACACTAATAAAGGCTGAAGTCGACAGTTCAACTAACCGTTGCTTAAAAACTTTAGCTGATATTATAAGTATTGTTTGAACTTTTAGTATATTACTGCTCTACAGTCTACACTACATATTTCTATAGCTTTGAAATTGTCATTCTAATGTAAGCAAAGCTGGATTTTTTTTTCTACAATTTAAAAATACCAGTTATTTTTCATGCAATAGACATTTGATGTGAAGTTATAAGATGTCGTGCACGCATGTCACCTTATTAACTGATGTAAGATTGACTTGAGTGGAGACCTCATTTGAAGTATGCTCCATCTCCCATGGCTAGGAATGGAGGGGCCCACCATGTCAATGACTAACTTCCTGTGACACATCATTAGTTTTCTCTAACTACACACCGAAAACAAAATATGTGCGATCATTTTGTATTAAAAGTGATTTGAATTTAACATATCCTACATCTCAAACGAGATCTTAACCGTTTCACACGTCACAAGTTAAAATTATTATTATTAGAATATATTTATAAACTTTAAATTTAACAAATAAAATAAATAACGAATTCATAATCCGAGAAATTAGTGGGTTTGAGTTATGTATTTATATATTTCAAATTGAATCGCATTGAGAAAATAAAAACACATGAAATTCGAGTCAAGTTGTGTTAAGAAAATTAAAATTAACTTGACGCAAGCTAACGTAATCCGACTCAACTTAAGCGTATTAAGTTATAAAACAACACTCGCGTTAACTCAGGTTAGAAATTTAGATCAGATCAAGTTAAGAAATTTGAGTCCAACCAAATTGATTTCAAATTTTTTTAATATGAGTTGAATTAGGGTCGATAAAATCCGATATGATATGAACAGGTAGACCCAATACTCTCACACAAGTCAAAAGTCACGTTGGCACGCCTTGCACGCAATTCGAATCTACGAAACCTATGTGCGTGTCACATTAGAACTCCTCGTTAGCACTAAAAGAAAGGAACTCGAGTTCAGACGTAGCATTTTATTTTCGATAGATTAGTGATTTGGATATTAATATTTTTTTATGTTAAGGCGTTAAGGATATTGTTTTTTTTTTTTTCCTTTTGGAATTACGTCTTTAAATACTAAGGATTAATGTTTAATTTACTTTTTTATATGTTGAAAGATGACATGAATAAAAAAGGTAAACTCTAAAGATCTTTAAACTTTAAAGCTGTGTCACATGTATTGAACTAAAAAAAATTATGACATTAAGACCATTTTATAAGTTCGGTTTTTTGTTCGGCTGTAAAGAAATTAGTAGAAATATCCTATTTTAAGAAAGCCATTTTTATTTTTAAAAAATGTATGTTTCATAAGAACAAGAGAATAAATCTTAAAATAGAATGGAAAGGGTACCGAATAATGAAAAGATAGAATGGGTAAAACAAGTCTTTACCCATTAAAAGGAAACGTGATAGAGGCTTTTTATTTTTTTCTTAAAATATCGTTTGAAATTTTATATATTCTATATCCATTTAATTATCTATTAAATAAACTTAAATTTTACTATATATGATCCCTCTAATGGCATATCTCATTAGTATGACACGAATAATTATATTATTCATGTGAAGTGACAGATTGATTTTATTATAAATGGCTTGATGTAATTAGATGTATGACTAATGTGACAAATGGACCATTACTTCAAAATGAGAAGAAATGATTAGATGTAAATTAGTTTATATATATTTTAAATTAAATATTTAAATAAACTTACTAAATAGAATGTGGCAATTGTTTACTCATGTACCTATCAAGAATTTAACTCGGTCTGATCAACACTCCGCAGCTACCAAACTAGCCAATTTAAATAGCAATACAACAACTGTCCACATTCAATGTTGTAAACTGGTTATCTTAAAAAAAAACAACCCAAAGTTATGTTTTCGGACACTGTCCTCTAAAGCATCATCATCATTTTTGTTAATCTTATCATCAAAGCATGGGCCCCACGTATATTGTAAGGTTGATTTGATTCCGTTATAACTGTCTTTCTCTCCACGGGTCCTGCTACAGGAATCTCTTTCCCTCTGATAAGAGCTCTGGCGTAGTTGCGTCTCAGCAGCCACAAACAAGTGACGTGGAAATCCAATCACCAGAACAAAATCCAAATTTCTTTATCGTCTTCACCAATTCATTCCCTATTTATACCCTTCTTCCCATCTTCTCATCTTCAACCACAACTCTCTTGCTCTCTTTCTCACTCTCTTCGATTCAGATGGCTAAATCCCGACCATCAATCTCTCTATTCTCTATTCTCTTCCTCCTTTGCTCTCTTCTCATCCATCTTCCATGCCACGTGCACTCTCGTCCTGCATTTGCATGTGTAGGGAACGAGAGGAACCTGCCGTTCTGCCGCACGTCCCTGCCGATCTCCATGAGAGTGAGGGATCTGATCGGACGGCTGACATTGGCCGAGAAGATCAGATTGCTCGTGAACAACGCGGCTGCCGTGCCGAGGCTGGGGATCCAAGGGTACGAGTGGTGGTCCGAGGCCCTCCACGGTGTATCCAATGTGGGACCCGGCGCTCGATTCGGCGGCAGCTTCCCCGGCGCCACCAGCTTCCCTCAAGTCATATCAACCGCCGCTTCCTTCAATGCGTCCCTATGGGAACAGATCGGACGGGTAAGAAAATTCCCATCAGAAAAAGAAAAATAAAAAACAGAAAACAGAGTTTGAATTACTTTATTAAAAAGGGCAATTCTGTCATCTAAATTTATACCTGCCACGCTAGCGTTTAAACGAGTGAACTCTGGTCGCACTTTTATGATTCTATCCTCTTCATGCGTCGCCTCGTGCTTTCGTTTTCGCGCCGCGACTGGAGCGGAGATAGGGTATTTTAGTCATTTGACTAGCTACCACACTACCATCCACTGTAATATAGACCTCAGATGACCCGATTTAATAATATCATCCATCCATCCATCCAAAGACCAACTTTCAAAAAATCTAATGCACTTAGCTACTCATAAATATTTTTTAAACTATAACACTCTATATAATAAATTTATAAGAATTATAATTTAATTTTAAATAACATAATACATGATAATTATTAAAAATAGACTATAATAATTGATAAGTATTTATTGTTATAACTTTAAAATTTTAAATTATGTCTTATATCTTAGACAATCAACCTGTCAAAAAGAATTAAAATGCCAAATCATAAATATAAATACCACATTCAAGTTAAAGAAGATATAACAACGATGAGGATGATAATTGTCAAAATATATTTACCTAATCTTAAAAAAAACCATAAATATCAATGAATATATATATTAGAAAAGAGTCTATCGAGTTTCTTTAATAAATGAATAACTAAAGATATCTAATGACTCGTAATTAAGAAAATTTTACTTTTTGCAGGAAAAAATACATTTTTATCATCTAAATGGTACTAAATGTAAAAAGTAAAGAAAGTGTTTGATTCTTTTTTTAACTAAGAATTTAATATATTTTGCTTTCGATGTCATTAAGAGAGAGAGTGATAATAGAGAGTCTTGTGATGGGAACAGTTGCAAAATGGTACCGACGTGCACTGGATAGATATCGTGTTGCGTGTGTTAATGGTGGGGGAAAGAGAGAAAACGATGCATTGCCAGGATCAGTAGGGTGTGCGCAGTGCGCATGCATTTGGTTTGGTTGCTTATTATAACTCATCTGGTGATATGGTGCGCATGTGAGCGCACAGAAAGTGGTGAAGAAGAAGATGGCCGTGACCAGCCGCCCATCGATTCTGTTTATTTACAAAATGTTGGACAAGGAGGCCTCTAACAAGGGTCTTAGTCCTAGATCACGTGACCTTTCTTCTTTCACCATTTCTTCAACTCCCTTTTTGTCACAATTCTCTATTGGAATTTGAGCTTTTAAAAGTTGTGTGAGCGTGAAGCTCACAGGCCACACACAACATTCCAAGTCCTACTAATCACGCTCATTTTAATGACAATAACACCACAAGGTTGTATTTTCTTGGATCATCATATGGGACAATATTGTCACTATATCATGACAAACTAATGGGTCATAAGGGTGGAATATTAATTATTTTAAATGTAAATTGTTTTTGTCTTCTGTCCTGTTTAGCCTATTATTAGAAAATTAGATTGGAGCAACAATACATATTTTATTTCCTAAGCAGCTTTATGTTTTACATGAAGCTTTATCTAATTTCATTTTGTAGAATATTCTATTTGTTTGATAGTTAGTATGTCTGAAATTGGGTTGGATCGAGTTGGGTTTCTTAAAACTCAATTCGATTCGAATTCTAACCCAACTCAATCCCAATTTTGATCCGACCTACATTCTGAACTCATTTTAACCTAATTTTAATTGAGTTGGATCGGGTCAAGTCGGGTCGGATTAACTTGACAATCCCTCAACCCAACTCTACCTGAATTCCATAAGGGCTTTTGTCTTCTCAACCTGACTTGACCCGCTGACCTGACTCGTATGACCCGACCTGCATGATTTATCAGGTCGGGTCATGTGGGTAGATCAAAGCTTAACCCGAGTTTTACCCCTAATAGCCAGTAAACATATACTAAAGAAAGCAGTTGATTTAGTGAAACTAAATGAGATATTTGTAATGACTATTAGTTTAGAGATTTTCAAATTTGAAAAAAATAGACATTATTTTTATTTTTCACTGTTTAAATTGGTACATGTCATAAGAAAATAAAGAGTGTGCTTATTTTAATAAAAAATAAGAGTGCCCAAATCAAAACTGTTTGTAATTCAAAACATTTTCTTTTTTAAAAATAATTACAATTCTCTAATCTCCACAATGGCACCTTATAAATATCTATTATAAAAACGACTTTAAAATCAGTCAAAATTGAGCTGTGATTTCGATGCATGTGAAATTCCAACCTCTATTGATGTCAATATTTAGTGATTATTATTCTATGTTTAAAATGTATTAGAAGATAAAACCACTCTAACCTCTTTGTATTAGTTTGAATTTTTTTTCATATTTAAAAAGTTTAAACATCCATGTTCTGTATTAAACAAGAAATTGTCATTAAGATAGGTGGTTGATAAAGGCAGATATCTGGTCCATGCCAATGCAATATTCAATGCCAAAGTTCAAAACCATGAGATCGCGTGATACAATATGTAAAACTAAGCTATATATTATATTCTTTTCGAACTTGCATTGCTACGTCGAAAAAAATGAGATATGGATATGGTACCAAACACGAGTCATTATTAGATTTCATGCATCTATCTACGTTTCTATCACAGTAATGAGGATTGCATTTCCTTGAAATAAAAGCGATGTCCTTACGCATTCACATGTATAGGGTTTGTGTTGAGAGGTTTATTTTCTTGTATGTGTAATTTTGTTCTCTTATAATATAATTATTATCATGTTATGTGGATGTAGTCCTGATGAGTCGAACAACATAAATTTTTAGTATTATTATGTGCTTGTTTATTTCGTTCGATTATTTTATTAAGCGCATATTTGTACCTGTAGTATTTATCATATTTTATATACATAATATATTAAATAAATTGGAGATGAACTATAATAAGTAGCTAATAAATACAATATATGTATGATATACACTATAATAATAGTATAATACAATAAGCAGCTATCAAATACAACTCTTTCTCTTGTTGTTATACAGCTGTACTTATCCGCACCTTAAGGCCTCCAATTTATTGGTGGGGACAAACAGAAATCGGTCATACTTTCGCTATTGATTCCTGCCTGAGACAAATCTTTGTTGCGTGGTGATAACAAATTTAAATTATTTTGTGAGACATCTCCGTCTATACAATCAATTATTATCTAATAAAAGTTTAAATAATATTGTGGGTGTGAAGTGTAAGCATTAAAAGTGCCCATCAAGCATACTCTTGTTTGATAGTTCGAGTTAATATGATGTCGAATTCCATGACTGTTTTAAACCAAACGGAGTCAACTCAGTTTTTGCTGAATCAGCATCAAATGGGTATTTTTTAGATGTTTTAATTTCATGTAATTACAGTCATTTATTCTTTTAATTTTTAAATTATTAATTGGTTTTGTGAGTTTTTGTAAATGGAAAGGGCCCTAATTCTTGGATTCACAGGTGGTGTCGGATGAAGCAAGGGCAATGTACAATGGAGGAATGGCGGGGCTTACGTACTGGAGTCCGAACGTGAACATATTCAGAGATCCAAGGTGGGGCCGGGACAGGAGACTCCCGGTGAGGACCCGGTTTTGGCAGGTAAATACGCGGCCAGCTACGTGAGGGGGCAGCAGCAGTACGGTGGAGACGGTGGCCGTTTAAAGGTGGCCGCTTGCTGCAAGCACTACACCGCCTACGATCTTGATAACTGGAAAGGCACCGATCGCTTTCATTTCAACGCCAAGGTAGGTCGACACTCATTATTCAAAAGTGAATTGGTGACTGAACCATTTTGGGCCACCGGTTCGACTTGGAAATCTGATTAGACCCAACCAGTTAAAGCACCAAATAGATAAAAATATAAACTCAAAATGGATAAAAGTAAGCTCTAATAAAATTGCTGGTCGGACCAGCGTGAGTGGTTCTTAAAGGAAAACTAACATGACTTA
Organism: Chimonanthus praecox; assembly: GCA_022113865.1. Lineage (NCBI taxonomy): Eukaryota > Viridiplantae > Streptophyta > Magnoliopsida > Laurales > Calycanthaceae > Chimonanthus > Chimonanthus praecox. The sequence goes on from JAINRJ010000123.1 coordinate 269,317, forward strand.
AAATTTTAATAGTACATCAATTTCTTAAACATAATTAAAGCGTTTCAACTGTCTATTATATAGTATATTTTCACTTCAAAAGTTTCTTTAGAGTGATTTAAACAAATAAAATCAACTATTTATAGAAAACTTTATTTTAGCTTTTTATTTTACTTTAGATTTAATTTTTAATTTACATCAACAATTTATTTTTTCATTTCACAGAGTTAGTAAATCCCATTTAATTGTCAAATCTTATATAATTAAAGTAACGAGAACGTATTTCCATATAGTGCTGACGGTTTAAAGTAATTATTTTAACTTTATAATTTAATATATTGAAACTTTAATTACTATAGGTCATTAATTTTTATAAACTACCTCGTAACTTTATAATATTTAAATGATTTTTTTTCTTAAATTAATTATTCACAAGAGTAAAATTTAATCCTCTAATCTCTCTAAATATATTCTTTTGACCATAATCTGAATATACAAGAGGTTGTTCACATCATACATTAAAAGAGGAGTGCAACTTTATCAGAGCCATTCGTCATGTATGGTCTATTAAGTCCGTTCGCTCAACTTTTATACTTCAAATAAACTGATTGGAAAAAATAAGAAATCATTTGAATGAAAAAATCGTATTAAAAATCATAGTTATAATTCTTAGTGACAATATTACTGATTATCGATTCAATTGGACAAAAGATGAGTGTCTTCGAAGAGGGCCGCAGGAACAGGGCGGCTTAACTCCTAATCATAAAAGACAACCGTCTGAGGATGATTAGGAAGGCTCAATTTTTTAATTATTGCATAGTATATTACCACAAAATCCTTTTTAGATACTGTATTATAAAAACTTAAAAAAATTCTTTTTATTATAAAATTAAAATTTTAATTAAATATTACTTATAATAATATCTTAAATACTAAGGAAATCCTATTTCCATTTTTTATCTTGCACTTCAACTTGTGTCAAATCAGCAGTGCACAGGAATCCTTGAGAAGGTCCTTGTCAATTATAGAAAACCATCTTGTAAGTGGTTGAGAAGGTCCCTTGTCAATTATAGAAAACCATCTTGTAAGTGATTAAATGACATGGAGCATCCTATCAATTCAAAGTTAAGATATGGTTGTATCCAAGATGTGACCCATTTGGTGAATGATTAGATATTGGAATACGTATGATTGGAAGATGAACTTAATTTGTTCACGGAAGTTCAATTACATAACACACGTTACTACATTAATAATTAATTACTTATACTTTGGGTTTAGAAGCATCTAATTAATCTTCGATCCCACAAGACTTAGATAAAATTCATGTCACCTTGTAACAATAAAAAAATATTTAATCTCAAGGGATTAGTGTGTTGACCACAAACCTATTGTAGAATGAGGAGAGTCATCAGAGTTCGAATCTCATCTCACTCCAAAAAATTTTACTTAGTGTATATGGATAAGAAGACTTACACACACCTTAAAAATTAGTCGAATGCTTTAAGAGACCTTAGAGTTATAAAAAAAATAATAAAAAATATTCAAAACTCACACCCTCTACTTCTAATAATTTAAAAGGTTTTTCTTAAAAAAAATCTTTATTTGGAGAAAGTTTTTATATTTTTGTAATTTTTTTAAAAGGGTTCTTTATCTTAGTACTATAATAAAAAATGATTTTTCCTTTTAAGATTTTTTCAGATGGACATCGTAGGGCTCCTTTAGACGTCAATGTTACTCAGCTCGTAGAGTGATTATAAAATAGTTTTTAAGATATTTTTTTAAATATAAATATTTTTAACTACTTTTTAAAAAAAAAAATTCCTTAATTTAATTCTGGCCTGAACCGACTGTAAATATTTTTCAATTGTAGGTAAAAATATTAGAGTTTAAATATTAAGAATAGAATAATTAAATATTCTTTAAACAATCTCTTATTGTTATTCGTCTATATTTTTTAGTGGTCACGAGGTAAAGTCTACCTTCCAAGTTCCAACGTAGCATAGCATGTGAGAAAACTTGGACAGTGATCAGTAAAAGGCCGGCAAATACTTAGACCTCTCCTGACCCCACTAGTATTGTTTTTAGCTTATGCTTGCCATGATTGTACTGACCTTAGCATCCATTTTTGTGGGGCAAAAATCATGTAGAGATTCCAATGGGGCAGACTCAGCTCTGAAGGTCAAAAGGTGGTTCCATCTTTGGCTGAAGGCCCAGGTTACAAATCTAGTGTCGGCGATTTTTTTATCTCCCCGATCTCTGAAGCCAATATTGAGATTATACGAAATAGGCTAAAACCGTTAGCCATTGATTTTTCTTCACAAAAATAAAGAAAGCAAATGGAAATTGACAAATCACCTGCTTTCGCTTAATGTGATAGGCATTGCATCTCAACGAGAGGCTCACAATATCATATTATAATGTGTTCGATTCTGACTATTTTGGTCTATTCCGGTTGGAACAAGTCTAATCCATATTTAATGATAATTTATTTAGATGAGTGTAAAATGATAAAAGTAATTAATTCAAATATATTTAGAAGATTGTATTATTGTCTTCATATTTTATTATATTCTTTTAATTCTTTATGCCATCTTTTCTTAAATAGAATACCAAAATAGTAAGAATATCGAAACGTTCTAGTATATAAATAAAATCAAAAGGGATTATTGAACAAATACAAGGGTATGAGTTCATTCTTCTCATCGAATATTTTCGTTTCCAAATCTCTACTTGTTGGCCATGCTTTATCACATACTACCATACCAACAAGATGAGCTTTGACATGTCTTCCTTAAATGTCCATGCAGTTTCACACGTACCTCATTCTCACACGTGTGGTTGTGAACCATGTTGCCAGGTTAGCAAACAAGACCTAGCAGATACATATGGTGTGCCCTTCAAGGCCTGTGTGGAGGAAGGGAAGGTGGCCAGTGTCATGTGCTCCTACAATCAGGTGAACGGAATCCCGACTTGTGCCGACCGGAATCTCCTTCGAAATACCATCCGCGGGCAATGGGGTCTAAATGGGTGAGTTGTATGCTAATCCTATTGTTTAAAATCTCGTGACTGAGACTCAGATGTCTTTGTCACGACTTGTCTATGTAGGAGAAGTCAACTGAGTCAAATTGATTGCCTATCAAATTGGGCCGAGCCAACTGAGTTTTGTTGAGTCATGCTGACCTTAACTATGGTATCAGAATTCTATTGATAGGGGAGTAACTGAGCCAGAAATAGTTCAAGATGTACAGGCTCAGCTCATTTATTATGTGCCCCAGTTGTTAAGACCCATTTTGCTTCATGAGCTTACAGTATAACACCAACCAGCTAATAAGCAAAAAAAGAAATCATTCTTCTTACATAATTAATAGTTCAAGGCTGTACTGGCCCATATCTAAAGCAAAAAAGATGTTACTGCAGTACAGACCTACTTTAGACCCGGGATCTGATTGGGCCAATGTAAACCAGGTATGAGTCCAGCTTTAGAGTTAGATGGATTGGATACGGTCAAAGAAATTGGGCCCCAATATTGTGCTGAAAGACTAATCAGACTTACTTTTTAATTTTGTATTGTCCATCTAATAATATTGTTGGCATCACCTACATTTTTTTCCTGACCCGATGCAAGCCCAACCTTTGTACTGCACCACTAATTAGAAATGTAGCTGAAAAGTGCAAATAGACTTTTCCTGCTCCTAACCCAAACCCGGGGGGCTGACAATGAACGAGTTCTACATTTGAAGTGTAGAGGGAAATTTAGAAATTTATAAGAGATTTGAGTCACTCCACCTAATAAGCTAGTCTTTCAAGATGGATACCCAAACTTAAAAAGTAATATCAGAGTCAAGTCTTAAGCTACCTCATGTGAACTTAGGAGATCCTCCATGCGGACGGGATGGTTGACCTCGTTCGAGAGGGGGATTGTTGGGACTGGCAACGAACAAGTCTCACGTTGAAGGTGTAGAGGGAGATCTAGGGATATATATATAAGAGATTTGAATCATTCCAACTAATAAACTAGTCTTTTAAGATGAATATCCAGTTCTAACGTCTACATTTCATATAAATTCTGATGAAGTGTCTCGGTGATCTCAGCTATATCGTATCAGACTGTGACTCGGTTGGCGTTTTATTCGACTCCCAACTACACTACAACTCCTGAGGACGCAGCTGCAGCAGCCATTAAAGCAGGTTCTCTTCATCTATGCAACTGATCATGCTTAGTTTATGTTGGGTGTCTGAATTTGGGCATACGCCACTATGATTCATATGAATAGTATTAATTTGTCATCTAAACAGTTTGCCAGCATAAATTTGCAATGGGTGCATGCCAACACCAAACTTAACTTCCTCCTGGCCGGGCTCTTCGTGCTTTCGGCAAATTGTCTCAATCCGGCATGTAGTGGGTTAGACGGGGCACAACTTGTCCTTGTGTTATGCCTTCTTTGGGATGGGATCTTTGATCTAGGCCAAACTTAGCCAAATTTTCTTACAAAATGTTAGTACTCAGTAGTATGGGAAGAAGGATGCTAAATTGCTTTGATCATTTTCAGGGCTAGATTTGAACTGTGGGCCCTTCCTTGCAATTCAGAAGCAGCCATACATACAGGGAAGCTGAGTGAGGTAGACGTTAACAGTGCCCTTGCTAACACAATAACAATCCAGATGAGACTGGGGATGTTTGATGGTGAGCCATCTAGACAACCTTTTGGAAACCTGGGCCCTGCCGATGTGTGCACATCAGCCCATCAGTATCTTGCCCTTGAGGCTGCTCGACAAGGCATCGTCCTACTGAAAAACTCTGGTTCCGTGCTGCCACTCTCGCCGAATCGTTTCCGCACCGTCGCTGTCATTGGGCCCAACTCCGATGCTACTGTTACCATGATAGGGAATTATGCTGGTAATTCACTTCATTTGTATCCATATCGAATGCAGTATTGAACAATGGGCCTTCAGCCCGATACTAGTACATTTGGGTGGCTCAGTTGTCATATAAGTATACAACACAACATGATAACTCATTTCTACCGTGTTAATTGTTGTTACTCCTTTCATAGGTGTTCCTTGTGGATATACATCTCCGCTCCAAGGGATAGGGAAATACACCAGGACTGTTCATCAACCAGGGTGCAGCAATGTGGCTTGCAGTGACAACCGGTTATTTGGGCCTGCAGTGGATGCGGCCCGAAGAGCAGATGCTACAGTCTTAGTAATGGGACTAGACCAGTCGATTGAGGCTGAGGGCCGAGATAGGGTATCCCTCCTCCTTCCCGGCCAGCAGCAGGAGCTTGTAGCTACGGTGTCCATGGCATCTAGAGGCCCCACAATTTTAGTCCTTATGTGTGGCGGCCCAGTCGATGTGTCCTTCGCAAAAAACAATCCCAGAGTTGCTGGAATCCTCTGGGTTGGCTATCCGGGCCAAGCTGGAGGGGCAGCGATCGCCGATGCCATCTTCGGAGAATTCAATCCAGGTACCGTGTCACTTATAATTTGTGAAAATGTTTAAGTAATTTTTTTTTTGTTTAAGCTCACATGGTAAACACAAAAGTATTTAAAAAAACAAAACTAAAAATAATTATTAAATTTGTACCTAATCATGCTTAATTACTTCAGATAGGGATGTTAATGGACCGGGGCCAGATCATGGCTTTGATTGAATTCTTGGCCCTGTGTAGCCCACTAAGAAAATTTTGAGTACCGATATTGTGAAACACTCTTCTAGCTGAAACTGTGGTAATATGCTCATGTATGTGCAGGAGGCAAGCTTCCAGTGACATGGTATCCAGAAGATTTTGCGCTGAAGGTGCCGATGACTGACATGGCCTTCCGACCTGACCATTCAAGGGGCTACCCAGGCAGGACCTACAGGTTCTACAAAGGCCCAGTTATCTACCCTTTTGGACACGGGTTGAGCTACACCTCATTCATCCATTCCATAGCCCAAGCCCCGACCATGCTATCGGTACCAATGGGTTCATTTCATAACTCCACGGTCTCGACCCAGGCAGTCAGGGTCTCACATGCCAAGTGTGAGGGCCTCTCGGTTGCAGTCCATGTGGACGTGAAAAACACCGGTTCAAGGGATGGTTCCCACACAGTACTCTTCTCTACTGCACCAGCAGGGAAATGGGCCTCACACAAACGGCTTGTGGCCTTTGAGAAGGTCCATGTAGGGGCCAATTCCCAGACCCGGGTCGTGTTCGGCATGGACGTGTGCAAGGACCTCAGTGTTGCTGACAATTTTGGTATTCGTCGGATACCGATGGGTGATCATAAGCTTCATATTGGCGATCTGACCCATTCAGTTTCTCTCCAAGCTGATTCTCTTGGACCTTTTTAGGCCCATTAGTTTTTGGGAGGAAGAACAGGTAAGCCCATGGGCCTTCTGCAGCAATGGCAGTCGTGTCCTTGCCTTCTTTCTCCAAAATGATCAGCATGCCCGTGAAAAAACCTTAATATTTTTAATTCCCTTTGGCAAAAATGGCCCAAGGAATTCTTAATTCTAAAAAGCTTCAATAAAAAAAAGGAGCACTTAAAAAAAAAGAAAAAAGGATTAGCTGGATAATTAGTGGGGCACAAAGGTATTTGTCATTAAACTTCGTTTCTAGTTTTGTTCAAGTCATTGGCTATTTTGTTAGTTTGAAGTAGGTTTTGGTTTGGAAAGGGATTGAAAGGAGGGCACAAGCAGCCTATCCATCACCCATCTTCTTGTTTGTATAATTATACGTTGATTATTGCTCTGAGAAGATAAAGAGCATGTTATCTGATTTTGATTTGTAAAATTTGGAGAAATAAGATCTCCAAATTAGAAATAATTACAAGTTCATATTTAAGTTTCTTTAAATGTCTCTCATTCTTTTTCTTTTTCTTTTTCCATTTTCTTTCTTCCCACTATCCTTAAACTCCATCTATTCTAATTTAGTTGTCTAATATAGATTTTGGAAGGGTGGCCATCTTAACACGGAAAAACTCTTTTAGCAAAAACGGGTTTTAGTAAACTTCTCATTTTATCCCATCCATCCGTAAGAAAAATTAAAAAAAATCAAACATTCAGAAATCAATTCACTTTCCAGTGAATCGGTGCACTTGACAGGTGCACCGATCGGATCACTGGAAAATAGAAATTTAAAAAAAGTGATCCGGTCGGTGCACCGATTTTTTGAGACATGAAAGAGTCCAAATTGGTGCACCGATTTCTGAATGTCTGATTTTTAAAAAAATTCATATAGAATAATGGGGGCAAAGTGGGAGTCTAAAAAACCTGTGTCTCCTAAAAAATTATTCCCATATTAGAATGGGCACCCTTTTAGAATTGTCCTCTATTAAATATATTGAAAATAGATAAGAATTATTTCTCAGTTGGAGTTGTTTAAAGTCAAATTCAAGTTCCTTACAAAAAAATAAAAGTTTAAAATGAGAAAATTAAAATGAAATAGATGTATTTATTTAATGTGACAAATAAACAAACTATGATTGATGCTTAACACTGACAAAGAAACAAACTATGATTGATGCTTAACACTTTAACAGGCTGAAAGGTAAGAACAATGTCTACGGCGGAAAGTCTTTTCCAAAGATTTACATTCAGATTTTTTATTCAGTTTCGATCCAATAATTTTCATTTGAGAATTTAAACTCAAATACATTATTTTAAGCACAATCAAATTATAAGAATTCCCTTTGTATTCATATATTAACTTTATTCCCACTTCTTTCATCCAAGGATGCAGTGAAACTCTTACTGGGTCTTAAAATTTGCTTTCTTCATTTATAAGAAATAACATCGTGACTCAAATTTAATATTTTAATCTTTAACAAATTAACATTTACTAATATAAATTGGCATTATATAATATGAATTCACCATTCCGTCTTGAATCATTCAAGTATTTTTTTTTGTACTCGGGGCAAACCTACTGTTGATAATAAAGACTAAAGACAGAGGTCTACAGTGTAATGAGTTGGCCATTTCCCAACCATTATTGCACTAGTTGACAACAAAGTCCAAGTGGTCTGGACTTCTCAATTAGGTAGGCCACACCAAGGACAATTGATTGTGGCCACGAAAGTAGAATGAAACAAACAGAATCTAATCTAGAACCTGCCATTTGTGCCAGTTTTGGGCTTTCCTACAAGTCATGGGCCAAGCTCAACTATTCAAATTCTAACTCTATTTTTGGGCAGCACATCCAGAAATTCTGTCTCAATAATCCGATTTTTAGATTTTGGATGAAATGACCATTTTTCCCTTTCATTCCTCCGCATCGAATGAATCAGCTGAAGGAAATGTCATTCGTTCGAAGGATATACCACCGAATCGATTGGGAAGGAGAAAAAACCCGTGGGCCCCACCGTTGACCGAAACCCAAGGTCATCCTTATCCGTAGATACGTGGGCTAGGGGCGATCACGGTGGTGTCGATCCTAACTGGAGAAGTGAAGCATCGATTCGGATCTAAGAAAAAAAACCTACAAAATTGGATTTTAGACGCCCAAAACAGTAGCAGAAGAAACTGGCCAGAGGAGGGTCCACCATACTCCGATCAGAGATCTGATGGTACAGATGGATAGACCATCAAAAAATGGAATGGGTATGGTCGGACCCGCGGGCAGAAACCTTTTCCATCACGTGATCTAAGGCCGAGAAGAAGATTTGGCGGCACCCAAATTTCCGTTCTATCCATCTGTACCATCAGATCTCTGATCGGAGTATGGTGGACTCTCCTCTGGCCAGTTTCTTCGGCTGCTATTTTGGGAGTCCGAAATCCATTAGTTGGGTTTTTTTGTTAGATCCAAGTAGATCCTGCACTTCTGACCCTAGGATCGACACCACTATGATCGCCCCTGTCTCACCTATCTACGGCTAAAGAAGACCATGGGTTTCGATCAATGGTTGGGCCCACTGATTTTTTTTTCCTTATTTGGTCAATCGCTCGTCTGTCCGAAGGAACATTTCCTTCGGCTATTTCGCCGGAAGTGAAAGTGGAAGGGCAAAACGGTCATTTCACCCAAAATTTGGAAATCGGGTGTATTGGGATAGAATTTCCGGGTGTCTATATGTGTTGTCTATTTTTGTATCCATCGTCACTCTTTTGTTGTTTTTGACTTTATAATCTATCAAATCATATTCATCTATTAAATATGTTAGTGGACCTTTTTTCATTTCAAAATAAATATAAATAAATATTTCAAAGTCTTAAAAATTCTAATCTAAAATAAGCAAAGTTGGATGAAAAATTACATGTTTCCTTTGTTAACATTTGACTATTTATACATTTTTTTTTTTTTTTTTTATGACCAAGGTACCGAAAGGATTTCACCTGTATTTGGACAATGGACATTTTAATCCAACTAGTCCTTGAGACATGTGTAAGTCTTCCAATCTCACACACACCAAGTAAGCAACTATGGAGAGTGACCTAGAAGAATGTTGAGTGTGAATCGAACTCAAAATCTCCTTTCATAAGGAGAGTTTCTTGATTGTCAAGTCAACTCCTCTTGAGTTTTTTTTATGTGATTGGTCCAAATAATGTAACTCATTAATCCAAATGACGTATATGCAGATTATATACACAGAGCATATACAAATATAAAATTATACATAAGTAATGTAGAAAAAAAAAATCTAATTTTGAATTCTGAACTTAAAATTTAATGTGATGCAAATGCGAATATGAATTTGAGTTTGGATCTTTAACAAGGGATCCAATTTGAATTTGGACCAAATGTTAAATTTACATAGGTGCCATACCGTTGACTATGTAATGTAAAGATAATATGAATCAGTATCTTTATTTATTTTTATACAAAATACTTATTTACTGAACCAAACCATCCAAACAGGACTTAGTCGAACCACATAAATACAATAGCACTCAAATTTTTGTAAATTTGAATGACAGTATTTCATGGATCAAACCACTAGAATGAATTGTAGTTGAACTACATCAATCTAATATTACTCAAAACTTTTAAAGAAAAATATAGAAATATTTTTTTTCACAAAAGAATGTCTCTTAATATATTTTTATTAAATTGTCATAATACTTTTTCGGAGTACTCAAATCGAGCTATCAATTAAATTACACCAAAAAAAGTGTTTTTAAATTTTTAATTTTTGAAACTTAAAGAGATTGAAATGATAGTTAAGAACCCACTTTAAGAAGTGAGAGTTTTAAATTCGACTCTCACTTATACCACTTTAAGAGCGAAAGGTTTGTGTATATCTCAAAGATTAATAGAAATCTTGTAACGCCCTTGCCCAACCAACCTAAGTGTGTGGGAAGGAGTCCCACGTAATGGAGATGGGGAGAAGAGATATTTGAAAAGGGAGATCTCCTCTTCAACATGAGGCCTTATGGACTTGGTCAAGTATACCGAGTCTAGAAACAAAATTGTGCGGATTTACCGAGAATAACATGTTCGAATAGTTGGATTGATGTAGATTTTGAAAAAAAATAAAATTTTGAATCAAGATACTTTAGAGTAGAGAAGTGTCGGTGGCTCAAATGATTTTCACGTGGGAGCGTAGTCAATGGCCTTGGTTTGGACAGTGATTATGATATCCTCCTAACTCTTAACCACAACTCATCCCTTTGTTTCCTTCACTCTCTCTTCCATAAATCAATCACTTGCATTCTGTCTTGTCTCTCACCATCTAAGGTATCATCTTTATCACCCATTTTATTTATTCCATTCCATCTCTTATTCCCTTATTTGGTTGAATTTATTGGGTTTTCTGTATGTTTGCATTTTTTGAAAAAAAAATAAAAAAATTGTGACATGAAGCTTCTTCCACTGTGTTATGATTTGTAAACTCCCACCAAAATGACTTTGATTTTTATAAGAATTTAAGCCATATTCTCATTCCATCAATTTCATTTTGTTTGTTTATACCTTTTCCCATCTGCATTTTACAATTCATGTTCTTGGTTGAACTTATATACAATTTTTGTTTTCTTTTAAGTTATTAATGGAGTATTTATGTGCAGTGTTTTGCTTTCTCATCTTAGATTTTGCTTGTGTGTGATTGTGTCCAGTGGCAAGAGATAAGAGATGGCAAGCAGCGACAAAGCTGAAGATCTAAATCCACAAGATAAGGAGGTAAGCTAACCGTGCAATCCCTTTCGGAAATTTTTGGAAAAAAAAAACATATATATAGAAAAAAAAATTGAATTTATATGTGGAAAACAACGGGATACCCAGTATATGGGTGAGCCCACTACCCTTAAGGCACACCAAAGTTAGGCCATGGGAGGATTTCAAACTCGCAACCTCCCGCTTCGTAAAATAGGAGGCAGCCAGGTAAGATATATTTATTTTTTAGATGGAAAAAAATTAAGAAAGATAAACAGGGTATCTTTTTATTTTTATTTTTGAGAAAAAAAACTATTTTAACATGCCCTTGAGTTTTTCATTTTTATTTTTTTATTTTTTTTAGAATAACTATTTCTTGAGACAGTTTGGTTTGTGACTTTGTTCATGACTATTATAATTTTTTTTTTTTACTTTCTTTTTTTCACTGAAAATGCTATTTTTCATTGTTTGCTATTATGGTATCATATTTATCATGTGAGTTTTATTTTTTATATTTTTAATAATTTATATAAGATTGTATTATGTTGCTGTAATATTATACCAACGTCACGGTTCAAAACAGTATAAACTTTAAACTTTTAAAGCATGTTGTTCAGTGATTACAATTATATAAAACAGTTTTAATTAACCGTTCGGTTTTTAAAATATATGGGGCACATGAAGGGTGATCACTGATCGGGACCATCCAAAATGTAATTATATTCTAGTTTATTAGATATAATAGTTTATCAAAGTAAATTAGAAATTATTGATATTAAGATTATAAAAATAAGTTATTTTAATTTTCTTATTCCTTTAATTTAAGTAAACAAAGTTAACAATTGACATGAAATTTCACTTCAAATATCTATTTTATTTAGTTTGAATCTAGTGCTATTCATATTTAATAAGACAATTTTTAAAAAAAAAAGACATCAACATCTACTTCTTTAATTGTGTACTTGACTCCACCTTATTAGCAAATATCATATAATTTTTTTTTTTCAATTTACATATGGGAAACTATAGAATATCCATTGTAAAACTATCATGGGTGAATCCAATACCCTTAGGATACACTAACGTTAGGTCATGAGAGTTTGAACCCAGAGGTATCCCGCTTCCTAAAATGAGAGGCAACCAGTTGAGCTAGTTGGTGCGTCAAATATTATATAATTGGTGGCTCAATTATATCAACTTAGTAGTGTCTTTTGCCAAAGTTTTATAGGCTTTAAAAAAAGAATCTTCAGAAAAATGTCAACTAATGCCCTTAGATAATGTCAGCCAATTTTTTTATTGAATTTAAAAAGAATATTAATAAATGGAAAATATTATTTCTGTTAATTTAGCTAAGGTGAACAAAATAATGTAATTTTTATATTGAGCATTATGTGGACAAGTGGGCCCGTCATCTTCAATGTATAATAGTACAGTATTTTAAAACTAAAATTTAGGATAAAAAATATTAAAAATTATTAGATTTAAACACATCAAAGTCAACGCTAATATGGTGATTAATTGTTCTTCATTTTGATCATATAGCTAATGATCACTTTTAGTCTTAATTTTTTTATTCAAATTAATAATAAATTTGACTCAAAATTCAATAAAATCTAATAATTTAAAATGTCTTATTTTTAATTTTACCAGAACTTGACGAACTCAGTGATCTTTTCAAGTTGGCAAATCAAGTCGACTCAGCCAACTTAGACTTTATCACTTATCAAGTCTAACAATCATTGAGACTTGGACCTTCTTTTACTATCGTACATCAATTTTAGACTATGGCCCATCAGTGATCATCATTATCATCTGATAACTATTCTGCATTAGTTTAATCTAATTGGCTACAAATTACAGTGGGACGTGATCAAAAGCAATGAACTATTTACTTAAATAATTACAGGTGACTTCATTTGGGAAGAAATATGGAGGGCTTGTGCCTAAGAAGAAGCCCTTAATCTCAAAGGTACAATCATGACCATTAGCATAGGATTGGAAATGGATTGATACATCCCAAGTTCAGCCCAGTTTGGACTGGATTTGGGTTCCATTGAATGGGCCCAGATCTTTTGCCTGGTAGTTAAATGGGTCAAGCAACAGATGAATTTTGATCCAGATAGCCCGCCAAGTAATAAAATGGGCTCAAAAGTTTCCTAATGATCTGGGCCTGGGGTTGATTTTTCATCCATGAACAGGGAGAAGTTGGCCTAGTCCAGCTAGGTAATGATTAGATGAGCTTCAAATTTGGGCTTGGCTGGCCCATTCACAATCTGATTTTGATCGTAAAACAGGCTAACATTTAATGGTTTACAGGATCATGAGCGAGCATTCTTTGATTCTGCGGATTGGGCATTAGGCAAGGTACATTTTCACTTAGAAGGAATAATAGGAACCAATTCGGATAAAAAAATTGAATTTGGGTCATACATATCTTCAAAAAAAAATTAAATAGGTCAAATCCGACTAACCCAAGAAATTTGGGTTGAGTTGGGTCTGGGCCCTGGACCCAAACCCAGACCCAAGTTTAAAAATACCATTTTTATCTTTTGGTTTTAGCCCATAAATCCTCGACTGCAAGTTCAAAATCTGAGCTCATTGCCTCTATTTTCGGTAGTCCAATGGCTCCACATGAAAAGAAAGTCTCTTTATCTTCCATGTTCTATTAAAATTTAAAAATAATATTTTCATCTTATTTTATTTTATTTTTTATAAAATTCTGACTCAAGTCAATCAAGTTAGGCAAAAAAAAAATTGTTGTTATCTACTCAACCTGAAGCCTTTACCAGATCCATTGTGAGTGGGGGTAAAAAAATGCTGGAACTGATATCTCGGGCCCATGAATATCGACCGATATTTCTCTCTCTCTTTCGTCCAAATCTCGACCGAGATGTATTATACTAATACCGGCGAGATCTTGATCATATCGGCTGAGATTTGGGATATCAGAGAGATCATAATCATATCAGCTGAGATCTCGCATGTACAATCGATACATCTCGTATCGGTCGAGATTTAGACCCTTGATTGTGACCCATGTCTGACAACTAAACAATAATTAGTAAAAGCAGGCCCATGGTTCAATCATTCAATCAAGTAATGATACAAGCATTTCAATATGATTGCTAATTTGCAATTAAAATTTTGTAGAGTAACTATTAATTATCATTGTCTTACTTTTTTTTTTTTGGGCCTTGTCTTTTGTAATAATAGCAAGGAGGTGGATTTGATCAAAATTCAAGAAAAATAGTGGAATCTTTACGCCCAAAATTGCAGGTAATGGGATTTCTACCACCTGAGTTCCATTATACACAGTAGGATTTCACTACATTAACTTTCCTCCAATTATGACTCCATTTTACACTTATTCAATATCCCAATGTAAAAAAGTATTTTTATTCTATAAATTAGGTTCTTTTTAAATAATTTTATTTGATAATATACTTCCATCTAAAATTTGCATTTGGCAGCCAACACCGCACCAACGACTACCCCCACGAAGACCATCTTGTACATCTCATACAGATAATACTTCGGTTCGTTCATCGTCTTCTTTTTTCTTCTACAAACAAACACAATTATTATTATTATTATTACCAATCAGGGATAATAATTTTGGCCGATACGATATGTATCAGCCGACATTTACAATATCGACATTTATAATAAATTAATAGTTATAAACCTAACTTAATTTAAACTCACATAGAAAAGGCACAGTTTCAAGCATCGTCACACGCCGAGCCTTATTAATTGTGGGTCGGACTCTTTGTGCCTTCAAATTTTAAGCCATATTACGACTCCTATTGGATATATTGGATTGGGCTCGGTCATGAAGGTCTTCCAGCAACATAGATCAAGGCCCATCTAAAACATTCGGCGAGAAAATCCATCATGGGCCCAACATATGGGCTAGGTTGGGCCTGCAAACAGTGTTGACCCTTACTTTGGCAAGGCTATTGGCTGGGTCAATGCCGTTGGCTACCACCTATTTCATTGCTGGCTTTTTTCTACTACATTTCTGCTTAATACACCTTTAATTATTTTATTTTTCTTGTTTTCTCTTGTTTATTAACACTGTGTAGGACGAGAAAATCCAAGCCTAAGGCTCAAGAAAGCGGCTAGTTATGCCCGATTCACCTTCAGTCATCCAATGTTATGTGGCTAAGTTCATGTGAATTTATTTCAATATAGGAACTCCATTATTTTACATTTTTACTACGTACCTCAATTCATATTTAAAATTTTGAGAAAAAAAATCAGTTGACTAATTCAAGTTGGTTCAATATGATTGGATGTTGAATTGAGTCAACAAGATTTGTTTTCGAGTTGAAGAGAAGAATGTAATCTAGTTATTTGAAATAAGTCAAGACTGGACTTGAATTTTTTAAGTAATAAAATGCTGCTTATAAAGTGTATGACATGTTAGGATATCTAGGATTATTTTAGATCTTATTCCTGTTTTTTATCTTATCTTTATATGGGTCAATAGGTGTATATGTTAGGATATCTAGGATTATCTTAGATCTTATTCCTGTTTTTAATCTTATCTTTATATGGGTCAATGGGTGTATGTATTGTAGACTGTTGATTAATAACATACAAGCAGGGGTTTAAAAAACGCCCGGGCCGATATATCGGTTGATATTTTTATCTCTCTTCCCGATATCGACATTTTCTCTCTCCTCCGATATCGGAACGGTGAAAAAATCGCAAAAAATCGTGACGAACCGTGAAGAACCGCAAAAAACCGTGAAAGCCGTATCGGACGAACCGTAATGAACCGCAAAAAACCGTGGAATACCGTTTAAAAACCGTTTCGGTGTTTTTTTTTTTTAAAAAAAAACTAAATACCGATATTTATCAATATCGGCCGATATTGTGACCGATATTTTGGTCCGAATATTGATCATATCGGCCGATAATACTACTGTACGGCCGATACGATATGTATCGGCCGATATTGTTTAGTTTGAAAAAACCGATATATATCGGCCAATACGATATGTATCGACCGATATTTGTACCTTTGCATACAAGAATGTGATTACCTGATTACTTTGATCGGCCCATAATAACACTTTATATTTTCTTTAAAAATACATTGATTTCTGTGTATCGTTAATGCCTCCTCGGCCGAGTCATAATAAGACTTGACCCTATTGAGAAGGGACGAGTCCGAACTGACTCAAATTACTTATACTAAGTTGATTTTTTAAACCTCATTATTAAAAAGTCATAAAATCATGACTTGATAACATTCTTTAAATAGAATTCACTTTCAAAAATTAGTTGTTGAGATAAGAGTGCCTCAAATGTTATATAGAATCATTGGTTTTTCAATTTATTCGATGTTGAACTTTTATCATTTCACAATGTAACTGCACATCAAAACTTCAGACCTACCCTTACATACACTGAACACCCAAAATCTGCTCTGATATCATTTTAGAAAATCATGACTTGATAACATTGCTAAGATAGAACTCACTCTCAAAAACTAGTTGTTGAGAAAATGATACCTCAATATTACAAAGAATCATTGATTTCTCAAATTAATCAATATGAGACTTTTTTCACTTCACACTTTCAATTCCATTCTTTATTTAGCCAGCAATTGAACCCATTAAAGGGACCTGACTCCATGTCATTGGTTTCTCCATCTTGTCTAAATCTGCTCTACCTCTGTTATCAAATTCTTCTTCTCTAGTTCTATTGTTTATGCCAATCGGCTCTTCACTTTGCTTATGTATGAAAGGATTTGTTTGTGCATGGCCCATTGCAAACCCCGAGCAGTGGATTTCTGCTGCATTTCTGGGTGGTTCATCTCGGGTGTGGAATCGGTAGCCCATAATTGAAAATAAACATATGAATATACTATTAATTTATAGTGGTAAACTAAAATAGTTACATGAAATGAATATTCTTGTCACTTCTTTGCTGAAGATAGTTTACATCTTCTCATTTTATACAAATTTTAGAGAGATTATGCTCGTAAAAGAAAATCATTGAAGACATTGACCAAAAAGATCATACAAGTCTGATTGATAATTTGATATTTATTAATGACCATTCAAAGCGTAATCAGCAACATATGCAGCAGCCACAGACACCTAAGTTATTTGCTTTTAGGTCAACCACCAAACAATGATGATGGTAATACAGCTATAACAACAATGGTAAAGAGGCATTCATCCGATAACAAACTCACCTCAAGGCCTATAATCTACTTCTCTTCAGAGGCCCCATCTCCTTAGCCTTTGCCCTCAGCAAATGCTTCTGTACCTTCCCTGTTGCCGTCTTCGGCAAAGGTCCAAAAACAACTGACTTGGGAACCCAATATGACGGCATCTTTGCGCGGCAAAACTTCATGATTTCTGATGCCAAGCGCTTCTCATCTGAGCCATCCACACCCGGCTTCAATGTGATGAAGGCACAAGGAGACTCCCCCACTGCTCATCCTCCCGAGCCACCGATGCTCCCACTGCTGGATGCAAGTAGAGTTTTCCTTCAATCTCCACACTACTGATGTTTTTCTCCCCAGAAATGATTATGTCTTTCGCCCGGTCCTTAATTTCTATGTACCCATCTGGGTGCTTGACACCCAGGTCTCCAGAATGGAACCATCCACCTTCAAAGGTCTCTTGGTTGGCTTTCGGGTTCTTTAAGTAACCTTTCATAACTAAATTGCCCGCATTGCAATTTCTCCAATAGTTTTCCCATCGGCTGGGACAGGTTCCATGGTTTTAGTGTTGATAACATCTGCAGCTTCCAGGCCAATGTAGCGAACACCTTGGCGAACATGAAGACGCTCTTGAGTTTCAACGGGAAGTGAGTCCCACTCTTCCTTCCAAGTGCAGACAGTGGAAGGTCCATAAGTCTCAGAGAGGCCGTAGGTGTGAGTGACACGAAAACCAAGCTTGCGCATGGCAGTGAGGACAGATGGGGGAGGAGCTGCACCTGCTGTGTTCACATTCACAACACGGGGGAGGGGAAGGATGGTCTGGTCTGGTGGGGCATTGATCAGGCCATTAAGAACCACAGGTGCTGCACAGAAGTGAGTCACACCTTGATGGGCTATAGCTGAGTAAACAGCCTTTGCAGAAACCTACAAGTCAGTCAAAAGTTAGAAGCCAACCACAAAATTGAAATGGTCAATTTAATACCAAAACATATAATCAAACAAATTAATCTATGCAAGAGATTTGTATGGTCATCGATGAACATGTACAAGGTGGGCCATGACTTATAATAGAACATCATGGACAGCTGTGATCCAAATATCACCCATACAGACAATGCTAACCTTTGATTAATTAAACACAAATGAAAAATAAGAAAGAATGGAGCAATAGTTTTCAGTTAACATGGAAAATACAATATCTAGGATCTCAGGAATCAGGCTATCTAAGCTCTCAATTCACCGCATCCATTTTCAGCCAGTCAGCAATGAGAAGGAATTATTTTTTGAGACATATCAAGCAAGTCATCCAATTGGATGAATGTCCGCTACTGATTTTATAATGTGCTCATTCCAAAGCCAAGTGAAAATGAAAGACAGGTGAAGGACTCAATTTATGACATAGAAAAACAGGCAAACAAAGAGCAGACACAAATTTGACAATTTACCAAACCAGCATTCTTAGAAATAGAGTATATTTCATTTACCACAAAAATAAGGGAAAAAAGAATGTCCAAACAATGAAAAAAGTGTACTACATTTCCTTTCTATGTGAACAAATAAGATATCCAAAACTATGCCAATTATCAAAGTTTTAAATTTATCAGCAATGTTAGAAACTTTAGGCAAAAGTAATGGAGCAATGCCAAATTCAAGAATCTGGTACTTTACATAACAAATTTGGGTCCGGTAGATCAAGAAAAATCCTTAAAAAAAGGTAGATTAACAGAAGAAGCCATTTTGTATTTTGACATCTTGTGCAAGAGTTTAGGGAGAGAAAAATGAACTGTCATTTTTTTTGTGAGAGATCGGGAGAAAAGAACTTCACACATAATTTTATCAACTTAAGAAAGGACCATGATCTCACAGAGGGTTTATTTGGCCCTTCATTCCCTCTAGTCATGGAAAACTTGATATGAGAAATGAAGCTGAGGGTCCATGCTGTTTTTTTTTTTTTTGGCAGACAATAAGTACTATAAGAAATCAACTAAACAATAAACTACAAATATGGAGGAAAGTTTTGAGATGAATGGTTTGAAAATAACTTAATGGGGGTCTAAGAGTAAAGTGGATGAGCTTGTTAAACTTGAAAATGGCCTAAGTTGGAAGGTCTAAATTGGATATAGCCAGTAAGATGGTGCAGGGTGCAATAAGTACAAAGAAGCTAGTTGAGTTCAGTGTGATATGAGAGTACTCTGTCAATCTATGATTTTATAAGATAACAATTAGACCCAAGTTGCCAATGGAGTAACATTAAATTTAAAAAATGCTCGGTGACTGTCAAGAATGGAGAGACTAAAAAAGCTAAGCATGTTTTAATCATCACTCAGAAGAAAACAATGCGAGATGTTTTCTAAATGGGCATCAACCAGGTAAACTGCAATGAAGAAGAATTATTCAGCAAGAGAAGCTTGAACCATAACCTAGTACACGTTTTAGCACAAGGCCATATTTTATTCATTCATCAATTTGGAGCTTACTTGGGGTACCTGCTATCACAGTTGACTGTTCTGTTTAGCCATATTGCATATGGTATGCACCTTAACCTAAATTGGATAACCCATCAGATTTGAGGTATTAGCTCTCTGTTACAGGAGGCCAAAAAATGGACATCAACATTGTTGGCCCTTCAACCCATTAGTATGACCATTCAATTAGTGTAACTTTTGATCAATATCCAGTCAATTCCTGTTTCATAGTTCAGCACATTAGCAGGTAGCTGCACTTTAGGCCCAACATTCATTGTAGATTTCACCATAGATTATTCACAACAGAACCTAGCTAGAACCAAGTGGAGAGTGTAGGGCCATGGAAAATAATTCCATGAAAAAAAATTATGTTAGGGTTCTATTGATATTATCCAACAAGTACTATGAAATCTGGCCTTACGGTGGGGTGAGAAAACCTGACATTCTGGGTGTTTGCGTCAAAATGTTTATTTTCATTGAAAATCAGCGAAGCATTGTCTTGGCAAGAGGAAAACCTCTTAATTTTTTATTTTTTATGAATACCAAGGTGTCCGGCCCTCTTAGAGCACCTTCCATTGGGTAGCAAACCTCCCTATCCACACACACCGGATAAAACTACGGGGAGTGGCCCAACAAAAATAGTAAACAAGAGAGGAACTTCTTCCATAAATGGGCATACCTGGCGGAGGCATATGCTTGTCCCACAGAGTGCTGCAAGTGACCAAGGGTAACACCAACCATTGCAGTGAAACATAGGCAGCGTCCAAAGGTATACAGCCCCTTCACCCATTCCCCATATGAGAGCTGCACTTAGGGCCATTAGATATGCTCCCCTGTGGCTCAATACCACACCCTTTGGGCTAGATGTTGTCCCTGAAGTGTAACCTAGAGCAATGCTTTGCCACTCATCTTTTGGTGGGCTCCAAGCAAATTCAGGGTCCCCGGTTTCAAGAAACTTCTCATACTCAATGACTCCTTTCTGTACAGCATTTTGCAGTGCCTTCGGTTCGCAAGTTTCATCACCTATGACAACCAGAAGAGGAGGCTTGAAATTGCCTTTCTTTTTATCTGCATTGATCTTCAAAGCTTCCTCTACCAATGAGAAGAATTCCTGATCTACCATTACAACAGCAGCTGAAGAATGGTCCAGAAGGAAAGCAATGGTTGCAGCATTTAATCGGACATTGACAGTGTTCAACACAGCTCCAGCCATGGGAACAGCAAAGTGAGCTTCATAAATAGCTGGAACATTCGGTGCAATTACAGCAACCTGAAGAAGATGTGTAAGTCAAATAAATTATTCTCTAATTAATATATTAGCAGATCAATGACTCACAGTGCTACAAATTGCTAAAATTAAATAAAAAAGTATGGTGCTGACAACAAAAACCCAAGCTGCTCCTAAAAATAACAATACAAACATGACCATCTGAAGAAAGTTTTAAAGTTCCACCATGCAATGAAACCAACGCAAGAATTTTTTAACATTACTACATGAGTTGGACACAAAAACAGTTAACTCTTCTTCTTCTTCGTTTAGTGATAACTGAAATTTATTGATAGCAAAAATGAATATAAGGCCAAGCGAAGAGTTGGGCCATAGTCAAGAAATGAAAAACATCATACAGGCACCTGATAAATTAAAAATACAACTCTATGATAATTTTGTCAGGCAAACCTAGAACACACCCTAGTCCACCCACAATTGCAGCCAAGGCCATCTTGACCCTTTGGTCAGAAAGGCAATCGCCTTAGACCCCCGAAGGAAGAAGGCCCCTCTCGTGGCTGGGCTCCCATCTAAGTCTCTCTCGCCATGGGGGCTGAAGCTCGATACAACTATAAAAATGGTTCTTGTTTTTCTCTTTCAGACTCTCAATCTCTCTTCAACCCCTCTCTTTTTGTTGATTATTGGAGCTCAACAATCACATCTTCACTCTCTTTTTTTGACTTCTACAAGTCTTTCCCAATTCATTTCTTTATTATTTCTTAGTTTAAAATTTCAGTTTTAATTGATAAACAATTTGGATTAATAAATTTGTGACATAAGGTAGTTTTGGAAAATTCCTGTTAAAATCGAAATGAAAATTTGTTCTGAAACCCAGATCGGTCGAAATCCCTCTTCTTCCTCTTTCAGATTTTTGTAAATTATTCACATATTAATCCTTTTATCTATTTTACTTCTTGATTTAATGCTAATCTCAGTTTTAATTAGAACCAGTTTTAATCTCAAAACTTGTTAAGATTATTTTCAAAAGATGTTTAAAACCATGAAAGTAAGTCCAGAAACCCCTTCTCTCTATTATTCCTCCATCCCCATTTCGCTTCTTAGGTAGGTTTTCCTTAAATGTTTTGTTAAATTTGATATTGTAAATGGGATTGAAAAAAAAGAAGAAAGAAATGATTTGGGTTTTTTTTCCACTGCCATTATTCAGCTAATTGATTGTAAATTATTCAGATCATATATATATAAAAAAAGAAGATAAAGAGCATTAGAGAGAACTCATCTCCTAATCTCTCTTTGCACTTCACCTTACTTAGTATACTGATCTTCTAAAGTATTCTTATTCTGTTTTAATTGCTGAATATACTAATTTCACTGGGATGAATATACTAATCTGATGGGAAAAAATTTCAATGCTCTGTATTGTTGGCCTCTTGATCCTTTTAAGTTAAAAAAAAATATTATCTAGAATAATTTATTTTATTATAAATAATTAAAATTGTAATTAAATATTACTTATAATAATATGTATAGTAAGAAGGCCTCATTTAGGTTTTTTCGTCTTAGCCTCAACTTGTGTCCAGACGGCCCTGACTCCATCATTAGGTGAGCAAATCAGCCAAATCTGGCCCATACAATGCACTCAAGTTCAGTTCTTGCCTTTTCGGACTATAATTCTGGTCCCATAAACTAGACCCAGATCATGTAGGGAACGTCTGGTTACTAACTCTCCAGTTTCAAAATATTCCGCGTATTACAAATATAATTATAAGACATAATACTCAATGAAAGATAAGCTCCTGATTTATTTAAAATATTAAAGTTTCTATCGGTTAGAATTTCTAATCATTTAATGTAAAGCCCAATTAGAATTTTTTTTTACCATTTTAGATGATCTATACACTCTCTTCGATTTAGTAAAATTAATGAGTCCAAATCCATGCCACTTAGAAAGCTCTCAAATTGTTACAGGTTTACACTTTACACAAAAAATCGTGTAGCATCTGCTACACCGATATTCTCGTGCTGGATAATATATCTATTAATTTCATAAAATCTAAAAATTAGATAATTTTAGTTGACTCCACTGGATCAACCCTCAACTAAAAACATGTGATGAGTTCTTTTTTTGGGGGTAGCGGGTAGGCATGTGACGAGTTCTATTTTGTAAAGTGGGTGGTTGATAAGACTGGATCCCACCAAAAGGGCCACTCAGAGCACCCGGGCTTGCGGCTCAGTAGGTGTTTACTAATACCTGGCCCACCTCTAGATGGGTTCGGACTTCGGACGGGAACTTCCCCCGATAAAGCCAGCTTCAGATATTCGCATACATAGTTGTTCAAAACAGAGGGACGATTCTGGGTGAACTGGTGGCCCCACAATAATCATCATTAATCGAACGGCTATCCATTAATCATGGGGGGCCACAATTTTTTCTCCTGCGGGGATCAGTTTGCTGCTCCAACAAAACGACATCTTTACTTTTAACAATAAAGAAAGCTAACCAAAACACTACTGAGTCAAACTGAGTTCAGCCGGAGGAGAAACTAATCAGTTCGGATAAAGAAAGAAGAAGAAAAAAAAATGAGATGAAAAAAAGAGAGGATGTCGACTCACCGTCTTTCCGATGCCGATCGAGCGATGGGAAAGAGCTGAAGCGAAGCGGCGGCATCGCTGGTAGGTATCTCGCCACGTGTAGCGTCGCGATCCATGGATGACAGATGGACGGCTGGGATGGACGAGAGCAGCTCGCTCGAGAAACCAGAGAGGCGTGAGGGCCGTGTAGTTGGCGGAATTCTTCGGCAGATCATCAATATCTCCGCCAATCGCCATTTGACCTACCGGCAACAAATTACAGGTCTCTCTCTCTCTCCCCCTCCCTTCCTTCTGGACTCTGGCACTATAAATGAACGGAGTTTATGACGATTTGCAGGAAGAAAAGGGCATTTATAGATGAAAATCTCAAGTCTGACAACAACTTGTACTATTATTAACATGACGATACTTAATAATTCGTAAAATGTCCACATGACAAGTTTAATATCCCTAATTTGTAAAAGAATGAGTCATAGATATCCAACGTCCGTAAATCTATCTACATTGACTGAATCTGGTCAATTGATCAAGAGCAACACTGGTAATCTTTCAAATCTTCAATCCAAACCGTCCAATTAATTACATAGGATCAGAAGATCTTTAATGTTAAATAGGGTCAGCTTTTTACTGTTAAATATTACAGCTACAGATTCTTGTATTGTTCGGCGGATTCATTAGAATTGTGTGCCACGTTTCTATTTCTTGAAGCTACTTAGTTACAAGTCTACAACTGGTTATAGTACAGTAGTTTCAAACTCTTTCAGAAAAAAAAATGTGGTCGCGAGGCAAGGAATATGGATTTGGATGAGTGACGTCAGCGCCAGCGACATCTGTAGAGTAGGATTGATAACCTTCTATCATGCAAAGAAAGATGGACGGTCTGCAGTGCTTACACGTTGGCAAAAACAAAAACCAAGTTGAGTTGCCCTGGTTTGACTGAAATTCCCCTTTCGCCTCAGACGCTGGAAAAGGCGAATTTGAAGTGATCTTCGAAGTCACTTTATTAACAATTTAAGATAATAATGTGAGGAATTGGTGGCGTATGCAGCCCACCCATCCAAAAGCAAATATAATAATAGTATTAAGGAACAAAATTAGATTTTAAAAGATTAATGTCGGTCTTTGATTTAAATATATAAAAATAATAATTGGATTGTCATTTATTTAATTTTTTTAAATTAATATATGAAAAATTCAGACACAGTTTTATTAAAATTCCTATAGATAAGTCTACTACTTTTAAGACACATCAAAATTAGACCATAAAAATTCAAATCTATAACCGTTCGTTTTCTGAAACAGAAGGCAACAAATTGAACTACATCTATATGGATTGTCAATTAAGTTTTGGACAGTTATATCGTACTGTTTTGGTAATCTATAGATATATTTTTTATAGTGTGATGCAATAATATCTTTCTTTAATATAGCAAATCATTAACTTAGATAAATAGAATGTTAATAAAAAGTAATGGTATATTGTTATCTTGTTTAAGTTAGATTAACATATACTAACCTTTAATACTTGATTTTATCTACTTTGTGCCCATGTTCCTAGTTACGTGAAGATATTGGCAAAGATAAAGAAATATAAAGTCTAAGTAAAGAAATGATCATGTGCAGGATACCCGCATTTTCACTATTTTAAAAGAAATATATATATTTTTTAAAATTTTAAATGTTATTAATGGACTCTGAAAGTACATTGATTCACCTTACTGTGATCAGGTCTCCTACATTTGATATTTTTCATTTTAAGTGTATTAAAAATTTATTTATAATTAAATTTTATTATTCAATATGAAAGAAATTAAAAAAATAACATAGAATAAAAATATAATGTGATTTAAGAACATGAAGCTCTACTCTCACTCCCTCAAGTATTAAAATAAGATTTCTCTTTTAACTTATTCAAACTTAATTTGTTACTTATTAATATTAAAATATTTTAAAGATAAATTGTCACAGAATAATAATTCTAAATCATATACACGCTGGAAATCTTCTCAAATATCTCTCTTATCTAAAAAAAATTAAAATATGTCCAAAATATCCATTTCGTCGATGCTTTCTCTCCATCCCTGTTCTCTAGTCGCTACTGCCATTATATTAATTATAAAAATTATCAAGTCTAAAAGATTTTAACTATAATAAAATCAAATTTCATATATCGACTATTCATTAATTCATTTGTTATAACACTTTTAAAGGCATTCATTTGAAAATAATGCTCTGTTGTTATATATATATATATGTGTCTGGTAATCAATTTTAACACGGCCCGAGCCTGGTCCTGCACTGGGCTAATCGGGCAGGCTTCGACAAAGCAATTTGTGTGACAGGTTGGATCCAGGCTTTAATCTTTTATATGTATATTAGAGATTCGGGTAGAACTGAAATCGGGTCGGGTCGGGTCGGATCGGGTTTTTTGAAAACCAACCTGACCCGAGTTACTAATATATGGAATCCAATCTGACCCGACCTGAACTTTTGATTCAGATGTCTTGATCTGACCTAACTCAAATTATAACTCAACTCAACTCGAAATCTGACCCGAATTTTAAACCTACTTTAGCATACTTTTTACCGGATCGGGTCGGGTCTGATTAACTTAAAAATCTCTCAACCCAACTCGACCCGAATGCAATGCAAATTTTTGACTTCTCAACCTGACCCGACCTGCTGACCCGACCCGTATGATTTTTGGGTTGAATAATGCGGGTTCAGGCCAAAACGCGACCCTAGTTTCACCCCTAGATTCGAGGATGATTGAAGAGATGGAATTAGAATGATTTGGAGATGATGCGATTAGGTAACTAAGTGTCATTTTTCTTTACTTCTCTCTCCGTGTGATCTTCCTAGTGCACACTCTCTCTATTCAGTCTCTCTCTTTTGCGCGCGCTCTCCATCTATGCTGCTATCTCGAAAATTACTAAATTAAAAGATTAAAAATTTGAAATTTAAACTTATCAGACTTAATCGGGCAGGCTCGGGCTCCTATTGGGCTCAAGCCTCTTCAAAAATGATCTGACTCAGTTTTTTTTTTTTTATCGCCCAGCCTGAGCCCGCCCGTTAAGCAGTACTACAGCACAATATTCTAATTACACTCCTGTGCTGATTCACTTTATCTTTTTGCAATATCAAGTTAAAATATTTTTAATAAATTTCATATGTAAATATATTTCTTTAATAAAAAAACACAGTCACATACTATCAAAGTTCAGCAAATCATTTTGCTTGAATTAAAAGTGTTTATAGGGATATTCATAAAAATCTTAGTTCATTTTAGATAGGATAACTTTTTAGACACACGATTTTTTTAAGAGACATTTAATTTTAAATTTTGTACTTCAATTTTACGTTCTAAAAATAAGAAATAAAATCGTAATTTCTTATGAAATTTTAAAATCAAAAGTCTACTAAAAAAAGTTCGAATGTCTGAAAGGCCACTTTTTAATGAGATCATTCGATGTGAATTCAAGATCACGCAACGTAGGATCTCAATCCACGTGGAAGGAGCCCACAAAGGATATTGACTTCTTTGGCATCTACGAGCAGCAGGAGCGACTATAAAGGACGGATCTCTTGAAATTGACTTCTTTGAGAAAAAATTATAAATTATTCATATAAAAAATGAACTCAAATCTAAAGCTTATCATCTAATATAACGGTTTTTAATAAAAATACATAGTTTGAAACTCAAAAGAAGAGTTTCACTTTATTCATTCATTTTCTAGAGTTAATATCAAATAATCATATATTTAAAATAAAATATAAATAATAAAAGTTTCATCTTAAAAGAGAGTTTTAAATTCAATTCTCACTTCATTTCATCACTTATCGTAAATTTATCGTGTACATATAAAGAGACTTGCATCTATTTTAAAGATTAGTCGAATACTCTAAGATATTTGAAAATCTTAACTATAAAAAAATTATTTTGAAAATTAAAAATGATTCCATCTAATGGTAAATAAGTGTCAAAATTACATTAAAATTACTAAGACGATATAAGGCCTTTGAGATGAAACCCATAGATGTAGCTCAACTGCCTCCTGTATCAGAAAGTGGAAGGTTTTGAGTTCAAATTCCCATATTTAATCTTAGTAGTGGACTCACTCGTAAAAATTTTGCATCTTGTAAATTTTAAAAATATTGTCAAAATTACCTTATACATTTATTTATATATAAAATTGAAAATCAATTTTAGATAAATCTCAGACGTCATTGTTAATGTTGTCCCGTCAACCCGTCAAAGCGAGAGAGGTGGAAAGCAAATTAGAAAACGGCGATTGGTCTGCAATTTTCATGCCATAGTGGTTCACTTATTCTATAATGTGCGTCTGTCACAACTTTTGCTCCAATCTTCATTTTTCTGGATCTTTCCTATGGTTCCGGAAGACGGCTGTGGCTGACTATTTGAGTGCAATCTACAGATCTAGAGACCGCACTGTTCTTTCAGAATTTTAGTAAAAATTATTATTCTGCACGTTCGTGCAGAATTAACCACCAATTGATTCTTAAGTACATTTTCGATCGATCATTCTACCTAAGAAATCGATCGATTGAAACATGAGCGAAAGAAATTGATTGATTGATCCGTTCTGTTTGTAAACACAAGCGAAAGCGAATGAGCATAAGAAATTGATCGATTCATCGTCCGATTGATTATGTTAATTTACACTACAGTAATTATATTATTTAAATAATAAAATTTTCTTTAAAACTTTAAAGTTATTTTTTAAGCACTATTTATTTTCAAAATTTCTCAAATTAAATATCTGGACTAATTACGATAACTTGATAAAAATACTTTAAGACTTTAAGGTCTTTTGACACTCCTAAATACTTAAAACAGAATATTTTACAAATAAGGGTATCCTTTAGTTGTACCGAAAACACATTTGGAAGTGTCAAAAGACCTTTAAGTCTTAAAGTATTTTTATCAGGTTATCGTAATTAGTCCGGATATTCACTTTGAGAAATTTTGAAAATACACAGTACTTAAAAAATAATGTTAAAGTTTAAAAGGAAAAATAAAACTTTAACGGTATTTTTTAAGCACCGTGTATTTTTAAAATTTCTCAAATTGAATATCCGGACTAATTACGATAATCTTATAAAAATACTTTAAGATTTTAAGGTCTTTCCATACTCCCAAATGCTTAAAATAAAGTGATTTACAAATAAGGATATCCGTTGGCTATGTCGAAAACACATTTGGGAGTGTTAAAATACTTTAAATTCTTAAAGTATTTTTATGAGATTATTGTAATTAATTTAGATATTTAATTTAAAAAATTAAAAATAATTCTATCTAATGGTAAATAAGTGTCAAAATTATATTAAAATTACTAAGATGATCTAAGATATTTTTGATGAAACCGATGGAGATAGCTCAACTGGCTCTTGTCTGTCTCAGAAAGTAGAAGGTTTTGGGTTCCAATTCATATGCCTAATCTTCGTTAGTGGACTCCCTCATGGGAGCTTCGCGTTGGGTGTCCTGTAAATTTAAAAAAATATTATCAAAATTACATTATACATTTATCTATATATAAAATTGAAAATCTTTTTTAGATAAATCTCAAGATGTCATTGTTAATGTTGTCCCGTCAACCCATCAAATCGAGAGAGGTGGAAAGCAAATTCGAAAACGGCGACTGGTCTGCAATTTGCATGCCATAGTTGTTCACTTATTCTATAATGTGCGTCTGTCACAACTTTTGCTCCAATCTTCATATTTCTGGATCTTTCCTATAGTTCCGGAAGACGCCTGTGGCTGATTATTTGAGTGCAATCAAAATATACATCGGAGGACTATTTTGTTTATAAATAGATTATCACCAAAGTCACTCTACTGTTAATAATATTTTTAAATTATTTTAATCCTTAATTTTGTAAAATTGAAAGGAAATTATTAAATAGATTTTTCTAATGGCAATTAGTTCTAATTAATTTATATGATTTGTCAAGTGTTAAAATGCAACTAACTTCAACTGGTTAACCTCCCATCTTAAGAAGTGAGAGGCGTCAAGTTCAAATCCCTAAGATCTAATCTAGTGTACTTTAAGGACAGTGGATATCATCTGTGGGAGTTTTATGTTAGGTTTTTTGCAATTTCATATATGTAAATTTAAAAAAAATAAAAAAATACAACTAAATACACTGCAAATTAGAGCGAACCAATTGCTCTTTATCTTGCCTAAATTTAAAAAAAAACTGTGATTTTTTTTATTGACCAGACGTTAAGAGCCCACCGCCTAACCTTTGGAAAATGATAAGTACCAAAGCACATACATAAAGCTAATTTTTCTATTTGAGGAAGGGAAAATAGGAAAGAGGGACCCTTTACTCCTTACTCCTTGGTAAAGTTGCATATGGACCAGCAGCCCAAGCCCAACCTGATTCGTCTTTATTGCATTTTGAGCCTGTGAAGTGTGAACCAAACCATGGCCTGATACTGTGGCCCATTATTTTAAAAGGATGGGCTTGGAGCTTCGACTGCGTAAAGGGACCAAACAGTCTGTTAAACAAATTCAAAATAAACTCGTCAAATAATCAGTCATGTACGGGCCCATGCATGCCTTGTGTGTAAGCCCATGGGCTGGAAAGGCCTTTACCTCTCAGGCCCAAATAGAAAATGTGTTGGCTTGGTCAAGCTGTGGAACCAATTGTTGTGACCCATGTGACTCTACTTCTTAGATGTAAGCAGCAGTTGACAATTAAGACAGCTTAGTTCGGTCACTTGTCTGCAAGTAATTAAAAAAATTCACTTTGAAAAATCCATTCAAAGTAGTTTTGAGATTTCAACAAACCAAAGTTTGGCCCAATATGGGGCCCAGATGGTTGGTGGGCCTCATCATGCGATTCTTGTTCACTGGATCATTCCTTGTCGATTGAAGCAAGAAACTGTCCTTCAGAATCTGAATTGGCTCAGCATATGATTAAGTAGTATAAATACTTAGGATCCAAAATCTCCAATTGGGTGGAGATAGAATGAAGTCGGGCTTTTGTCAGGTTTAGGTCCATATCATGTTAAAGGGGCCACCTACAGCTGATCAAGTCCTTTCAAAATCTGTAATGAGTGGCCCACCCCAATGAAACAGTTCAAAAGCCAGATTCGAACAGGGCCAATATCTGTCAACGTAGACCATCTTAGCTCAAATAGGTCCCATTCAAATGACAACTATTTTATTACTAAAAATTAAATATCCTTTCATATTATATTGAGCAAGTAATAAAAATAATATAGTTAAGGAATAGATATCAATAATCTATAATATGAATGAATTTTAAAAAAATTACTCTTAATTAAATTATATAAAACTTGCTTGACCAAAACTGAGTCGACCTATCTGAGTTTACTCAAAACACTATATAATTCCGTGTTGAGTGAGTTAATGAGTTTTTCTAATTTTTTTATTTTTTAAAAATGCAACTAAGTTTTTTGACTCGATGAGATTTCGAATGGTGTTTAAGTTTTGAATTTTCAGACACTGATCGAAAATCGGGTTTGGGATCAATTTATTCATTCAGACACGACACATCGAACTATTCGACCTAAAAATGGACCCAAACCATGATTTTTGGTTCACACCTCTTGCACCAACTTCTCGTGCCTGTCCTACGCTTGTTCATGACGAGAACTAATTACCATAAACGTGACAGTCTGATATCTAGTCTGTGCGTGTTTAATTTGGCCCATTTATAATTTTCTCTTCTTTCCATTTGATGGTAGGAACTAGGAACTTAGGAAGAATTGAAGCATCGAATTATTTTGATCATAGGTTTTCATTGGTAGAGATGATGAATAATTTTATTAAAAAAAAATAATTATAAACATAATCTATGACTCGTATAAGAGGATTATATAAGGCTATAAGAAATTAAACGCAAACAATTACAAAAAAAAAATCCTAAATAAAGCATCAGAAACAAAAATCCTACATCACCCTTAATAAAAGTAATAAACTCAAAGAAAAGACTCCACCACCACTGACATAATTTTATAAACTCTCATATTCATCAAAAAAATCAATCTGATGGACGAGTGTCTGGTCCCCCTCACGATGTTAATCAATTTCCATAGAAGATTCTTCTTATTGCTTGTCTAAGCGATAACATCAACCAAAGTTGACACAAATTGTGCCGGCCCAAATCGTTTGCACTAGCACAACTACTCTATGATTTAGTTAGCTTGAATAATATTTTTGTGTGAAAAATATTCGACTTGAATGTAAAAAAAATTGTGGGTATGTTCACCAAATTTCACAATTTTTAAGATATTTTTTTTTAAAAAATGTTTTAAATTAATTTTAAATATAAAAGTTTGTCCTTTCTTATGAGAAGGATCACATGTTTGAATTGTTGGAAACTTGGAATCGACCGTCTGAGCATGTATTATTTAGTGTGTCAGATTAATTCAGTCTTTTTCCATTCAATGTCCCACGAATTGTCCTTTTTTGTCATGTTCGTTGTACTATTATTTCACTAAATGTTTTTCACCCATTGTAAGCAATGTGAAAAATATCGATGGTATTTTCAAATTTACCGTATTTTTATCGGTAAAATACAATTACCGCGTTAAAAACGCGTTTTTATCGCCAAACGATAAATTTCCAATAAATTTCTGATAAAATCGCGTTAAAAACGCGATAAACGTTAATAACGCGATAATATCCCGATAAATTTCCGGTAAATTCCCGAGAAATTCCCGGTAAATTCCCTATACCATTTTTATTTCATTAATTTTTTTATTTATTCTATTTTTTTTATTTTTTAAATATTATAATTTCAGCGAGATTTTCCCGTTAAATTCCCGATAAAAATTCGAGAATTTAAAAATATCCCGTTATTACCAATTGTCGTTAATATCCCGAGAACGGTATTTGCCACTATGATTGTAAGAAGGTAGCCTTAGAGATCTCATAATTTTTTATAGTAGACTTCGTATTTTTACCTGGTCTATCAATCTCATCATCTTCCTTAGAACCACTGATCCCATCTCTCTGATTTCACAAATTTTTTTTTGTAGGCCATCAGCCTATTTGATGCCCTTAGGATCCAAACCTGCAACCTTGTGGTTGCAACCAATTTTGTGACCCGGTGGTCTTATCAAATGAAGCTATCTAATCTTAAGTTTGTCGTGTGAAAAGATCACCCTTCTGCTGTGGGTGGTGTACTCAATATTCTTTCTAGCTGTCTTGATCGATTTGTCGATTGTTCCTGCGTTTGTTTTGAATTTTCAAATGAGATTGTTTCTCCACCGATTTCTACAAACAAGTTATTAAAATTCATTTATTCTGAATTTTATGAATTCCGAAACTGATTTCAAGTGATAAGAGTATAGTTTTGGGTTTCAAAAATCGTCTCCAAAAAAATAAGAGGGAAAGCTAGTTTTTCCAAATTCTTTAGATACGATTTTTTAAACCAAAATCTATAATCTTTTTTCCTAAAATCAGTACTGGAGTTCATAAAATTCAGAATAAATGAATTTTGATATATTGTTTGTATAAATCACTCGAGAAACGGCATTGTTTGAAAATTCGAGTCAAAAGCTTATCGGCTCATCGATTGCACACGTTGTTTTTTTTTTTTTTTTGGTACGGATGGGTGGAGGGTAAATCGAAAAATTCACAAAAATCCGTGTCACTCAAACGATTTTGCTCGTGTGAAGATGGCACAGTAGAGTTGGCATTTTTTTAATACGTTCCTAACCCTCTAACTATAAGATGTTTTATAAAGAAATTAACATCTCAAGAAGCCGAAGATGAATTGAACCATACAAATAGTGAGAATTATTTGCAACCTCGGAGAAAAACACTACAGTAAAAATTATCAATAACGGGTAGTATGCCACATGGGTTTAAAAATCGGTTGGGCGGATATAAAGGCGATATCATTCTCTCTTCTTTTTCTTTTCAAATATCGGTTGGAAAATTTGTTTTAATTTTTTCTGAATTAAAAAAAATAGAAAAATAAGCTCTCTTTTTTAAAAAAAAAACCTGAGAAAAAAATAATATCAGCCAATATCTCTCCGATTCAGCTAAATATCGCCGATATATTGGTGTGTCCCATGACCGATGTTGAATTAAAATAAAAGAATTTCAAATATATATGTACAACTAATATATATCGTATCATCCGATATGTATATACCTTTAAAAATCTAATACATATGCATACTTTAACCTATGGGACTGCCATTTCCCTTTCATACAATGACATCTGGTCTCAATTATTCTTGGCGATAGATGGAATTTTTGTTCACTGTATATAGAAAATTACAGCACAATGTATTAAAAATCTTACAAAAATTATTAGTACAGTTCCCACTTGGAGAAAATTAGAGCTCACTACAGATATGTCCAAGAGTACAAGCAGAAATAACAAGGAAAAAAATGATGTCCACTAATTTATGCTGTTGACTCTTTGAGGAAGCTAACCTAAGCCGTTAAGACTTTGGTAGTAATTAATTTTTAACTTAGAATTAGTTTTAAAAATCAAATTAAACGGCTCAATTTGATTCAACTAGGTGGTTAAGACAATTCAGTCTTACCCATATGGGTATAGCTCAATTGGTTTCCTCCCACCTCAGGAAGTGAGAGGTTGTGAGTTTGAGCTCTCATGGCCTAACCTTGGTGTGTCCTAGGGGTAGTGGACTTACCTGTGGAGATTTTAGTAGGACTGTTTCTGAATTTTTCATACGTAAATCCATAAAAAAAAAACAGTCCAATCTTTTAAATAGTTCAAATTGGTGAATTTTCTTTAGGGCTCCATAACTTTACTAACTGAATCACTTCAAAATTCATTCGACTCATGTCCATTCAAACAAACTCACTCCTGGTTAAATGTCAACATGGTTACTGGTTAGACTCAGTTTGTCTTTAAAACTTAAAAAGTAATTTCTGATGGTTTAAACTTTAAATGGCTTTCAGCCACCATTACAGTGAAGGAGTAGCAGGAGCCACCTGGTTTGACCATCGAGGGAATTGATTAAGACACTTCGGTGTTATTAATAGTATATTTTTTTTATAATGAAGAAATTCAAGATCTCATCTTTCTCCGAGTACTAGGGTATCAGATAAAACTTCAGTTCCAGCAAGTTATGGGTATCGATCGAATAAATACAAGATTCGAACTTCATACCTTTAATTTCTGAGTCAAAGTAATTATCAGTTGAGTTACCTCGGCGCTGCTAATAGTTCAATCTCTTCATTTTATAACAAATTGAAAGACCAACTTAATATAAAAAAAAAAAATTCTAATTTATGGAGACAAGGTGTCCCTATCAATTCTCCAATTCAGTCGAAAGAAATCTAGAAATTGTTGATGGAATGATGGCCCCATCCGAGTTTTTAGAATTGAGCCGATTTATCTTTAAGATTCAAACATCCAGCCGGCTTGCAAATGGATATGTTTGTGGTCCAGGCCTTAATTCACCTCTCCATGGAATTTAACAAGAGGCAATATGTGAATCTTGTGGAATTTTAGAATTTTTTAAAAAAAATCTTCAATATTGATTTTTTAAAATAAAAATTCGAGTCCAAAATAAGCTGAAATACCCATATTTTCCGACTCGTTAAATGCTTGATATAACATTTTCCAGCAGCATTAAAACTTATTTTCCGAAAGAAAAAAGAGATAATTTTTTTAAAATAATGAAAACACATCTTATTATAGATCATGTTTCACCATTTTATTATTATTCAAGAAAATTGTTTAAAGACTATTCATTGGAATTTAAACGGGCCTAAGAACAAAAAAGTATTAAATTTATAGTTGCTTGTCATGTCTTTAATTTTCACTTCCAAATTCCAAGCCCTGATTTAGGTCTTGTTAATATAATTACTACGACAGGTGATAATAAACCGTACCATTGCATGCTCTTAAGTTCATATTTTGTATATAGATCTTTATTTATTCAGTTCATTATAAGAAATCTCTACATTTTCAATTATTATACTTCTATCTTGACATTTCAAATTAATTATAATTAAGTCATTTTAATGTTAATACATTTACTGCTTGTGAATGAATGATCAATAAATCTTGTGGAGCCCACTTAGACTAACATCAATAAATCAAAATGTGTGAGACATGCAAAACACAACATAAATAGTTGATAGGGCAAGTTAAGCCTGCCAAGTTAGAAGTCAAATTAGAAGGCTAAGAAGAAATATATTATCAAATTCTCATGCATATAATCACGAGGGATTAGTTCGATGATCAATTCTCACTCTTATTTGTGGAAAGTCTTGAAAGTGTCAACAAAAAAAAAGAGTCACTTTTTGCACTCAACATACTCATGTGTTGACATAATAAGAACCTTATTGGAAGTGATTTTCAAATTTATTTAAAGATTTTGTTACAATAAAGTATGGTTATAAGAACTTAAACAAACACAAATTAAGACTTAGAGGGATGGATCTCACTTAACGATAAAAAATTATATAGACGAACAAGTTATTATGTAGGTTATCTAAATTATTAAAAATGAGACTCAATAGATTATCATAACAATTTATTTTTAAGACTTAGAATAAATATCTGATTAAATGTTTTCACTTAATATGATCAATCTAATAATAGAAATGCATCAAATAATTATTATAAAATATTGTAAAAATAACAATTTCAACCTTAGATTCACCATAAAAAATCTAGCCTTTATACATGGTATGTATTAACGGATATAGTTGACTTCGATTTGTATTTTAGAATCTTAATTGACCGGTGTTGTATTCCAGTTGTAATCTCTAAATCATGGGACTCTTATTCTTATAAATTGGGTTATCGATGGAAAATATGAGCAATTTTTCCTTAAAGGCTAACGATCCTCACATGGACACTTTTGTATACAGACACGAGTACATGGGCATTTTTATATACAGACACGAGTTTTACCGTGATGCCTATTTTGCCCTTCAACTGCTGTATCGAAAAAGTTTGGAATGTCAGAAATCGGCTGACCAATCGGATCCTTTACTAGTTTTTAGCGAGCCGATTTACTGTTCACGGATGATTCGGATAGTCGATTTTACTGTTCACAGGTGATTCAGAAAGCATATTTTACTGTTCATGAGTGATCCAGTGAGCCCATCTTATTATTGGCGAGCCAATTTCTGATATTCCTATTGTTTTACATTTTCGATATGGCAGGTGAAGGGCCAAATAGACATCAAAGTAA
Organism: Chimonanthus praecox; assembly: GCA_022113865.1. Taxonomy (NCBI): domain Eukaryota; kingdom Viridiplantae; phylum Streptophyta; class Magnoliopsida; order Laurales; family Calycanthaceae; genus Chimonanthus; species Chimonanthus praecox. Next base: position 306,026 of record JAINRJ010000123.1, read on the forward strand.
AATTTATGTCTCTATACACAAAATATCCGTAGGAAGAACGCTCACCTTCCTAAAATTATACAATGTGGAAAATGCTAGAAATTAGAATTTTTTTTCCTACATTCATTGTTTAGGTTAGGCTGCTGCTTTTTTTTTTTTTTTTTCCATTTAGAGGGTCAAAATCTTTGTCAAGGAAGAAGTTTAGAAACATGGAGCAATCACCAACTTTCGGAGCACTGATTGGGGGTGGGCCCCAACCATTAATAGATGATAGGTTAGATGGATAATGTAAACGTGAACCTGGCTTCTCGTTGTTGGTTCATGGACCTACTAAACGTACATCATATGCAAGAATCTTTTAAGTTGATAGGATTTGATTTTTTTTTTTTACACTTTATTAATTAATTAAGAGGCCTTACCGTTTATTTACAAGATCATCAAATAAATAACCATTTTCGGCGAGGCAGCAATGATTTAAGAGTTAGATGCAATGCTTTAAAAATCAGTTCATGAATTGTTTATATAACTCATCTACAAAAAATTAATCTAATTGGAATAATTATATTAATATAATTTACAAGAAGGCCAAATAGCACCATGTTTTCTTGAAATTAAAAAGACTAATAAATGACAATGAAACTATGAAAGTACGAAACACGTCAAAGTTTACTCATATATTTTTCTATTTTTAAGATTGTAACTTTAATGTGACGCTGGGCCTCTTTTGCAATCGCTCTCAAAGCAATAAGGGCGAAAAGATCATTTCATCAAATTTTAAATCAATTATTAAAATTAATGTAATTTATAAAATCAAAATAAAAAAGAAAATGGGAATAAATATGTCTTATTTGAGAAATTATCTTTTATAAATCAATTCACAAAATTGATGCAAAATTTCAATCACATATTTTTTTTTTAATATGGTATTCTCAACTCATGTTTGAAATGAAATTAATCTTGCTAAACATGTGTAAATCTTTCAACACACACATCGATTAAGTCAATGGAAAATAACTCCATGAAAAGTGATATACAGGAATTTAACGTGAATCAAATTTAAAATCTTATTTTTTATCTTGACGGTCAAACCAACTCTTTCTCTAATTTTTCGATCTTTCCTTTGTATTTTAATTTTTCTATTTTTTGAATGTGATTGAGAATCAAAGAAAATTAATTTATTATTGGTGAGGAACCCACTTGTGTCTTATGCCACCAAGTTGAAGTGGCTTTGGATTTAAAAATTGTACTTTACAATCGGGAGTTTCTTTCAGAAATTTTACTTTTTCAATGGACAAAATAGTCATTTAATAAATTAAAATAATAAGAAACAGAGAAAAAATCTAAATTAAGGCACAGTTAGAAGAGCTGAAGTCTAGGTGTCATACATGGAAGAAATTAATATTGAAATCTACTTTATAAAAACAAATGGCATTTCTTTGGTATCTTGCACTCTTTTTGATAAGCTCTAAAATCGAAAGTATATATCTTTCTTGGAGTTTTCCGAGTGAATCGTGCTAGGTATGAGAGACTAACTTCATTGACTTGACTCACTTTTCTTAATATTTTTTATAAAAACGAGTTAATTGATTTTATTTGGTTTCATCCACTTAGTGTGCCTTAAAAATAATGTGTATGATTCGTAGAAGTTTTATGTTGGATTTTTCACATTTCTTATATTTAAATTAAAAAAGATACAATCATCATTTGTAAAAAAATTACTTCAAATTTTAATCGACAGTAAATTCATTCATCTTTATAAAACTACCATAAAAATGAGGAATTGATTATGCACCAACTAATTTAACTTTGGGAAAAAAAAAAAGAATGAAATTTCCATTTTATCCAAACAAATGAGAAAATAGAAAGACGAGAGATTTAAAAAAAGTGAACAAAATAGATATTATACTCATTTTTTTGTACTAAAGATAAAGATATTGATGCATTGATTACTTTTCTAAAAATGATATCATACAATTATTTCTCAAAGACAAATCCATCAAGATTTTCAAAGTTTAAAATAAAATGATACTAGAATGTAATTAAAATTAAATTTTAATAATATTTAATTATTTTAAATTTAACTCAAACTCAGTCGCGTGGTTCTCGTAAGGATAAGAAGAGACTGATTGATTGAATCGTTCCTTTGACACGTCTTAATTGACAAGCGACTTAAAACACTTCAGACGAGTAAAGCTTTTCCTCACGGTTTTCTTGTCATTCTCAAATATGAAAATACAAGCAAATCATCAAATCCTCTCTCCTCCCTTTTTTTTTTCTAAGTTTTTTTCATTTCTTGTATCTATTATTACTGATTTACTGGGAGGAAATGTTTTACTCTAAAGAAGTTTGGGGATATGAAAAATACCTTCGAAAATTAATATTCTATATATATTTTTTTGACAATCAAAATGTTGAGATCTTTTTAAAACTTGAATAATTTTCGTGCACGTGGAAACCTCTTTATTCACATTTCATATATATTCAGTAATTTTACTAGTAAAGTAGAGTAAGAAACTAAGATTCGAAGTAATTAAAATTTTAAAAACTTCTCATGAGATAATGCCATCTAATCAGTGAATTTAAATGTAATGGTAAAAAAATAAAAAAATAATTATTTTGTTATAATGACTCAAGGGGCTCCACATATCATGAATTTACATCTCCCATCACCATTAAGTCATACATGCATCTAAAAGGAAAGTGTTAAACCCGAGGCACAGATATTGGCTTTCCAGTGTCGATCTACATTGGCTAATACGTATTATATCAGTCATACGAACTACTTCTCTGCCGATATGGCCGATATATCAACGATATATATCGATTCGATATCGGTTGAGAAGTATAATATTGATTTTTTTTTTTATAAAAAAAAAAATTGAAAACGGTGGTGGGCCCGGATTGATATCTCGACTGATATCGGCCGATATTTACGTTTTCAATTTTTTTTTAAAAAACAGTTACCTTTTGGGTTTTTATTTATTTTTTAATTCAAAAAAAATAAAATAATAAAAAATACAGATATCTACAAAAAAACAACAAAAGAAGAGAGAGAAATTTATCGACCGATATATTTGCCAGGCCGAATTTTCGACCCCTGGTTAAACCCAAATAAAAATTACATTTTTATTTATTTTTGTGGTGTTTCCTTTGATTAGTTATATTTGTTTCTAAAATAATTAACCATTTTAAATAATAAATAAATAAATTTACTTACAAGTTTGATATCTTAATCAATTTTTTAAAATTTATTAATTTGTAACTTGCTATTTTAAGACAACGTAGCATTTTCTATTTACTGATTCCTGCGATTTACCACACGTAAATTAAAAAAAAAAAATTCTAATGGATTATGATTTTACATAGATGCAACATGGCCGGACCTAACTTGAGTCCACAGAAAATAACCCATAAAACCCTAGGAGGCGATCTTCTTGAGAAAGGTTTTATTATTGGTATTTGGTACTATGTGATTTTTTTTATCTTGATAAATCCAATGAGATGATCATACATTCACACGTGATTGTCTATCTACGTAGAGATAAGGTCGATCACGTAAAGTGATGATGGGTCTCTTCAAATCTTTTTTACATTAATATGTCATTTATATAAAAAATTATTATGATTGAAATAGTTAAATTATATTTTTAAAACTCTTGAGAATTTATTTTTAAATTATAAAAAAAAAATATTTCAACTGAGTCATCACCATCTATTTAATACACCCTATTTATAAATATATCGATTTTTAATCCCTTTGTATATCGACTAATATGATATATATCGCTGCCGATCTCGACTGATATTGATTGTTTTAATTTTTAAAAAAATATATAAAAATAAGAGAGAGAAATGTAACCGCTATCATTTTTTAAATCGGACTTGGCTTTAGATCAAGAAGCTCTTCTTATAAAAGGAGATCTTGAGTTCGATTTACGTTCAAATTTCTTGAAGTCATTTTTTATGGGGTTACTCCTCATTGTTTGAATCCGATACGTGTATATAAAGAGAGGTGTGACGTGCTTCAAAATTAGTCAAGTAAAATCTTCTACGGGTGAGACATCTCAACACATTCAATCATAAAATAAAATACATAATTGAACATGCAAATACAAGTGAACCTTTCGATGTAAATCAATACATGTAGACTGGAGTCTAAATTATATAATTTGAAGCATATTTATTAGATATTTTAAACACAACATTTTATTTATTTGAGATCTAATTTAAATTTAGTTATGCTAATTTAATAATTTTAAAAAATATGTTATATTTAAATATATGTCATAATATCATATAATTTGTAAGAAAAAAGAAAGTGAAGATTGCACCGAAGCACTCCTCGTCCTTCTTTTTCTTCCGTTTCCATTTCATTTCAACTCTGCAAATTTTCTCGGTTCTCTACTTCCATGCATGTAATCGAGTAACTCTCTCTCTCTCCTTTCTTCTCTCAAAATACCCAGTGTTCTTGGTTTTTAACTACAGTGCCATTCCTTTTTCCTTTCATCCGCTGCGGGCCCACCGAAATTAAATTGACTCACTCTACAGTTCCAAGTCCCAAATCCTCTCTACTTACGTGTTTCAGTCATTCCTTTTTTTCTGGTGTGAAATACCACATGGGTTTTTGGTTGCAATTCGTCTTTTATTTCTGAGTTGCAGGTTTCTGCATTTTCCCTCTCTTTCGTACATGTTTGAGCTTTCGGTTCCCCTTAAGGTGTGTGAAATTGAAATGATTTTTTTTTCCTTTTTAGACCTGTTTTGTCTACCTTTGATACGTATATGAGCGTTCAGTTCTCATGTTCATGTGAAACTTCAGGTGGGTTTTTGGTTTTTGCTGGAGTTATTATTTGATTCCTGAGTAGTGGAATTGAGAAGAGAATTTTACCATGGAAAACGGCAGTTCGAGGCCACTACTTGGATGGGACATTCATGGGTTTCATACCTTGGAAGGTAAAATTGGATAAAGATCGAATCTTTTGTTACTTTCTCAAGTGATCTGATGTTTGTGGTCAGTTTGCCGAGGAATTGGGCCATTTTGTGTCTTCTTTTTGAGTTCTCTGTGTTGTGTTTTGTTTTAAATAAATAAATTTCCAGGGCATAGTCTTGTAGGGATGTTGAAAAAGAATATAATGGTTAGTGGTCTAATAGCTAGTCTCTGTTTGTTCAGCTTCTTGTATCGGATTCATACCTTGGAAGGTAAAATTGGATAAAATCAATTTACTTCTTCGTCGTCATCATCATCTAAGCTGCTTATCTCATCTATTACTGTTGTTGTTGTTGTTGTTTTTTTTTTTGAAAGGTTAATATATTAAGAAAGGGAAAGGCACCAGAGGTGCAAATACAAAGGGAGGACTACTGTTGTTGTTGTTGTTATTATTATTATTATTTCAACTAATCAGATGTTTTAGTTCTATTCATCAAGGAATTGGGGCTTTATATGCCTTTTCTTTCAGTTCTCTGTATTGCATCTTAGAAAATTCTTTAAGGGAATTGTTTTAATGGTAATTGATAAATTTCCATGGTCTAGGAATCATAGAAATGTTGGGGAGGAATGTAACTGTCTAACTGACAATGGGTGATCTCTGTTAACTTGAATTTGTATATGGATTTTGTGTCTTGAATGATTGCACTAACAGAGATTGCGATTGTTTTAGCTTGAGTGCTGAGAATTTTTTAGAAAATTGTAACAATTGCATAATTTCATTTTGGATGTATTTTGTTTTTTAGGTTCCTTAAAGGGCTCCATTTGATGTAACTAAAATAAATTATTTTCCTAGAAATAGCTATTTTCAGCTAAAAATAGGAATAGTTTTAGGTTTTTTTTTTTTGGGCTAAAAATGATGATATTCCTGGAGTCTTTTCCTTTCCATGCATTGAGAAGGAGCCTTTGGGTCATATAGTTGGGCAGGCACATTTGGACAGAGAGCTGCTAATGAGAAATTGGCTTTGCTGGAAAGTTATTTACTTATTTGGCTTCTTGTCCATGAAGGATTGTACGAGTATGCTGGCTTGCTTTTCTACAAACACATTGGGAATGCATAATGTCTATGAGTATGTACATATATTTGGTACATGCCTGATTTTACTTGGTTGGTTGCTGCATTTAGTGATCCAGTCCATGACATATCATGATGACGATGATGATCATTGAAGCCGTTAACTCATCGAGTTGGGTTTGGCTTTCTAAATTCTACTTTTTTCTACTCAGCCCTATAATGATCGTGGTGTCTATTATTCCACATGCTTTCTCACCCCAATAGTCCAAGTCTTTAACCATTATCCCTTCCTGTATTTTGTACCTATAATCCTTAAATTCTTTGTTCTCGGGCGATTCCTGATATTTGTGTATGTGCCAGAACTATCTCCAATGAACAGTAGGCATCCACATATGAAACATATAGATATGTATGCATCCTATGTACATGTTGTAGATTTAGTTGTCCATGTCATGACATCCATGTTAATGATTATTATCCCATCCATTATGGGGTTGTCCTTTTGAATGCACTTTCCCATTCTTCTAGTGCACTCTACTAGCAACCCTTTGATTTTTCATATTGGGGCGATGTCTGCGAGCCATCATAGACAACTTCTTTATCTTTCTCCTATTGGCAAACGTTGAGGTGGCATTTATATGTTTCCATGTCTACGAAAATGGGAAAGAGGAATGACTTCCCCATTTGCCCAATAGGAAACTAGTTTCATTGCAAATCCGCCCTTGGAGAGGAAATACATTTTTATGTACAAGAGTCAAGACAATTTTTCTCCAGAAATTTGCTTTTCAGCAAACATGATAAGATGAATGTGGAGTTGCATGCTTTATGGAGAGGTGTTTTGGCTTTGGAAGAATTGGGGGCGTTGGAAGTATCTTAGAAGGGACTCCAAGCTTGTTGTGGGTTGGGCCTTGGAGTCTCCTTGTCTTGGTCTTATTTGGATAAGATTGATAAGATTTGTCTGTCCATTCAGACTTATGGGTATTTGGTCTCTTGGGCTCCCCGCTCTGCAAATTCGACAGCCGATGAGTTGGCTCGTTGGGGTGTGACTTTGGTGTCAGAAATTGTTCATAACTTTATGTAATTTCTAGGGGCAGTTTCTTATCTTCTTTTTGGTGGCTGGCTTCTTCTGCCTGCTTTGATTTCTTGTATATGTTCTCTCTTTTTCGATAATGAAGTTATTTTCAAAAAAAAAAAAAAAATGAGAAGATGAAATGGAGAACAACCTTGCTTTTTGCAAAGATCCCATTTTTTTTTTTTTCGCTCTAGTGCTGATTTTCATTGAGAATTAGTTTTCGTCAAATGCGCTAATTTTTGGTTTTATCTTTTCCTGTTACTCCAACACATGCATCTTAAGATGTGTATCTGCATATTTTCATTGTTATCTAGTTTGCATTTTGTCATTGCCCAAAATTCAACTCTACATAGCATGAAACGGCTGTTACTTGGTGTGGTATTCATCTAGAACATAATACTCTAGTTTGCTGAGGCTTTTCCTACCAGCCAAATCAAACCCTATGTTCGTTTAACTATTGCATCAAGTATCAAAATTATCACAGTGTTGCACCAGGTCAATATTTATTTTAATTTGTTCATCCTCCCCACAGTCTATCTGCTAAAGTTTTGCGCCAAGTTTCTATCTTTATCCTACAAGCTTTTATAGAATCCATCTCAAGGGCTGTTTTCCACAATTCCAACTTAATATTTAGCTGGTTTCTTGTCTGATTGACTAGCACTGCATTGTCTGCAAGCAACATACACACACACACAAAATAATAATAATAAAATCTTGGATCTTTGATATTAAGTTCTCCATAACTAATGTTAATAAAGTTGGGGCTCAAAGAGGACCTTCAGTGAGGTCCAACTCCAACTTGGAACCCTGTCTTCTCTCCGCACTATTTTTACACTCACTGGCAGTTTTCATACATAAATTTCATATTGTTGACTCTTCATACATATTTGTATACTGTTGATGCTTCGTACATGCATTTATACTGCTGACATATCCTCTAAGGATTACCTCTTCAATGTTTGCCAAATCATGTGCATGTGGATATGCATACTATCATGGAAAGCTACTGTCTAGGAGCTACAATTCTCTCTTTTTCAAAGTTCCTTGTATGTTTCTGGAGGTTCTTTCTGTGTGGGTTGGATGCATTTTGACCCCAACAAATGTCTTTTGAATGTCTTCCATTCACTTGATAGGTAATATACTTTACTACCGTTAGGGTGACTCAGTTTCAGGATTGCATTAGAGTTGCCTCCTCGAATGTGTCAGCATGTGGGAGTGGTTGCCAACAGAAAACATGAAAAACATTCTGTATTGATTTTGAAGAGAAAACTATTGGGATATCATATCTAATGAAAAAGTGTTTTATCTCATCATCATCAAATGCAAAATCCTATCTACCCGGGGTCCGCTTTTTTAGTTCTATTTTTCCATTTGACTCTATCATGAGCCCTAAGGCCAGTCACATCTTTCTTCATCCATTCCCTCCACGTTTTTAGTAGTCTACATCCTCTTCTTGTGCATGTGATTTGTAACCTTTCACCTCTTCATACTTTGGTCGTCTCCGATCTTCTGCTTACATGACCAAAACCACCTTAGACGAGTTTATCTTATTTTGTTATCTATTGTGGCTATCTTTGAATAAATTATAAATTGTCCCTGATGTGATCATTTCTAACTTTATCTTTTAGAGTTGATCTACTCATCCAATGTAGCATGCAACACTATGCTCCATATAGCATTGCTTGCCTAATAACTGTTTTATAAAATTGTCCCCTTAAACAATGTGGAACTTTTTTGTCACACAAGACTCCACTTGCTTGTTTATATTCTACCCACCATGTTGCCATCCTATCAGTATATCTATTCCGATCCTTCGTGAGATTTTACGATAGAGCCCAAGTATCTAAACTTTTTGTAGTGCAATACTAGGTTATTTCCAATTTTAATTGGTTTGGCCTCCCTATCTTCTATTTCATTGAAGTTACATTCCATGAATTCAGTTTTTGATATATTGATTTTTAGACCATTTGTCTCAAAAATTTTCCTCCAACATTCCAATTTATTATTAAGTTGTTGTTTCATGCCCAAATTAAAACTATATTGCATGCTAGAAGCATACACTATGGATCTTCATCTTGGATTCTTGATATTAATTTATCCACCCCAAATTCTCATTGGAATAGAATCAATAGCATACATCAAAATGTCCTTCATTCATCCTGTCACTTAGATACATCAAAAAACACCAATATTTGTTTTTTTGTATAGCATGTTGGCATACCAAAGGATTATTCCTCAGTCAATTGATTGTGTACACTTTACCTGTAGTTCAATATATTCTGATCTGATCAGACGCTCACTTGTCCCCTTGCTTCATGGGCAGATTTGGATGTTGAGAAGATGAAGGAGGAAGCTGTTTCAAGGTGGCTCCGGCCGAATGAGATACATGCAATATTGTCTAACCATCAATATTTTAACATCAATGTCAAACCAGTTGAATTGCCAACAAGTAAATGCTTGTTATGATCTCCTTAGGAAATACTTTACACTTGGAAACTTCTAATGGGTTCTGCTTCTTATCTTTGATCTCATTTCGTAATCACCTTGCCTTAGGAAGCTAAGGAGTGTAGAAAAAGAAAGTATTTCTTCTTTTGACAAGCTTCTGGTTAAATAAGTGATGATTTGATTATTCTGATATTTCTTTCCTTTTGATGTAGGTGGTACAATTCTTCTATATGATCGTAAAATGTTAAGGAATTTTCGGAAAGATGGACACAGCTGGAAGAAGAAAAACGATGGGAAGACTGTAAAAGAAGCTCATGAACATTTAAAAGTATGACATTGCACTTTATATGTTGTATGTTATTAGCTTTCACATGCATCTTGCCTAATGTTGTTTGTCAAAACACGGGAAGCAAAAAAAATTCTTCTTTTTCTGCCACAAATTATGATGTGCCCATATATTCTTTTGGGTCGGGAAAGTCAGACTTAGGTTTTCCATGTATAAGCTCACCACAGAATGTGCTCCCTGGATTTCTTGTTCATGCAAACATAGTGCGATAGATAACCACCCATCATGCTAAATATTCAAAATAATTGCAATTTAAGTGCATACTGATGCACTTTAGAATAGTTACAATTTACAGGTATCCTTTGTTATTATTATTTTTTGAGCGGTAACAAAGACGATTTATATTAATAGAGGAATAAAACATACAAGTACATCAAGGTAAAAAAGGGTCTAAAAGGAGTAGACCATGAACACAAATACACGTGAGAAAAACAAAACATCCATATAACAAATACAATCAGTTGAGCTTCAGTCATGCTCTAATTCCTCATATCTCAAAGATGAAAGACGCCCAAGACTGGATTGTCGACTTCGTTCTTTGCAAATAAATCTGCCACACCATTAGCTGTGCGACTGACTTGGGTGAAAGATACATCAAGCTCCGAAGGGAGAGCTCTAATCTCCCTAACTATAGTAATCAATTTTAAGGGGGATCGCTTCAGTCATTTTGCCTATTTGATTGCATTTGCCGAATTCCCTTTTATCACTAGTTTTCCAAACTCGGAACATGTCCAAATGGTCAAAGCTCTTCTAATACTGAAGAGTTCCACCTCGTTTGAATCTCTAATCTCCATCGACTCAATGAATACTGAGGATATATGGCCGTTATGGTCCCCTAAGAACACTTCCTATCCCTCTTGGTCTCGATTTTCCCCTAAAAGCTCCATCCATGTTGAATTTCAAAACACCTTGTTGAGGAGGGGTGTAACGCCCCGCCCCTTTTTACAGCCTTAACGGGTCTTGACCCGCTTAACTGCAGGTTGAACGGGCATCACCCAAGGCATTACGCATTTAACGGGTCTTATATCATAGATTTGTGACTGGGGGAAATGAACATATATATATATTTTTTTTTTTTTTTTCTTTTTTAAGATTATGAATAAAATAACAAAGCCATCAAATCCTTCAAGCCCAACTACACATTGCACAAATCTTAATGTCATCCACAATAAAATGAGAGAAACAACATCTTCTATTAATATCAAGTCTAATCTCACTGCTCACATTCCATGTCATAAAATAAAACAAAAATGATATCCTCAAAGTTCTCAATTTATTCAAATCAACTAATCAAGTCTCAAAAATGAATATTACCAAATAAATAAATTCAATCGCATGAAATCACAACTATGCTAAGAAAATACACATTCATCCTTGACTTAGTATCACGTCACCACCTCCGAGAGTTGAATTGCCACTCCTCAGCTATCACCTGAAAAACTGTTAGGGAGTGAACCTCACTTGCCCATGGATCATCAGCTCAGTAGGGTACAAATAAACAATAGAAACCCATATACAATAATATTCAATATAAAAAGGCGGAATATCCAACACCATTCAACATCAGATAAACAACCCACACATGAACACCACAACATAACCCACATAAACATATCTATCTTGATATCATACTCATAACACTCATATCCATCAACACATCCTAGTTCTAAGCATTAGATCATCAACTTAACTAACTAAAGAGTGTAACTTATCACACTATCAAACTCCACAAGGACTTAATTCACTTGGTACAGTGATACTCAATCCATTTTATAGACAACGCATTCGTTCATCTGCTCTCGATATGGGAGTAGTGAAAACCTCACCCCTCACTTGCAACCTGTCAATGAGGTAGCTCGCCAGTGTGGTAGCCTATGCTCATCCATCACCCGCCCACATCATCCCCCTACTAGGACTGTTGGGTCTGTTGGCCTCACACCTCCCCATCAAGAAGACAGATAAGTATCACGTTCTTAATTAACTCTCACACAAGGGATCTTTCCTGACAAGCCATTTATCACAATCAATAATCTGATACATAATGCTGTCCATAAACATACATCACCGTGAATACACTTTGGGGCCCATCACACTCACACATAAGGTCCATACACTGCAATCCAACATGTGGAACCCAAATCCAACAAACACATCAATCGACATCTTAGTAATCAGATATATCCTCCACAAGTGGCTAACACATCACACAATCTCATGTAATCTACACCACTCAATCATATCACAAATACCCATATCAATCTATGAGTCTCAACCACTTCCACGCATTTGTCAACGTACGGGTCCCATTCGCATACTTGAGATATCCGCTCAACCTCACCATTGGTCTACACATTCATCAAACCAATCCACAAGTCTCACCCATAGATACATATCATAATCAGACCCAACATAGCACACTCATGCGTAACATTTCAATTATTCACATGTGATGGGATCTCAATTAAATTGATGGGTCCAGCCAGGTTCTTCGGGGCATATAAATTTATTTTAAAATCCAGAACCGGTATTAGTCATTGGCCATGCTTGCATTATTACCATAATATCCCAATCACATAATCATACCAGATATATCAAATAAATCATCATCACATCATAACAATAATAACACATAACAATATGCCTTTAAAATAAAAGTAAAGCATAAATAAAAATACCGATAACACCCAAATAAACAAATTATGAAAGAACAACAAAGTACTCCCTACCTCAAAGTTGAGATTTTCACATTCTCCTAGCATCCAAACAGTAGATAGGTTGCATAAAGACGTCAACTCAAATTCCAAGTAATGCAAATAGATTATTTTGAGTTTTCCAACACCATTGATATGGTGATTATTAAGTCTCTTTTGAAATTTACATTAAATACAAATGAGTTACGTTGCTGCCCCAACTTTGATCCACGTCTATCCTAAAGTCCAAGGTTAAGGGTGAAGGTGGAGTTCATACATTGTATGGCCGAACCATGCCTAAACCAACTTGATACTATTAAGATAATGAATATTTTGTACTAATAATCAACAAAAGCCTTGTTAAAAAATAAGAGGAGTTCTTCCAAATTACTAGTAACTTTAACCAAATCATATAAGTAAGTTGGTAGCTAGCGCCATATCTTTAAAAACTTAAAAATACTTTAACTAAATAAAATAATAACAGTTACAAGGATAGTAAAACAATTGAAGTGAAGACTATATATGTTTTGAAACAAAAGTAAGTGCTTAAGTTTAAAATCATATTTTTAAACCTTATAAAAGTATATAATGGTAACGATAACGCTGAGGAAGTCATAAAGATAATATTTTCAGATTGTAGTTTACTTTCTTCTCTTTAAAACAAATTTAAATACAGTTACATGTAAACTGAAATGTAGATAAAGGTTAAAGAAATCATTGTCATAAGAGAGCATAACCAAATACACAAGGTAGGTTTAAAACCAAAGAAAGGGATGTTAGGAAAGGATCAACCAAGCAGGAATTCACTGTTTGAAAAGAAAGGGTTACTATGGTAGATTTATCATATGTGTATATGTATGCACATAGTATCGATTTTATACGTATGGCTCAAACTAAAAATATGGGTTAAACACATGGGAAGTGGTCCTAATTCTGGCTCAAAGGGAAAGGTCAAGGTTTTCTGGAAATTCTCTTTGATATCTAAAACACTAAAACTCAAAATGTATTAGTACGTATAAATGGAAATTTCTATATCTTTGTATTAACAAACACTTGTAGGTTCAAGTTACATATTATCAAAGCAGTAATTAAAATTAAGATTTAAGCCACTCTTCTCAAAAGAATGCTTGTAGGAACAAAGGACTGAAAGTGGTTTATTGGCAAGTTAGGGACAGATTCTACATGCATGTTTTGAGATTAAAATCAGTCCCAACTTAGGATGATTCAGGGACTGAATTCAAGGTGGAGAGGAGGAGAGTTCTAAGGGCGATCAACAGAGGAAATAGAGGAAGGAAGAGCGAGACTTACCGTTTTGAAGATTGGGTCTGCGTTTGCACAGATCGGGAGCAACACCGTGAAATCTGGTTGGAGGCGTTGCAGGAAAGAACTCGAGCAGCAGCGAATCTGGTTGGAGGCGTCACTAGAAGGCTCAAGCAGTAGAGGAGGAGAAGTAGACGTACCTATGTATGCGTGTGAGCAAATTAGGGGTTTTCCCTTTCCGCTTGGGGCTTTAAGTAGATGTTTGGGTCGGCATCTTGATTTGAGAAAGGTTTAGAAACAAAAAGGGATTAGATGGAGAGGAAAGAGGTGAGGGATCGAATTTGGGGCAATTTCCATCGAAAGGTAGAGATAAGGGTTGCCGTTTTTTTTTTTTTTTTTGGGGGAGGTTTTTTTTTGGGGGAGGAGAGGAGAAGAAGGAAACGAAAAGGAAACCTTGTGAGATACGGTGGTGGAAATTTGGTTTTCATCGTGGGTTGGGGAATTTTAAGAGAAACTAAAAGGAATGTGGGTCCATCTAAATTATTGATTTTAATCAATTTTCTTTATTTCCCTTTTATTAATTTGTCAATTATTGATTAAATTCAAGTTAATTAAATTTGGAACTTATTTATTGATTTTAATTTCTTAAATACTTCTAATTGAAATTCTAATTTTGGGGAATTAAAATCTAAGTTGACAACTTAATTTTCCCTTTACTTAAATTTTTAATTAGAAGGGAATAAATTTGTAAATTCTCATTGAGGAGAAAGTGTGTGCAATCGGGGTCTATTGTTCAATCCCTAAATTCAAAGTGTGTTTCCCCAAATAATTTTATCAAATAAAATAACAAATCAATTTAAACCATAATAATTTTCTAAATTAGTTTTACCCACTGCTACTAACCCGCTACTCCGGGTCGGGTCACTACAAGGGGACCATTTGACTAAGGTCTTTGGCCTCCTAGGGTATCCGCTCGTGCAATCTTCCCACGCCAAAAAGAAATCGTTGGCTTTAATTCCCTTAGAACTCTATACTATAAAAAAAAGCGAAACACAGAGCCTCCATTTGGCTCTTTGAAAGAGCTCACTAACCTCAGTGGACTTTCTTTCGAAGATTCTGGAATTTCTATCCTTCCTAGGTATCCTTTTGTTATCTATCATATATTTGTTGGTGATGCTTTCTTGGTACTTGTGCAAAACATGAATACTCTAGTCACTTGTCTCTTTAAACTTTCTTTAAGAGTCTCTAGGGAGGCATTTTTTATCTTATATCTCTTGACTTTTGTTTATTTTTGTCCTTATCTTGTGTAAATTTCTTGGCAATTCAATTAATCGCTTAGAACGTGAAGCAAGCAGTCAGCCCATGTAAACACACCTTTTGCCGAATCCTTTTCACAAATTCATTTGCACATTTGTGGAGGAGCAGAGGGTATGTCTTATGATAGGGCAAAAAGGGAAGCATGGAACTCAAAAAGTTGTGTATAGATGGGAAAATGGTGATGATGAAATTTCTTGGCAATTCACTATTTGATCTCACCATGGTTACTAGATAATTTATTCTTTAGCGGTCTTTCATTATAACTCTAAATTGACAGTTGACACAAGCCAATTCCAGGTCTAATTTGTTGGCCCAATTGCTTGGTTTTCATTTTAGTAGAGAAGAAATCTTTTTTTTTTTTATCCTTCCCTTTTTGGTATCTCTGATGCCTACTGGGGTAAGCTGCAGTGTGTATGGAGAATAAATCCTTTTCACGAATTCATTTGCACATTTGTGGAGGTGCAGAGGGTATGTCTTATGATAGGGCAAAAAGGGAAGAATGTAACTCAAAAAGTTGTGTATAGATGGGAAAATGGTGATGATGAAATTTCTTGGCAATTCACTATTTGATCTCACCATGGTTAGTAGATAACTATTCTTTGTGGTCTTTCATTATAACTCTAAATTGACAGTTGACACAAGCCAATTCTAGGTCTAATTTGTTGGCCCAATTGCTTGGTTTTCATTTTAGTAGAGAAGAAATCTTTTTTTTTTTTATCCTTCCCTTTTTGGTATCTCTGATGCCTACTGGGGGTAAGCTGCAGTGTGTGGAGAAGAAATCATTTCTTATTCTTCCCCCTTTGGTGTCTCTGCCGCATCCTGGGGTGTTTGTGCACGTGCGTGTGCATGTGCATGTGTGCGCTTGTGTGTCTGAGACCATCTTTGCATGTGTCTGTGTCTATCTCTCTGTTTGTGTATGTGTGTGTGGGGTGTGTGTGTATTGAATTGTTAACATGGCTTGAACCCACAGCTCTGGGCACAACCGTGGGCTAAAAACCGAGGTTCATGCTCTTGCCATATTAATTCAGGTCACAACCATGAACTCCTAACAACTGAGCTACTTGCTCTTGTCATATTAATTTGGGACATCCTTTTGTCATACTTCTTATCTTCTTGTCTGGATGCAAGCATGCATCCAAAGTTGTAGCTCTGAACTATCATGCTTTCAAACTGCGGCAGCCTCTTTTGTCATTGGCTTACACAGAGCACATGTCAACTTACTGATGTGATAGATCCCTATCACAATATATTGCAAATCAACTGAAGGGATATCTGATTACATGATGGGTAGTTGATTCATTGTAAGAACAGAGAGAACAAAAATAAGGTGGTCATATTGCAAAGGTATCAGTTTCCTCACCAATTTTCCCAATGAAACCCATATTCAAAGCTCTAAGCGTACATGGTACATCTCACATCTAATATTTTACCCTCCTTAGATGGTTGTTTGCCCTATTTTGAAGAAGTATGAAAGAATGTGCTTTTGTGGCCCTCCACAGCTGTGTTCTATTATTACTTTTTTTTTTTCCGGGGGGAGGGGGGTTGGGATGGTGGGGAAGGTATACTATTGTTATGTGCTGCAATTGTAAACCACAACATCTTTATACTGAATGGAAACGATGGTTGCAATTTAATGCAATGTATGGAAGTTCACATGGAGAGCTATGATTTATTTGTTGGGGCTATTGTTGTCTATTTTTTGTTAGATTGGCTTGGAAAAATGACATTTATTCTCTCTTTGACAGGCTTCTTTTTCAAAGCAGGTGTGGGTTGAGTGGGAGGTTTTGTCGGTCATTGTAATTATGGGTTCTCTTCTCAATGTGTTTTTATATCTGTGGAGAATATTGTTGTTTACAAAGCTAACAATTCTCATTTTTTTTGAGGATCAGTATATATCTCTTCTACGTTACCTTTTCTTTTGTTATCAATAAACTTTCCTCTGGTTAACCATTTTTTTAAAAACTATTCTCTCTTAAAAGAAAAGCAAGGAGTCTTATTGTTCATTGATTTTCATTATAATTTCTTTCGTTCTTGACAATTTTTTGGGAGTGTGAAGTAGTTTATATCTCTTATACTGCAATTTCTCTTTTGTGATTAATACAAATTTCTATGTTATTTTGTCAAAAATTATTATTATTGTTATCATTATCATTATTATTAATTGCAAATTTGGTTAAGTATCGTACCCATAATTGATTAACAAAATCTGGTCACCTGAAGTGCCATATAACACATGGTTTTGTTTCATGATACAGGTCGGTGATCTAGACAGGATCCATGTCTACTATGCGCATGGTCAAGATGATCCAAACTTTGTCCGTAGGATTTATTGGCTGCTTGATAAGTATGTAATGATTGAAGTGTATTCCGCCTTTGCATAATCCAGTTTAGTTATAAAATCACTTCCTTTGACTATATAAATATAAAAGAACTATTAGGATGGATCTATGCACATCATTGCCGTTCATCAGCTAAAATGCATTATTCTAAAGGCCATTTCTTAAGAGCTGGAGGTAATTAACGTGCAAGAATCTTGAAATCATATATTGCACTATGGACTTCTAATTCTTTTTTTATTTTTTATTTTTTTTCCCGTTGTCTCCATTACTCTCCAAAGAAGGTTAATTTCATGGAATCTTTCCTGGAGGCTGTAAGTGAGTGGTGAGAGAAGCGATTGTGGGGCTAATCTAGAAACATCGTGATTGTTTTTTAGGGATGGGAATGGAGCAACCACCATGAAATTTATAGATGACCCAAAAATATCCCGATTGGATAATTATAGCTTTAGTAAGGACATTCAAAAGCTACAGTAAGAACAAATTGCTATAAGAATCCATTTTAGTGTCTGTTAAGTTTCATGCCCCATCTGAAACATTCTGGAGTATAAAAGACATGTCCACCACCAAATATAGCTTCAATTCTACCGGAATTGTGATTCACTGAGTTACTTGTTAAATTTGAGATTTGGCATGTATCCAAGAGATCCATGAGATGATAAGATTAATTGTCACAGTTGATTTATGATTTGCTGTCACTTTTATTGCTTATGTGAGTTACAAGTACTGGTTTTCTGTATCTCCTGTTGTTCATATCTACCTATTTTTCATTCAGAGAACTCACTTGCCTTAATCTTGCATAAGACAGTGATATACATTAGTACCTCTTGTGACATAATCATGAATTTTGTTGTTTTTCAGGAAACTTGAACACATAGTCCTTGTCCATTATCGTGAAATATTAGAGGTTTGTTACATGGTTCTTCTCTATGTTATCTTCTTCAATTATTCACATCAATCACTATTAATGGGAAAAACTCAATCAGCATCATGATGTTACTTCTAGTTCAACCGTTTAATTTGAGCAAAAGCTTCGCTTGAGGAACTTTGGTTTACGTGTTTTCTGGATGAAGCATTACCATTTGTGGTTAGTGATGCCTCTTATTGCCTTGGAATTCATTCCTGCTGCCATTGAAATTATTGGTCCTATTGAAACAAGTTTTCCAACTATTGTTTTTCATATTCTATGATCTCTGGGATGAAGATAGGATGCCATTACTGTAGTTGGTAAACTTGTTAGGTTGACCTGTGACACCTCACTTGTGGCTTACTGAGGCAATTCAGAGGCCATTGGAGGGGTCCATTAGTCAAATTGATGTTCAAGATTCAACAAGAGAGACACACAAACTCTGTCTGCATCCGATTGACTTGGTCTTGACATTTAGTTTCCAAATAGCCATTGACCTGCTGGGCCTGGACCTGACTAACGCTACATATAGGTGGTCAAACAAAAGCCCAACAGCTCTTGAGGATGCTAAAAGATTGGGTTGCTGGATATTCCGCTTTACTAAATATTTGAATCATTCCTTGATGCCCATCATCTCACCAGTCTTATTTCTGAACCATGGGTCCCACTTTGTTGGAGTGGAATATCAGTATATCTATATCTTCTTGCATACAGATCCAACAATTCTTGTCAAGTGATTAGCCATGATGTGATGCTGGTGTCTGACCATAGCTGGCTTTAATTCAAAATTATGAGATATTATGGTACTCTCTTTCTTCATATTCATCACCTCTTCTCTGTTGTTTTTTTTTCCTAGAAAGAAAAACACATTTGATGTATTGGCTTCTTCTGTGCCTTTTAAAGCTTGCATTCAGATTTAGTCTATGGAACTTAATGTTATGGGCAGAGTGATGGATGCCAATATTCAGTATTCAATTTCCAATTATCATTACTATTTTATTTTGAGTAACATGTATCCCGTCCCCCCATGAAGGTGAGATTGATCCTACAGATACACGAAACATCCTGTAAGTCTTGTGTATCGGGTTACTTTGGGAGGAGTCAAACCCGAGACTTCTAGTCTATTCCTAGAAGCTCAAGACAACTGGGCTACCTGTTCGGGTTAATTTCCTATTATTGTTTAGACTGATTTGGTATGTCTGAACTATCAGGGCCATTCAAATGTGTATCTCACACACCTAAAGAATGTAAGGAGGCTCTGTCGTTGTCAAACAGGATGGCAATCTGCATCCCCATTTACACCTGTGAACTCACATTCAAGTTCATTTCATTCAGAACATCTGGTTCTAGGGTTTTATTGAAGAGATTGATTCTGGGAATAATCATGCCTTTTATACAGGTGAGAAAATTTCCTTGGTACGCTTTCAGTTATATGAGTTTGACATATGTCATCTTCATCTATTGCCTTGAGTTAATTTATCTTATATTCTTTTACTTGGTAGAATCCATTTGTTATTTATACAGTTCCAATGTTCTAATTGCAGGTACATTTATGCATCTGTGATCTAAACTTTTATTCTATTTACACTTTCTCCGATCATGGATTGTTCTCTGGACAAATCTCTGGCCTTGCATGGGACGTATAATTGCAACCTGACATGTTGAGGCTTGTGTGCATTTTCCAAAGAAGAAGAAGCATAGGCTTATGCACAAGTACATAGGTATTAAATTATGGTGTAAGCATGGGTCATGAGGGTACATGGTCCACATGGGCCCCAAAGATGGGCATTATGAGGGAAAGCCCTTAGGCATTTAGGCATGAATTAGGTCATGGATATAAACAAATATATGTGCTTCCTTGTGTTATTTGATGTTCTTCCATTATATGATCACTGCATGCATACTCTATCTTGACATGCCCGAACACTTTATGTGCTTTTGCTTGTATGTTGTTGGATACTTGATAGTTATAGGATACTTTGCTAAATATATGTCAATCATTTATTATGCTGTTGTGTATATAATACAGATCTTTATTGTAAAAGGCTTTACAAAGTAAACACTGATGTGCATGTTTAGTTATAATTCTTGAAGCAATTAGATTAAAAGAAGAAAGAAGGGAAGAATATGTGTGGGAGAGGAGAGAGAAGAGATGAAAATGTGTTTGTGATGCCCATTTGGAGAGAAGGAGGGGCGTGGTCAGCCTTTTTATAATACACAATCCAGCTGTGTTACTTACAATCTGATCCCCTATCTTAGGGATTCAAATTCAAACAGTAAGGGCATGTTTGGCAAATAGGGAGATTTTAATCTAGGAGATTCTAAATTGAGAGAGTAGGAGCAAATCTACTCACATTGTAGTAGATTGAAATCATGGTGTTTGGCTGTTATTGTCAGAGTCCTGTCAACTTTTTTGTGGATTGAAATCCTAGCATTTGGCAAAGATGCCAAGGATTCTCATATATTGAAGTTCATGAAAACTAATGTAAAAATTAAAGAAAAGGTTTTTAAAAACTGACTAGAATATTCATGCAGTTCAAGTTGGCCATTAATTACAAAATATAATATTTTCTCTATTCTTTAAAGTATTGAGTTTCATAAAAATAACTGGTGAATAGAGCAGGTCATGGTATTTATACCATTTTTATCATAATATGAGTATTCAAAAGCGTTTAAAAACTAAAAGATGTACAGAGATTTTTATTTTATTAAAACATAGTACATTAAGTATTTAAAATTCATGTTTTAAATTTGGAGGGCATTATGATGTTGACAAAAAATAAAAATTATCATTGATATGTATATCACAAACATTCTTGCATTCCAAATTAAATTTATCATTCATGTGTTTAATATTATGAATTAGTTTTGAACTTGGGTTTAGTGTTTGACCAAGAATATATCATCCATCATCATTTATCAGTAGCAACCAATAATCCATCTATCTATCTAGAGTGACTTTATAAGTTTTTCTCAATTAACCCTATCAGAAACATACCATCAGTTACCCACAATCTAACTTGTCCTTTTTTATCTCTTCCTTTATATTTTCAAAGGTCGCCCTTTCTCTTAGTGCCTTCAATTCGTAGCCTCTCCACTCTACGCACTGGAGTGCGTTTGGTCTTCCTCTCTTTCTACCAAGAATATATATTTTTAAGTATTGAAAAATTATGATAACAAGGTTGTACATGCCATAGCATGAAACTAACTGCTCCGGTGAGAAGATGGTTGAGTGGTGGAAAGATAGCTTTTCTTTGTTTGTAGGTAACTACTGGAATGGAGGGGCGGTGATCTCGTGTGTGTCTTCGGAGTCGCTGGCGAACTGACCAGAGATCTGGAAATAGGAGACCTTTACATTTCTAAGGTTCAAAACGGAGAGGAAAGCGGATAAAGCCAAAATGCTGGATGGTTAGGTGTTTGAAGGTAAAAAGATTCAGGTAAATAAGGCGCGATTTGGCCCCGAGAATTGAAGGTATGAAAGAAGGGGGGTTGGGAGGGTTGCTCAGGCAAGAAGATGATTTATGAAAAGAAATCTGAAAATGGTCGGGAGAAAAGACCTCAACGTTGTTACCATATGATCTCCCATCCAGATTGTTGATTGCTGCAAGTGAATAAAGCTTTGTTATTCTACTTCTTTTTTTTTGGCATGCGCTTTCAAAAGCAAAACCTTAACATGGTGTTATGTATTATCTCTCTAATCAGATAATTCTTTTATTTGTTTCTCCCAGCCAATCCATTGTGGTAGTAGCTTTCCCTATTTTAATTTTTATGATTTTAAAATTATAAATTTCTGTGCCTCTTTTCCACAATAGAACACTGGAATCTCAGAATGCCAAAACTTCCATTTAACACCGCCAAATGAACATGACAACTATGATATGAATCTAACTATTGATGGGTTTTTTGGATGACTGTTGTGTCATTGTATCTTTTTGTAATTGATGTCATGTTGTAATTGGAATCATAATTTAATACATGAGTGGAGGGTGCTGAACTTTATTTGTCTCTTTATTTCTGGCATTATTTGTTTCAATGTACTGGTGCGTATTTGTTGCTGATCTTCTGCTTAATCTGAGTGGTTGTTGGAATTAAATTTCTTTTATGAAGTGTAGGTTTGTTTTGAATCTTCGACTTTCTCATAATTTAGTTTTGAAGTCACCACACTTCAACTAGATGTAACTTTTTCACCCTATTGAATAATGAAAAGTAGTTGACCTGGTTCATCATTATTGGTGATGATATTTCTGTTGGTTGTCGTGACATCTCTGTCACTTGATTATGTAATAGGCTCAAGTACTTCTGTGATTGGTGGAGCAACTGAATATGGGAGTCGGCTCGATGAAGGTTTGATGGTGACAGATCATGAGCTAAGACTTCATGAATCAACACACTTGACTGGGCTGATCTGTTGGAGTCGAGTAATGATCTCTTTTTGCTGAACCTAGAAATGGTAGTTTCTTGGAAGTCATTGCTTTATTGTTTGTGGACAGCTTAGGGAAGAATTTAATTGTGGTATCTCTCTTACAGGTAGAGCTTCGTCTTTTGATCAACCAAGGGCACATGGGTTTAGCGATTCCAGAAGTCACTTAGTAGCACTGTAAGTCCATTTACAAGAGTTGAGTATGTTTCAATTGTCCTTGATCATTTACAATTACGATATACCATACACATACATAAAAATGTCATACACGTAGATAGGCATGCACATGGGGAACCTTACCAGAAAACAGTGCTGATCAACCACAGGGAAAACCCTCATTGGACAGATGAGTTTGATGATCTGATCTGTTACATGCAACTGAATGGGAGAAATGAATGCTAAGAGAAGTCAGCAGTCAGAATTGATCAGAACGAGTGACCAATCCATGGATGCAATCATCTAATCCATGCCATACGCATTCATGGTCCATCTCCTAAAGGATACTTTATGCATGGTCCAAAACATGGACTTCTAGTTCCTCTTGTATGAGTTTGAGCATTATATGATGGATAACTTGTTGGCATGGTCCATCTAGTGGCATGTTGGCAGTGCTCATTATCCTGTTTGAATCGCAACAATTACCTTTTAAAAAATGGATAGCTGTGTCTGGATTGGGTTTTCATTGTATGGGCCTTGCACTCCCTTTTTTTTTAAATGGTGATGATTTTATTAGAAAAAACTTTGTTTATAGGACCCACAGTGGACCTAAGATACTGTTTGGTAACCATAAATCTTCAGAGATTAAAATTTTCAATCCCTTAATAGGAGTAGATCTAAATTTATCTGTTTGGTAGATAGAGATTAAAATTTTAATATCCTGAAAAGAGGAGATTCGAAGTTTTAGGTAACCCCTGTATCCATCATCTTATTTTTAGTAGATTTCGATCTCTAATTTTTCAGTGAAGCATGAAATTTTAGAGCACTGCAGTAAAAATTTCCACTGCTCGTTTTCGCCAATCTCTCTCTCTCTCTCTCTCTCTCTCTCTCTCTCTCTCTTGTGTCATGGGGAAACAAAAACTGAAATCTGACACAACTAAGTCGTGAGAACGACTCGGTTAAATTTACTCATATATTGATTAACCAGGAAAAATAACCTTATTAGAATAAATTATTGATTACCAATATTACAATTATGAAATAAATTTTCACTTAAGATTTTTATTCACTTGATGTAAGCAAATAAGTTAAAAATTAACAAAGAGTACCATTTCAGCAGTTTATTTTACTTTAGTTTAAATTTGATGGCTTTAAATGTTTGATTACACTAATTGCTTATACTTGCATCAACAATGATTCTTTGATTACACAGGGCTAATGAGTCACACCTTATTGTAAAATATCATTTAATCCAACTTAATTGTGGGTGTCTTGTGACTTAGATATCTGAGCATAATGTATCATGTTAGGTCACGAGCCCATTTTAATTCCAGTATTATCCATTATTTTTTATATGTAACTAAGGTATATCACTATAGTTATCATACAGGACAGTTTTACTTGGTCATTTTTGTCCATTTGATTTGAATAATTAAAATAAATAGTTGATAGGAAGCCATTTTGACTATATCTTATTTAGTTTAAATAAAGTGGCCATATAAGTTTAGTAAAATATTTTTTTAACTTATCACAAAACACCATTTATTAGATTTTTAAGATTATGAACTCTAATTTTGTGTAAAATACTATATAATTTAAATTGAGTTATGAGAACCTTGAGACTCAACTATATCAGGCTACTGTCGTCCCTTACGAAACTCATTGTATCTACTTAGTTTAAATTAGATGGATAGATGTAGTGAGACTAATTTTTAGTTAGGTAGTATATTTGGGCATTGAACTATGGTTGTAGGCAATTGTCATATTATAATTTTTTTATTGTTACTTAATAATTATTATTGAAAATAAGTAGAGGTTATAATATAAATATTAATAATTTTTCTTAGGTGACATTAATAGTTTCTATAGAATGGGTACATTTTAATTTCATAGTAGTTTTCATTTGTCAAATATCTTAACATATTAGAATTTTCAGAATATTTGCCAAACGCCAATATTTGACTTTACCAAAATTTGACCGGACATTGATATTGATTACTAAATGCCAATGTTCTAATCTACTATAACTTAGTAAAATTTTCGCCACACTCTCATTTTTAGAATCTCCTAATTTATAATCTCTTTAGTTGCCAAACACCCTAACGGATCCAATTCCCTTCTCACACCCCTACTCCCTGTGAATTGCATCTGTGCCCAATTTGACATCAGTTTGATTTTTAAAGCTCATTGATCTAATCTGATGAATTTCACTGTTAGATAAATGTAAAATTTTGAGGGCCTTAAAAAACATGATTTCTCTTATCCAATCAAATATTTTATAGGCACTGTGTATAAGCTAAGGCCTCAAAATTTTACCACACACACAACATATACATATATTAGTAGCATTCCGCCCCCCCCCCCAAACTAGTTTGCACCAAAGTTTGGTGCAATAGTCCGATGGTCCACTTGAGCTCACATGGATGGGTGGGTTTGAAAGACCTTGGCTTGTATATGATGTCTATTTCAACTTAATTGCATAAGAGAAGCCATGTTTTTTAAGGTCGTCAAATTTCACATTTATCTAATGGTGGAAATTCATCTTAGTTAGATCAGTTTGGATTGGTGTCAAATGGGTGTAGGTGCAATTCACAGGGTGTAGGTGCATGTGAGGGGGATCTATTTGATCCATTTGCGTCCATAATCAAAAGTTTGGTGCAAACTCATTATTAGGGGACAACTCACACGCGATTGGTTTAGAATCCAAAAAACAAGGGGGAAGTTTTCTATGTTCTAAATGGCGAGGAGCTTTTTTTATTATTATTTTTTAATGATAATGGGTTAGGATCTAATTGCACCTTGCTTGCTTTTGGATTGAGAGAATGGAGGAAAAAGGAGGAGAAATCATAAAGAATTCCTCCAGCACCTTCTTTGGCAATTTTTGAGAGTGCTGGATAGCATCATCCAACATCAGCATATTCTTTCTACATTTAAGTAACGTGAGTTTACTATCACATAACTCATGTTTTCTAGTTTTTGGCCCTAGGAGAATTCCCCCTACTTTGAAGGATCCCTTCCCTGGAAGGTCACCTTTATTTTTTCCCTCCCAATCAAAAATGCAGCCAGTGTCCAAACATTATCTTTACTTTCATTTTTTTCAAGAAAGTGCATTATCCTTAGTTTTTTTAAAACTTTTGAAGATTGACATTTACAGATGGAAATTTGATAACTTGGTTATTTTCTCATTCATACACTTCATTTGGCTTCTTAATTTTAGGCCATGTCTTGACTACTCTAACCTGTTTGTGATATCAGGATCATTGCCTGCCTCATCATAATTCGTCATCAGTTGGGATCTATCCAACAGAGCTAATGGGACTACTGTTCTTGATGCTAAGCAACCAAATAGTTCTTATTTACAGTTGCCAGATCAGAATGTACAGTTGTCTTTCTTGAAACAATTGATACAAATTTTCACAGAAAGGATGATGACTTGCCTCTAATGGGAATGATGAGACCTTGGTACTTGAGAGAATGCATTGCAAAGTCAAGACAGTTTTACAAGGTGGATTAAATGCATCACAAATGACTCCCCATATTCATTGGATGAGCTGCCATTGGAGAGAGCAATTTCATCTCATGATGGAATGGATACAAGTGTGATGGATCATCCCCTCTTCAAGAGCAAGCTTTTAGCATAACTGATTTCACCTCATGGGCCATGTCAACAGAAGAAACAAAGGTTTTACCCCGTTGCAACTATTTACTGATATATGAATGTGACAATTATTTAATGTACAAACTGATGAAGCTGACAGATAAATTTTCTAGAGATGCCTTGCAGGGCCTGATGGGACCCACTTTCCACCATTCTTTACAATATAATCAAGACTAAGGGCCTGTTTGGTAGAACTCTTCTCTAGATTTTTGGAAGCCAGAATCCTGGAATTTTGGATATTGACAAGTTCTGGAATTAAAGGAATTCTAATGTCAAAATCATTTTGTTCATCTTGGAATTGTACATTGGAATTTAAAATTCTAATGATTCCAAAATTTTGAAAACCATGTTCGAGTTTGTTTGAGATCATGAATTGCAAAAAATAAATTATTTACAACACACTTCATATCATTTTTGGTCTAGTAAGTCTATCTTACTTGCATATGACCACACTATTGAAATAAAATATCAAGTGGGTCCCAAAGAGTGCTTATTACCTATTTAAAATTTAATTGACTAATAAATATGAGCATTGATTGAAGATATACATAAATTGGCATCTTATGGTCACACCTAATAACATCATTGTCCATAAAAATAGCTATACTATAGAAGGAAAACAATTTTACTTACCATTCATTAAAATTAAAACAAAATAATAACAAGATAATCAACATTACTACTATCATGACAAGAGTTAGTTGACTCCCATTCAATACCATGTTTTTTAGCTCTCCAAATTACCGTTACTTTCATTCTTTTTTAAATCATAAACCTTAATGGCCTTTAATAACTTGGCTCAATTATTCTAGCCAAATTTCTTACAATGCACTCAATTTCTTTTGTTTCTTCTCTTGTTATGCCACACATCTATTTGAACATAAGAATCTCCATCATTTACTTTCTGCTTATCCCATCTCCATAGCTTGCCTACATTTAACCAATCTTGTATTGATCCTATTAACTATATCCAAATCAAATCTCCATTTTATTCAACAGTTGCACCCAAGTATTGAAAATTATATGACTTACTAATTTATTTTCAAATTTAATTAGTTCATTCTCTCTAAATTTATTTTCAAAGTTAATTAGTTCATCCTTTTTTTCTCATGTCCACTGAGTCTCCATATATTCTGTCTTGTTCATACTAATTTACGAACTGTTTACGTCAAAGCGTCCTCCACATTTTCAACTTACTATTTAGATAATTTCTAGTCTCAGTGTTCAGTTCATCTAACATAAACCAAGGAACTTCTAACGTTGAGTTCTCTATAGCAAAAGCAAATAATAAGCGTTCAAGGAGACTTGTGGTGAAGCCCCGCGAAGGAACTCTGTCTTTTCCACATTGTTTTTATACTTGATTTTGTCCCCTTGTATGTGTATATCTTGGAATATTCATTCGGGTTGCATTTTTCTTCAATGTTTGCCAAATAATTGCCAAAGTACCCTATCAGAAGATTCCCAAAACAGAAATCTGTGTAAATGTTTTTCTCCTTTTTCCAAAATTTTTTCCATGAGTTGTTTCTATAGAAAACAATTGATTTTTATACATGACTAAACAAATGGGTTAACATGTAACAAAACATTAGACCTTTGGAATTTTTTTTTTGAGAGGTAAAAGGGGTGCAACACAAGGACTTCCCAAGATTAAACCTTGGGATCAATCCAATGATTGGTTGTTGTTGGTCCACAACTGAT
Source organism: Chimonanthus praecox (assembly GCA_022113865.1). Lineage (NCBI taxonomy): Eukaryota > Viridiplantae > Streptophyta > Magnoliopsida > Laurales > Calycanthaceae > Chimonanthus > Chimonanthus praecox. Next base: position 334,306 of record JAINRJ010000123.1, read on the forward strand.
CCACATCAAGACCTTGCCAGTCTCCCAACCTCATAAATAGTTGTAAGTGGACTCTAATAATCTGGTGGGGTCGAAAATAAATGGTTAGCTGTTCTCATCCATTTAAATTTAGGTTTGGTTTAAAACTGCATGCGTTTTGTTTTCAAATCCATTTTGGGTCAAGTCAGTTGCAAACTGTTTACCCATGTTTTTATATTTTTTTGGATTTGATTAAGTACATCCATGAATTTTCATGCTCCCTCTCTCTCTCCCCCCTCCCTTTGTGTGTTGTGTGTTTCTTCTGGTTGGGGAGGGGGGGAGGTTTTTGGTAACTTAAGCCTGCAACTTAAGGTTATGACACAGCACCTTCTCTGCATAAAAAAAGTTGAGTAGCATAAAAAAGACAAGGAAATAACCTGAGTCAGATTCTGGTTTTTAGCTGCTTGACTTCTGTTACTCCAATTTTGATGCTCATCTGATTTATAATTATTATTATTATTATTATATTATTATTATTATTTTTTTTATGACGAAGGTGTCCAGGCCTCTTAGAGCACCAACTATCCTCGGGTAACTCTATGGGGAGCGGCCCTTTGAGGTGGACTGGGAATCGAACTCAGGACTTGCTTCTGAGGCGGGTTCATGGCCATCACTCTAATCCCTTTGGGTTGATGCTCATCTGATTATTGGATGTAGAAACTGTTGTTGTTTCAATATATGTGGCAGATGTGTATCTGGTTTATATCAAGCAACTTATGAAACAGGTCAGATATCAAATACCCTGATCTGACCTGTTTACTTCTCTACCCATGATTGGAATGCATTAGGCAGGCCTCATGAAATGGTTCTCAAATTTATGATATCTCCTCTCCTTGAACTTTTCATACATAAAGAGATGTATATCTTATTCTTGTGCCCTTTGTCCAATCTTTATGATGGAGAGAGAGTTCACCTTATTCTTGTGTCCAATCTTTATGATGGAACGAGCCATCCATCTCTTCCTGCCAGACCTGAAACCAGCCTAAATATTACCTACACTTGAGTGTTATTTGCTGTTGAGTTGGGTCCACAGTTGACGCATGATTAAGAGATGACATTTTGTTTTTGTCCACCTGAGCAGCAAATTTATTTTAATGGAAGTGAAAATTTGGGCCACAACAATGATCTTATGTGGATGAATCATTTTATAGAAGGATGAATTGTTATATGATGCTAACCATTCAAGACATTGATATTTGCATAATGACTTCTGTAGGTCATAGTGATTGGGTATTTTCATGAAGCACATTCATATCTAGCGCAATCCAGTTTATTATGCGTCTTCGGTGACATATGTGTTCCTGCCGAAATGGTTCAAGTTGGGGTACTTCGCTGTACTGCATTGCCACAGACACCCGGTGTGGTCAATTTCTATTTGTCACTGGATGGCCGCAACCTATTAGTCAGGTTCTGACTTTTGAGTATCATTCGATTTTGGCAAGTCAGAATGAACATGAAATATGCTTACCAGAAGATGAATCCAAGTCAGAAGAGTTTCAAGTTCAGATTAGACTTGCTCATTTACTCTTCTCTTCATCAAATATCATTGATGCTCTATCTAGCAAAGTGGCCTCTGATGCACTGAAGGAAGCCAGAAGATTCAGAGCCATTACCCCTTCCTATGAAAAGATTGGCTGAAATTGACTAGGAATAAAGGGATAGCATTTCCTAAAGTAAATATCGACTTGTTTGAGCTTACTTTGAAAGCCAAGTTACACGAATGGCTCTTGGAAAGAGTAGTTGAAGGATGTAAACTACTTCTCTGATTGTCAAGGTCAAGGAGTGATTCATCTGTGTGCTATGTTGGGCTATGCATGGGCTGTTTATCCTTTTTCTTGTTCTGGCTTGTCCTTAGATTTTCGAGATGCTCATGGATGGATGCTTTACATTGGCTGCACACTTTGGAAGGTTATGGATCTGATGCATGGAACACCTGTGATCAATGTTAGTCTTTAAAGGCTTTTACATTTACTTCAGATTTTTTATAGGTTCACATTTTATTAAGATGATTGAAAAGTGCTTTTGTATTTGATTGGCCTATTACCAAAGTAGTTGCTACAATCAACAATTATGCCCAACTGTTTTTTCACTAATCAGAAACTAAAATTGGCTTGCTGAGTGCCCTGGATCCTTAAACTCAAACTATTGAGGAAATCGTGCAACCACTTGACTAGGTGTTCACCTTTGCCAAGTCCAACTTTATCAGGCTTTTGCTTAACCTTTTTAGTAAGGGTGAGTTTAGATAGTCATGATCATTTGATGGAAGAGATTCTTGGGCAATGTTGTATAGGCCATTTCAGATATCAAAATTTGGACCCAACATGTTTGACGTGGGGTCAAACACATAGATTGAATTGATCAAACATTTTATGTTCTCTATTAGAACAAACTTTTATGGTCCCAGTTGTTTCTGTAACTATTATAATTATTGGCCTGCAAACCCATGTCAAAACTGTGTCCATTTTGCAGGAAAAAATGTACACCATTGAAATCTGAAATTTGCTTTGAGGCAAAGTACCTCATTCCATTTTTGGGGTACTTCTGCATGAAACCCTTCTGTTCTGACTTGAATTTGGGGACATAATGCACATTCACACTCAACATTTAAATACAGTCTTCTGTTCTGACTTGGATTTGTTTTGAATCCAGTTCATTTATGATCTCAATTACTCTGCCATTTGGATTCAAACCATTTTTAACACAAGTGATAGCAAAAATGAAGTTTGTAGATTTAATGATATTTGAAATTATGATGTTCATGTAAGGATATCTTTTGACCAAACAAAGATAAATACTCATGTGGGAAGGTTTAAGCCATCATCAGTCCATGTAGGAATAGCATTTTAATATTTAGTTTCATTTATGCAATTCTGCACATGCAGGGAGCAGATGGTTGCATTTCTCTTATCTGCAGGGGCAAATCCGAGCTTGGTCACAGACCCTACTCCCAAGTGTCCAGGTGGATATACCGCTGCAGATCTAGCATCAATGCAAGGTCATGATGGCTTAGGTGCATATCTTGCAGAAAAGGGTTTAACAGCACATTTCAATGCTATGTCCATATCTGGTAATATAAGCGGTTCACTGCAAGCTGCTGCAACTAGCATTAAACCTTCTGATATCCTAAGTGAGGAGGAGCAATTAATGAGAGATTCATTGGCTGCATATCGCACTGCAGCTGATGCAGCAGCTCGCATACAGATCGCATTGAGGGAACATGCACTGAAAGTAAGAACAAAAGCTGTTCAGTTAGAGAATCCTGAAACAGAAGCGCTAAATATAATTGCTGCAATGAGGATTCAGCATGCATACCGCAATTTTAATTCACGGAAGAGGATGGCAGCTGCTGTTCGGATCCAGCACAAGTTTCGTACTTGGAAGATCCGCAAAAATTTCCTTAACATGCGCCAACAAGCTATTAGAATTCAAGTGAGTTGCATTAAATAGAAATGATTTGTTAATCTTTTAAGTTCACGATCCTAGGATATTATGATGTTTTTTTTTACCCATTAAGTTTTCAATGTGCTTGCTGATTGTCTTTTTTCTTCTATTTATAAAAAAAGGCTGCATTCAGAGGGCACCTAGTGAGGAACCAGTATTGCAAAATTCTTTGGTCTGTTGGGGTCCTTGAGAAAGCAATTTTACGTTGGCGTCTGAAGAGAAAAGGCTTGCGCGGGCTTCAAGCTGAGCCAACTGAAGCTGTTGGAACAAAACAGGTACAAGATGATGACGTGGAAGAGGATTTCTATCAGATCAGTAGGAAGCATGCCGAAGAACGAGTTGAGCGAGCAGTCACACGGGTCCAAGCCATGTTTCGTTCACACCAAGCACAGAAAGAGTACCATAGAATGAAGCTTGCCTTTGAACAAGCAAAGGTAGTAGGGAAATTCCAACTAGACTATCTACTCAATTTGTTCATGATATTTTGGAAATGGAAAAGTAGAAAACCCATTTCCAGTAAATGGTCCGATGTTAGAATGGGTTTACAGAAATAATGACAAATGGCCCTACATTTATAGTTCTTATAAAGTTGCTCATAACGTTCATTTGTTTATAAAGATTACCCTTTTTCAATATGCATGACCATTTTTTGAAAGAACAAAAAGCTCTAGTACACTGCTCAAAATAAATAAATAAATCAGGCCACGTTTTAGCATGAAAGTTAAGGTGCAAAGTGCTGTCTTAAGGCACAAAGAGGTCCTTGAGGCTTACAACAAAGTGCATTGTTGTATAGGCTCAAGCTTAATTTTGCTTTCAGTCTTCGCTTTTTTTTCTTGCATCAATGGTGATAGAATGCAATGTCACTCATACGAGCACCAAATATATGGGCATACTAAGTATATAATAAGCATCTTGATATTAATTAGAGTTTGTAATTCAGTTGTACTAGCTATTAGTTCATGTTTAACTACAATACCTACTAGTTAAAAAAAAGTTTAAATAGGCTTATGACTGAAAAAAATCTAAAAAAGAGAAGGCTAAATTAAGGTGAGGACATGTTGGTGCTGAGGCACAAACAGGTTCTCTCCTTTCAGTTACTGATTCAAGTTGTATGAGATTTTTGCAAAAGTATGCATATTTCTTTCCTTGTCATTCATTTCACAAGAACAGTCGGAGTAATTTCTTGTTAGGATATTTATATCATGTGAGTTAGAATTTAATATTCTGAGGTTGGGCATATCACGAATATGTATTCCCTCTTGCAATCTGGAAGGGAACTACCTTTTCTGTAAATGCTTGATTTCCTTTCCATTGCGTCGGTACTTTTAACAATTTTGAAGTGGTTTGGGTGCAGTGCAGTTTTAGAAGAACTAATGAGATATATTTTGCAATTCAATTGTGTAGTATCTGATAACATGGATGGTTTGGTTTGTGCAGCGTGAATATGATGAGCTTCTTGATTCTGTTCAGCAGCAATAATTGAAAGCCATTTCAGGCAGTGTGCTTGGCCTATTCTACTGGTAGAGGCGGAAATCTCTGCGAGATAGGTTAGGAATACTCTCTTCCTCTGTAAATTCAATGCTGCCAATGTAGTTTAAATGTACAGTCGACCATTTTGATCTGATTATAGAAGGAGTTTGCTAATTCTTTTAGCATTGTTCTTTGTACTTGATGCTACATTTTTTTGCAAAATTATCGACACTTTTAGTTTTATGCTTTTCTGGGTTTCTTTTTAAGTACATGTCTAACTTAAAATCATCATCATCATCATCATCACCACTTTGGAGAGTGAATTGAAATGGTTTCTGAAGCATGACTGCATGAGGGTGACGTCTCCATTATGAAATAAAATAGTAAGCAGGTTGTCATCTGCATTATCTTTGTGTAAGAAAGAAGCTAAATCGTATTGAGCTAGCTTCAATTGGCTCTTAATGGAAAGGTCTTTCGATGCTAAGTCGACTGGGCCAAGTCCCGGGTCAGCTCACCGAGTTGAACTAATTCAGTCATAAACCTGGTCACTAGGTAAGGTTAAATTGGTTGGACCAAGTTTTGAATTAACAAGGTTGAGTTCTGGATGGGATTAAGCTAATAAGTGGAATTGACCTTAATCCAACTACATGAGTCTACCAGTAGGCTTGTCACTTATGACCTGGTCTAAGTCTACTAAGCCAAACTATGATTGAATTAGTTTATTTGATAAATTAGATCTTCACTGTCTATGGAAAATTGCTTCAGGATGTTACTTTTAGATTATTTAATTTAAATAGAGGAAATTACTTGCCTTGTTACTTTGTTTTTTGTTGGTGCTTAAAAATAGTGGGGTTTGTTTAGGAAAATTAATAAACAAATCATACCGTGTAGTTGACTTGATTAGACTTAGACCGGCCTTTATAAGCTCACCCTTGAGGCAGTTCATTTTGTTCAAAAGTTATTATATTTTTATTTATTTATATTCTTTTCTTCTCTTTTACTCAAAATGTCATTTTTCATTGCTTCTTATTATTATAATATGGTTATATTTTTTGTTATCTATGTATAAATATAATGATATACTACATTATTATGTTGTCATACTATTGTCAAAGAGTTTAAATGGTCCTATGCGATTTGTCTTAATTGTTAATCTAATTAAGAAAGAATGGTTTAATTAATAATTGGATTTATACCTGTTGCTTCTAATGACTTAAAATATGGATAAATTTGACTCTAATTCAAATTTCATTTTCTGGGTTGTTTCCTTCGGGCTTTTTGAGGCAGGTAATTTCGTTATGTTCGTGTGGACGATTTCAATGGTAGAATGTAGAAAAGTTCCTGTTTTGCTTAATTGTTGATACGTCTGGTCTATATTTCATTTCAGACCTGTAATTTGTCAGCTTTTATACATTTCTTTGAAAAAAAATTCTTTGACTGACGTATTCACGGTCTCTTCAGGCACTTGACTAGTCTTCAGAAAGTGTGTAATCTTCTTACTTATACACACCAAGTAAATTATGGAGAGTGGTCCTTTGAAATGAGATAAAATTTGAACTAAGAGCTAGCCTGACTTGAATTTTAGATTCTATTACATTTTATTTACTAAAGATCTCCCATTTTACTAGTTTTTCAATATAAAAGAAGAAAAGATTACTTTTTCTATACTTTTCAGTTTTTAATTATTATTTTCAAGTCTTATTTTAACTTGTTTAAAACTTAAGTGAAATTCAAATGTATACAAGAAGTCCTTGGAAGAAATATAAAGATATCTATTTTATCAGATGTCTCCAAAAGAGATACATAAATCTATCTTCAAGTGTCACCTCTCTATATTATATCTTATGTAGCTCACTCACTATATGGACCAGAGTTAAAAATCTTGATATCCATCCATAATTTTTTCTCTTTTTTTTTACAAAAATTAACAGGTGATATCAGTGATATATATCGGATACCGGCTGATATTATTATCCATGGACATCAAAAAAAATTGTGTACCCCTCACTTATCAAATGTAATATGTTACAATTCCAATGTGCAAGTATACAAACAAGATTGTTGATGCCTTGACCATGAAAATCAAAGTTAAACAGATTAACAATTGATTTTTTTTTTCTTCTGGGATGGCAATACATATAAATATCATTTATTTAGAAATTGATTAATATTTTTTTTAAGAGATCTAAAAGAGTATCATTTAAAAATATTTTGGACGAAGGGGGGCAATGGCATCTTGCAAGTTGAAATTGAATTTAATTATTTTTCTAATTTTTATTTAAAAGTCGAGCTGAGTGTCTGAATTTATCAACAATAAATTGAGTCAAGTTTATCAGAATGTGTAAGCAATTAATTGATTGCAGGAGTGATCAAGTTCTATCTTAGGGTTTAATTTAGTCCAGAACTCATCTCTTCGGAGTTCGGAATTAAACATTTCCCAGTAATGAAAAGGGAGAAGAAAATGTGAAAATGATCGGTAGTCCCAAGGAGCATGAAGGCTTTCATGTTCCTTCATTGATGGTCTCAAGCACAGGCGTCCAGTGCCGGTAATTACAAAGCCGATAACAGGGAAATCCGGTACCCATCTCCCAATTCTCCTCTCCCTCTCCTTCCGAACACACTCCGACCACGCCTCTCTCCTTCTCTGTCTCTGGAAAGACCCTTTTACACGCACCCGTCGTCATCATCATCATCTTCTTCGTCTTCTTCGTCTTCTTCTTCTTCTTCTTCTTCTTCTTTTCAAACGTAGCTTCAACCCTAGCCATCTCCGCTTCGGAGACTCTGGAATGGATTCTCGCGACGGGGAATAGGAGGTAAGCATGACCACGCAGCAGTTCGTCGTCTGCCTTCAATGGAAGCACCCGGCACGTGAGCCTAAGCTCGTCGGCCTGGCATACCACGTGACCAGGTGCCTCCAGCATCAGCTCCGCCGCCTTCGTTGGTGTCGAGATCCGACGTACGTTTCCTTCCGAGTCCACAAAATCCGCCCCGGCCATCTTCTTCGGTATACACGAAACGTAATTTCCCATCGATTCCCGTCTTCTTCTTCGTCTTCCTCTTAAAATTGTTCTGATTTTTCTGGAGTAAGATGGGGAGAGTAGTTTTGGGGGCGTATATATAATAAGGAAGAAGGTGATAAGAAGGAGAGAGAGTGAGAATGAAGTGACACGTGGCAAGATAAGAATGGCGTTGAATAGAAGAAGAAGAGTGGAGTGTGGGAGGGGGGGGGAGGGTGGGGGAGAGGAGTGGCGAGGACGCGCATTTTTTTCGTTGGCTGGTGTGTGTGGTCAATGGTCAAACGGGTTAGTGGCGGGTCTTATTTGCTTTCAGCTATGAAAACAGTTGAACCCAGCCCACAACTTATGGCCGACATTAACCCAGATTTTGATTTGATCACTCTTCACCTCAATTTTTGTCTTTGCCTGAGGATTTGATCAATATAATTTAGATTCCTTTCCCTTTTAGATGATGTTGGTTTGTTGGTTGAAAAAACTTTTATTTTAAATAGAAATTAATTTATGTTATTTTATTATTATCATTCTCGTTCTAAAATTTTATCTAAAGGATTGACTTTTTGAATTTTACTTTTCTGTATTACTATCCGCCGTATCTTTTTAATTTTCTCTCTATGTTTAAGTGGTTTCTCTCTTCTTCTTATATTTTTAATTTATACTCTCTCTATCCTATTTTATTTGTCTCATTTAAAATATTTATAATTTTTAAGAAACTCTTTATAGACTAGCACTTCATTTGATCTCATTTATTTTTAACACACCTTATATTAATCTAATATAAATGACACAACTATTTTGGGACAATTCTAAAATCCATTTAAAATAACTAATTTGGAACAGAATGAATAGTTTTTTTAGTATTTAATCCTATGAGTCCAAACCACCTCAATTCGACGAGGGAATTGATATGGGCATTAATACTTTTATTAATATGGTGCATCTTATATGAAGATTATTTTTATTTTATCTTTAATTTTATCCGTAATACATTAAATGTGAATAGGCGAAAAAAAAAAACCATATTAATCTCTATTTTTAAGGTAAACCAATAATACATCTCAAAATAATAATCATCATCATCGTGCTATTTTTTTCCACCCAACTGATGCGTAGAAGAAAAGCAAAGTTAAAATATCAATGTCAGTTTGGCAAAGAAAAATCCACCAACCTTAGTTTATTAACATTTATGCGTAGAGGGTGGATCTAAATCTTCTAGAAAACAGGAGATTAGAAGTTTCTAGAAATCGCGAAAGGGCACGACTTCGGATGAGATAAATTTCTCTAGTGACTGGACATGTGCATTTAATGAGTCTACATATAATTAGATTATGGCTTTTAAATAAATTTATTAGATGATATTAAATATAAAAATATTTTTTTATAAACATATTTGATATATAGTTATAAAAATAGATGGTTGATTTAAATACAAATTTCAAAATCTTTTTAAATTAAAAACTTTACTTTCGAATCCAGATATCCATCTTTATGACATTATATCAGACAAGTAAATATTTTTTTATAATTAAGCAAATCTAATAATTGGTATTTCAAATAATATGATTCATAAACCCCACACGGCACCAAATTCTTTCACGCTGATAGAACTATGATCATGCCCGAAAAAATACATAGATCATATTTTCAAGTTTTTAAATTTATTATGAGACTTTAAAATCAGTTTGAGCAGATTGATAAAGTCATATTTTATGTTCTCCAAATATAAATAATTTTAAATTATATTTTAATGCTAAGGTCAATACATCAAGATTTTTAACAGGTCAGTCAAAAACCCTATTTCATTGGTAAGATCTTTATAGGAATATCAAACACCAATATTTTAGTCTCTTTAAATTTACTCCCACACTCCTATTTTTAGAATCTCTTAAATAGAATCTCCTAATCACCAATTAGGACCTTATAATTGGACACATTTGAATTTCATCAATTCGATCTCCAATAACTTATTTCTGACACAAGACACTTCTATAGTTATGATTCTTAAAGGCTCATTTCATAAGATAGATCCAGTACTATGCAAATGCTCTTAAATCTTATCTGGATATCAGCGGCCAAGAAAGACCTTTCTAAAGAACCATGTAACAGCACGCACTACACTAGCAGCACCCTTACAACAGCAGAAGAAGACAGCTTCCAAGCTCAAAAGGCAACCATTACAAGTTCAGATTACATTAGCCACAAAATGCCACAAGTTGCAATATTGCTGATAGTCGATTCAAGTATATATACCAAAAGCTGTGTGTGAATTGTTCATTGGGTGTTGATTTACCTTCCTACTTGATGTACTGAGACAGCCACTTGAAACCATCACCATATCCCATCTTGCGAACAATGCTGCACATGAAGACCTCAAGGGGACGGACATTGGAGTCTACGAGGTTCACCTTGCCCTTCCCTGTGGTGAAGTTGGTCAAACCAAGGTGGTAGCGGAGTTCTTCTTCAGAAGCAGCATATGGGATGTCGATCTTGTTTCCCAGTATGAGGAAGGGAACATTTGCCAGTGAGTCATCAGAGAGGAGGGCATCCAGCTCCTTCTTGGACTCTGCAAACCTCTCCTTGTCGTTGGCATCCACAAGGTAAATCACTGCATCCACCTACAAAATCACACCCCATCCACGTTTCAACACAACCGGAAATATTTCCAATGAGACAACTAGCAAGGCCGAAAACCACATCATAACACAAGCTACAGGAGCAACAATTCAATATAAGAGAACACAATTGCATTATTCACCATTTTTGTTGTTTTTGTTAAAAGTTGATGATTCAATCCTGCAACCACAGGGTTGCAATACAGAGTAACCCTCGTTTAATGCTTGGAACGAGTGGAAGATGAAGCATCTCAATGAAAAAACACAGAAACCAAACTATGTGGCACATGCAATGATATATCTTTTTTGAATATCTTAGTAACTGCACAATTCAAGATCTTACAATTATTATTATTATTATTACTACTACTATTATTATTATCACAAGGCTAAGTAACCTAGCACAGCACAACCCTAGGCTGTAAACTATGTCTCATACTCTAGAGATCACGCCTCAAAAAGGCAACCAACAGAAGGACTGGAACTAGGAATGTTCAAGTTAATCAAAACACAGAAGGAAACTTCTCTGCAAGTGGCATACATCCTTGGACTCGCAATGATTCTTCAATGCCAGTTACATTGCAAAATCTTATGTGAATCAACTGGCCCTAAAGTAACCTGCCCATCACGGGCATTAGATGAGGACCAATTGCATACCTAAAGAAAATATGGGTTGTTCTTGGGATTTTGCATCTACACTGCAGAGCCCAATTTGAGAGAATTTTTCTAAGCAAACTACTTGTGACCAAAGTTCACTTTCCACCTATGTTCCCAAAACCCACAAAACCCCCATATAGTGGAATTTTTCGTAACCCCTGAAAAGGCAGAAAAAAATATGAACATGATATTGTTGGACCCCAAAATTCACAGCAATGATGAATCAATCAAACCAAATTTTGGAATATTCCTAATCCATGAATAGAAAATAGAGATATAAAATGGTACCAAATAGGCATAACAAGTGGGTAGTGAATGAATAGATAATCGAAGGACTCCTCGCTTCTCCAACAAAGGTAACAAATTAAGGGTAGAAAAGCTTCTCAACTTGAGATTATCAATGGTTAAAATTTTGTCGAGAACAGTTGTCCAAGCAAAACTTTTTTACTTATAGAAGGGGCAAAAGGCTTCCAAACATAATTAAAGGAAAGATGAATTGAGGATTTGATTTGAGCAAATAGAGTAAGGATTTATATGAGACGATCCCACTGGGATCCTTTTCCGTACCCTGAATATCTTCCCTTTCTTCATAGGAAAACACCTATTTAATGCCGAAAGGAAATATTCAAATATTGGAATTTCATAGTCCATTAAGTTCCTTCTAAATGTTAAAGCCCATAAAATTCCTTCCTATAGATTTGTGACTATTTTATCTATGACCAGCATGGGTATTACTGCTACAAGTTCTCTTCATGACTCCTAAATGCACCACGATTTGCATCTGCAAGTCTGCTATTCAACAAAGCACACAATTGCACGCAAATGTGAAACCAATCAATGGTTGATGGGGACAAGGGAAGAATGGGGGGACATAAAAAAGGGGTTTGAGATTTATAATGCCGAAGCATTCAATGCTAACAGCACAGTTCTGACCAAAACATCAACAACAAAGACCTTAAACCTTTGTTTCAGAAAAAGGAGGACCTAATTCCCAGCTCAGAGTCCAAGTTGTAGGTGATAAAGATTTTTGGATTTAAGGACAAGGACTGTGTGGAACACTCTGATGGTATACAATTATTATGTAAAGGAGTTGGTCTGTTTTACAATATCAAACAGGTGAATAAAAAACGTATATCTCACCCTCATTGTGATAAATTACAAATTATAAGCATCTTTATCAAATTATTGACAGTGCGAAAATAGGTCATTTCCTACAAAAAAAAAGGTTTAGGACTCAGCCACAAGATAATACTAATTGTACCAAGAAAAGACATAACATGGAACCTCAACCAATAAATTTGTCCCCTATCCATTATAAGACACCACTTAGATAATAACTGTTCTTCAATTAGTCTCACTTTTGTACCATTACTCACCTATATGACACCCACTAAATGAATAGCCATGATTAGCAAGAGGAATCAGGTTGTCTGTTAAAGGCAGAGCAGAGGAATTCTGCTACCCAGTTAAAGGTAACATATCACCGGGAAGAAAGGTGTTTCTGCTACCTGGGGTGTGGGAAGAAGGGTGAAACCACTTTCACCTCTCCCCTCCCCCAAGTGATGTGCTTCCATCCAAATTAGAACAGCAGTATTTCTCTGTCCTAATTCTCACCAGGAGTGTACACAATAGAACCACATGTCATACACTTAGGCGATTGAGCAATGCAACTTCACCAATCATCTTATCCTGGATCACTATCCTTGACCAAACTATATAATGGTTTCCAAAAATCAACAATAAAAAGGAGAGAGAGAAAAAAGGAAATAAGCTTTGAAACCAAAAGTATACTTGTCTAGGATAGGCGCCTGATGCAACAACTAAATGATGATGATGATGGTGGTAATATAATTATGTAAGTGCACGAAAGGGAAATTCCTTGTTATGAAACCTACACTGCAATAGCAGCAGAAACATATTATTTTTTGAAAGATAATATTAGAGAGGAGATTTTCATTTTAAAAAAATAAAATAAAGAACTTCCATTGGACTACTACTTTTAATTCTTTCAGGACCCAAATGCTGATGAAGTCTCTATAATAGTCCCAACTCGAAACCCAATAATGCATACATGAAACACAGGTAGCTTCAGAATACTAATACTCCCCCCAGCTACACAAGTAACTTGGGAGTAAACATAAAAACTACTGTGACGACTGTAAATAGGGGAAAGAGTATTGCAAGGCAGTAATGAAATTTTATGGAACGCCCCCACCCAATCTTTAGAATCTAAGGCTTAAGATACAAAAACATAAGGAGACATATAGAAACACACATTCAAAAACATACCATGAAGCTCCTAAAGGGATGCTTCATTCAAAAAAACGTTTTAAAAAAAAAAAGTAGTGAAAATATGACAACAATGAAAGAGACAATCGTAAACATATTTAGATAATACAAATTTAAATGACCGTAAATAAAGAAAGATATCAAACCTTCATATAGATCACCTCAATTATGTTCAATGTTTGGAAGTTTACCAATATAGTGGGAATTTGAACAGTAAATATGTGTTACTGGAACAATACCTACATCTACAAGACGTGACTACAGATCAAAAGCAAGATTGTCAATCTAACCTTTGCATAGTAATCTTTCCATACTCTTCGGGCAATCTGATGCCCTCCCAAATCAAACGCTTTGAACTTGATCTTCCCAATACTCAACTCCTCTGATGTCGGATACTGTGTAGGTTGATGCTGACCTAATCTCTACAAACAATCAAACAAGGAATCAATTCAAAGGGATAACAAAATGAGCCTGGTAAATAACAATAACCTTGAAGATAATGATGGCAGCAACAATAACAATAGACACATTGTGTAACAATAAAAATAGAATTACAAACGAATCTATTAGAAGAAGCTTTAAGTTTAAGATGATTTGAGCACATATGCCAAAAATCATGAACAGCAACAGATCGAAAGAATTGAAGGATCAGGAGCAGAAGGTACTAAGTGAAGTAAGACACCACTGATGACTTGGATTGATGTCACAATAAAGAACAATAAACGACATGGGACATCATTGTTTGTAGGGATGGTGGAATAATAATAATAATAGAAGTAACAATAATAATAAATAATACCGACTTGATTCGAAAGGTAAAGACATGAAATAACACAGAGTGGAGTGATGAAGAACGAGATTTTTTACAGTGTTAGCTATAAAGAAGAATTTAAAAAGTCAATCACACAAATGAGATAAATAGCTTAACAATAAATGAGAAAAACAAAGGATGAATCACACATCGCTGACAGGAAATTGTTCAGAAAGCACGACGATTAGAAAACGAACAGAATAATAAGAAACAAATGATAGATAATTTCACGCAAAAATACAAATTAAGAAAAATGACGGGAAATGTCAGAATTGAAAAAAAAAATAGAAAAGAGAGGTGAAAAGAATCAAGAGATGGAGGAGGAACCTCATCTTTGAGCATGTGAAGCAAAGTGGTCTTTCCGGCATTATCAAGACCTAGAAACAAGATCTTGGCTTCCTTCTGCCACAATCCCAACGATGCCAGAACTCCGTAGAACCAGTCCACAAGAAACATGATGAAGTTCTTTCAATCTCAGGAAATTGTATCGTATCGTATCGAATGTGTGGGAACTCTCTGGAACCGAGTCGAGACTCTCGAGTCTCGAGAGTGAGAGAGAGAGAAGGGGGAATTTCAGTCGAGTACACGTCTTATGCCAGGCCTGTAAGTGGGTCCCAACGCAACCAATTTTCCTACTTGTACATCAAATTCCTTACCTAATAAGCCCCTTGGAACTATGGTTACATGTGAACGGTGGAGATTAAAGTAAGAGTGTGATTTTAAAAACACAATAATCATGATCTGTGCTTGCACCCTATTCAAATCGACTTGTGCTAAGTAAGATAATAGCTACGATGAAAATATTAATTAAATTATTATTTTTAAAATAATATTTAAGAGTATTACATCTTTATTTTTTATTTTAAAAATTTAGTATATAATGAAATAAATGATGGAGACATGAAGTTTTATGATAATAATAATTAAGTCTTATTTTTTAAAATAATCAATATTAAGACTTTACAAAATAATCAATATTATATAATAGTTATTTCTAATCTACAGTCTTCCAATTATGGATTAGTATCAACAAGGAACACTTGAATTGAAATGGAATTAAGTGGTCCTATAAAATTAAAAAAATAATGATTGACGATTAAATTTAAAATAAATTATTCTTATTAAATATTATAGGACTTTAATTTAAATTAAATAACATAGTCAATTAAAATTGAACTCATTTTTAACTATTCATTTTATTCAGTTAAATTAAACGAATTAAATTATATCGACGAAACTTATATCTTTTACTTAATATATAAATAACTTATGTTATAGTTTAGTAAGATCCACTATAAAAACCACTTGTCTATAATTAAAATGAAATTCAAATTATAATAACTTATGATACATCATATCTCTAGTATTATATAATTGGAAAAAAATATTTTCATACTTGTATAGTTGTATACATTAAGGAATTTGTGTAAACACTTATATATAGAGAGAAATGGTGGGTCATTAGTCTATTTTTTATTTTTTATATATTATTTAAAAACCAATTGTTTCAATTAAAAATATGCGTGATGAGATACATTGCCCTAAATTTTAACTTTAAATTCAGTTTATGTCACTTGATCTTAATAATAATTACTAAATTTAAAAAGAAAAGAATATCTGATAATTTGAAGCATAAAAATCAAGTAACTTAAAATTAAGTTTAGAATTGAAACTTAAAATCAATATCTTTTAAATAAACTGGTACTTTTAGAATTTTATATTTCCAATTTTACCTGAAATTTGTCTCTGAAATCGTTACAACGCGGACGAATTTTAATCTGAGTTTTTTTTCTGACGATGACGCGGCTTGATGAAGGGTCTGGATCAAGGTAGTGGGCCCATCAAAAGTCCCTTAAAGCATCGTCATTTACGACGGCACTCTCTTCTTCACCCATCAAACCCTAAAATAGAGACGCTCAAACCTTCTCAGTTCTACTGCATTGTCTGGTATCTAAATTCGAGTTTTTTTTGTTTCCATTTGTTTACAGACCGAGATGGATTTTAGTTCTTCTTGTCTTTGTTTTTTTCCTCATTCATATGGTAAAAAATTCACCAAGAGTATTTTCCCTCTTTTGCAGAGAATGGCGAAGTCGAAGAACCACACCGCCCACAACCAGTCTTACAAGACTCATAAGAACGGAATCAAGAAGCCCAGGAGGCACCGACACACTTCCACCAAAGGGGTATTTAATTTTTCCTCTTTTTTTTTAGTCTTTTGGAATTTGTCTATTGTGAATTATTAGTCACTCTGAGATGTTATTTCTGATACGGGTTCTGTTTTTTCTTTGAAACCTACTGATGGGCTTTGCATTTTGATTGATTTGTACTTTCTTGGATTTTTTTTATCTCACTCAGGGCTTGTTCGTATGCAACTATTTCCTGTAGAAATTGATTTCCTTATGGATTTATTTTCCATAGAAAAATAGTCTTAGTTTTTTTTTCCACGGTTGTTAATTTCTAGAAGATGATGATGATGGTGATAATCATATTAATAACAATAATAGTAATATCATTATTATGTACATCATATAGTTAATTCAACCTATAGCTTACTTGGAAATGATAACATTGAGTGATAAAGAGTGCAATTGGGTTTAGTTTTGGCCTAACTCACCTTGATGTAATCTGGAACTTCATATATTAGGTTGTCAGTTCATGGGTGTGGAGGTGTTTAGGTATGGGATATGGGTTGGGTTGGGTGATGTGTCAAGTAATAGATCATAGATACTGAGATTGATTAGGTTGGACCATAAGCCATGAGTCAAGCATGGGATTATGGGTCAAGTTGGGTCGAGCTTGGGTCATGGATTGGGTACTGCAATAATGGATCTAGTTGTTAACCCAGAGGGGGTTGGCTTGACGATCAAGAAGCTCCCCTCGTGAAGGGAGGCATTGAGTTGACTTACGCTCAAACCCCTTTGAGCCACTCCCATGGGGTTATTCCCCATTGTTTGGACTTGGTGTGTAGGGAGGTGTGCACTGTGCACATGCCCTGAAGGATTTAGTCGGGTAAAGTCCCCTATGGCTGAGACGCTTGGACACCTCCGGTCGTCAAAAAAAATAAAATAATGGATCTAGTTGTTTGTGTCAATTGTGTCATGGGTTGGATCATGTGTCATGGATTGGGTTATGGGTCATGGTCAAGTTGGATCTTGAGTCCTAGGTTTGAGTTTGGCTATGGCTGGTCGATGGGTTGGAACGTAGGTCATGAAATCCATGAGTCTTTGGAGTCTTCAATTTCTTTTTAATCCCTCTCCCTGGGAATTCATTTTCCACCATGTTTGTGAAAAACAAGCAAGCCACTGAAATCGTTTTTCATAAAAAAGGTTCTCCCAAAACAATGGAAAACAATTTCTATGTGGAAATCATTTTCCATTTCCACCGAAATGTTGTGCACAAACATGCCCTTAGTTTAATTTTTCTTCGGTAATATTTAACTTTTGTTTTGTCATTTTTTTAGTGGGTGTGTGCTAATTCTTTATTTGGATGCATGGGAAGAAACACATTTTTCTACAAAATAACTATTATTAACCAAAATTGGTTCAATTTGTTTATGTTTTTAGTTAGAAAATGGTTCTTTTACAAGAAGTGGCTTTCCTTTCCATGCATCCAAGCAATGCTCATGCATCCAAAAGAAAAGCACGGAACTTTTTTTTTTGTATGTGCATAGAAAGCAAAGTATTTTCCTCAAAATAAGAATTCTTTTAAGATGTTCAGAAAACTAGTTATTTCTGGCTAAAAAAATATTATTTCCAGGATATTGCTTAATTAATGATTTGGACATGGCATTTTGAAGACAAGAGACATTGATTTGCTCTTCACACCTCTCTGATGGTGACATGTGTAAAGAAAGAAGAACCCAGTTTCCGTTGTTACCAAAATTACTGGTCTCTAAGTCACTCGTCTACTTTTATTACCATGCATCTTAAAGGAACCTAATTTCCTTGTGCCTATTTTTCTTTGATTCGTGTCTTCCATTGGTATTGTCCTTTCTTTAACATAGATTTTCTTGAGTCTTGGTTGTTGGATTTATGTGCTGGAGATTTTCCTTTGAGTTGATGTGTTTTTTGAACCATTTATTTTGTTTTATCTGTTAGATGGATCCCAAGTTTCTGAGGAACCAAAGGTATGCAAGGAAGCATAATAATAAGGTTGGAGGGTCAGGATCAGAGGGGGAAGAGTAGAGACAGAAGGATGGAAGGAGTAATGATTGTGCTTAGGGTTCTTATTTTACAGTTGATTTTATGGATCCTCATGTTAGACTATGCATCTGCTTTGTTTTTGGTGAAATGTATTTGTATTTTCACTTTAGTTCTAGCCTTTTATGGTTGATACTCTCAAATGGTCTGTAGGAATGACTGCAATTTTATGAGTTTTGGAGCCGTTTGAAACTTCACTTGTGCACATTGTGTTCTATTCATCTCAGGTTGTGATATGCATAATATGGTTGATTTCGTTTGTAATTGCAGACTTCTAAAAGGACATAGACTGATTTCATTCAACCCTTTTGCTTTTTTGATATCAATTCTTCCCTTAAACTTCTAATACAAAAAGTAGAAAAAAATAATATGTTTAAAGATTAAGCCACCTATTATGTTTTGGATGTTTTCTTGAATTGCAGATCTAACTTGGAAATTTTCTCCAAGTCATTTCTTTTAGAGTGGACATCATTTGCTAGATGAGTGGAACACATTAAGGGTATTGGATTTGAGTTTCAGCTAGGGATTGGTCACAAGATGGTGACTGCCTCAGATTTCAACTGTGGTGTTTTTTAGGTTCCCTCAGGTCTTGTTAAGTTGCTGGCCTGGTAGGTTTTGAATGATTTACTATTACATCATCCACAATCTTTTTAGGAAACTGTTCATAAGAGCCAGCAATGTTGTGTGGTTTTCAGTAGTGTGCATCTCTGGTGGATAGAAACACACAAACTACTCCCCACCTTGAACTGGCATGTCTTCCAATTCATACCAAAACTTGAAGATTCACCCAAATTAGATTCCATGCATGCAAGCACATAGAGTTTTTTCTACATCAATGTGCAAACCAATCAAAACATGGCATATCATCATTTGCACTTTTTCTCTACACATTTTGCATTTTCCTTGCAAATTGATTTAGCATTTTGCATTTTCCTCTGCACAAATGATGTGGCAGGTTTTGTTTGGTCTAAACATTTCTTTGCATATTAATGCAAAGAAAACTCTGCATTGGGTTGAAGCATCCCAAGTTTATGCTGTTACATCTTTTAGGCCTTTCCATTGATTATCTATATTCGTTTTTTTTTTTTTTTTTTTGGGTGAAAAATATTTTTGTTCATTATAATGGACAAGGGCAATTGTTATCTCAACTCTACTTCACTATGAGACATTTTAGTCCCATCCATCTTGTCATAGGTGGTGCTCCCAGTTGACTGCTGTGATGAGGACCAACACTACAACATGGTGTAGTTGAGTTGCTGCAAGAATAAGAAACCAATCAATTTTAAGGAAGGTACGAAGAAGAAATACACATCTTACAATACAAGGAAATAAGCCATTTCGTTTGAAACAATGAGAACTCTGATCACATTGGATTCCTCTTATTATTTTTTATCAATAGAGACTAGAGAGTTTTTTCCCCCCTCTTGGGCTGATAAGGATAGAAGATGTGAAGAGGAAGAAATCCTGGCGATTAGCAAGGGATTAAGACTATTCACATAGAAGTTCGTTCTGCCATTTTGAGATGTTTTCCTAAAAAACTAAAAATGCATTCGAATTGGGTTCTTGTTGGTATATTAGCTCATATTTCTCACTCAAAAATAGGAATTTGCTCAGGTTCCCAAATTGGAATGACCTCTTAATATTGTAGAGTTTATTCTTCTAAGTTTTAGTAATAGAAGGAAATGCACTGAGGATTAGACTAGAGGTCTTGGGTTCGATTCTTTTCCGGACTTACTTCATACACTAAAGTTGCAGGTGGTTTCGTGTATCTATGGAATTAGTCTCACTTCAAACATGGGGTGGAGATATCCATGGTAATCCCCTCTCCCCCAAAAAAAGGTTGCAGATTGAATCCACAGTGGCACGTTTACGCATTTGAGGCATTCAACAATGTTCATTTGATGCACTCTGTCATGACCCCTTTTTTTGTTCTTTTAATACATATGTCATCATTTAAAGAGGCACTCCTTGTATTAAAATTGGAAATGTCTACATCGAAACTCTAATTTTAACCCGTGAAAATTGGTTTGCCAGTCAAGAATCCATCCGATATGTGAAAAGTCTTGGGTTCAAGTCACTCTCAATACAAAAGGACCACTCTCAACACAATAGTAAGGTTTGCTCATTTCCCAATGATTAGTAAGGTGCTTTAAGAGACCTGGACACCTTGGTCTTAAAAAAAAAACCCTACTTTATTAGGACACCATTTACATTCGCATTCTAGATTTTTTTTTTAAAAACGCATCATAGAAGAGTAGTTCAGACTTTAGAGTGTTCAGTCTTATGTTTCATGACCATGATAACTCTCCCCTTTCAAAATAATCCCATTTGGCTGTTTTCTATTGCATGAACATTATTTTTCCTTACCTAAGAAGCCTTATTAATGTTTTTTTTTTTATTATTATTATTATTTTAAAGGTAACTTCATTGAATTCGAAAAGCTGATACAGACAAGAAAGATATTATTACTTATAAACAATATTTACATTCAAACCCTTGATAAAACAAAGATAGCCCATAAGGCGGGCATCATGAACTAATTTTCCACCCTTTGGTGCTTGGGCCTTTTCACTATCATAATGGGGCAGTCCACATGCTGTGCGCAGTGATTACTAACACTACCTAAAAGAGCCCTGCAAAACAAGATGAACAAAATTAAATATAAAAATGAAAACTTTTATGATTTCAAAGATTATATGTTACATAAATTGTAGTTGTTGTACCTTTTAATGGGACCATAGCCATGGCTTCCCATTACCAGAAGCTGAGGTTGGATCTTCTCTGCTGCTTCACAGATCACATCCCTCGGGTCTCCAGTTTCCTCCATTGTCTCCACTTTAAGCTATTCCACAAAGCAAAGCATTAGGTAAATCCATTAACGAAAGAGACAAGTACAAGAATTACTAGGATAAAACCACCCCTGATCAGATTTTTCACATTCTAGAGCCAAGAATTGATTTTGGGCCAGCATTGAAAAATGAATATTTCAATGTACTTATAAAATGAAAGTGAATAGAGTATCTTATTATAATAACAAAAATTTCAATTAGAGTTGTCTATGGTATTTTTTTGCTATAGCTATCTCATGTAGCCCAATTGGGTTCGTAAATGGTCTCAAATGCACTGGATCAAGCACTTGAGTTGGTCACCAAATTTTCTTCAGCGATACCATACTTATCGGCTGATATTTAAATCACTGGTTCCAAGAAGATTGGGCTTGGACTTCTTTACCTTCTAAAGAAATTGAATATAAGTAAGTTGTGGCTATCTGAAATAGAGTTTTTTCACAAGAATTAGGCAGCACAATGAGAGAAAAGAACTATTTCAGGCCAAATCTAAGAGATTAGTGGGGTTACTAAGCTTACAATTTACAAGTGAAAAGACAAACTGAAGAAGAAGAAGAGGATACATTTTCAAAGACTTGGCAAAGTCTCTTAGCCTTTTCAATGACCGAATCCGCCATTTCGTTGCTGTACACGTCCGTGCTTGATATCAGACCACCCGGACCCGAAAATCCTGCAATTGAAGAAGAGAGTATAATATCACCAAAGCCTAATCCCGCTGTCAAAATCCAAAAACAGCCTCAGTTTTTGTGAGAATTTGCAGACCAACCTGTTCCGGAAAAAGAAGAGTAGACGATGCGCGGAGTTTTGGCGTAGAGGAGGATAATGGTATCCTTGGAATTGTTGGAAACTATGTTCTTCAGACACCACGAGAGAGCCTCCATGCTCTCCTCCCCTCCATCTACAGCCACCATGATCCGGCGCTCTTCTTTTGCTTCCCCGTCAGCCATCGAAACCCTGAAAATCCTTGAAAGAAATCTGGAATAGAGAATTCTTTCTTTGGAAGAGGAATGCTAAATTATGTCGTGTTTCTCGGAAACGAGAGGCGGCCCTTACATTTATATGGGAGGACAGCGTCGGGAAACCAGGCTCAGGATTTGGAGGCTGTCTAGCTGTTTAGACAAATCTGGAGCGGAAGAAGAAGACGACAAAAGACAAATCATGTGGACAAGAATACATGAACCATGACAGAGAATATTAATTTTAATAAAGCAGTTAAAAAATAAACTCAAAATTAGGATTTTGAATATTAAAAAAAATACTTTTCAACATGTTGCATGTCCATGGGATTTTTAAGTTCATCACAATGAATTAGGCTGAGAGCGGGTATAAGCAAGGGTCGAAAAAACGGTCTTGGCCGATATGATATATCGGTTGATATTTTTTTTTCTCTTTAATTTTTTGTTTTTTATATAAAAACGGTCGATATTCAGACCCTTGAGTGTAAGTGGAGCTTCTACAGCTCATTAGTCACATTGGGGCCCTAGGTGGTGGCCTAATCTGTCTAACGCCAGGCCGATCTAGATACAATTGAAGGCCTTGGAATTAGAATGTCTAGATGTAAATTATATTTATTATTTTATAATTTAATTTATGGCATTTAAAACATTTAGCTAAAGAAATTAAACTTTTTGATGAATATATAAATCCATTATCCATATAGTCCTTTATTCCTTTTTATCAGATACTAATGGTACTCCATGCATATTATATTTATGAGTAATATTTAAAGTGGGCAAGTCTATTGATCTAAAATTGTACGTTCTGCAAGGAGTAAGGAACAGAGCCTGGAAATTAAGAAAAATTATTGAATAATAAAATAAATAAATATTTATATAAGTCTTAGAGCGTGTATAGGATATTTTTGAGCCGAAAGACATGAGTACTCTCAAATTATGTGTTAGAGGGTAGGATTTAATGATCTATCTATGATAAAAAAAATATATATATGGTTAGATAGATTATTATTGGAGTTATTTAAATGTGATTTTCTTAATTATTTTAGCCTTTGATTTTTAATATTAAAATTAAATGATTCATTTATTTATCACGATTAATTACGTAGTAAAGAGCTATTAAATGAATATTATAAAGAATGGGTTTAAGTTAAAATAAAAAATAATTTTAGTGAATTGGAAAACTTGATTGTACATGTAACCTTAATGCAAAAAATGAGTGAGTTTGATAGTTTTGCCCATTCTTTATTTTCATGACAATCAATGTCGTTAACTTAAGTAAAAAAATAACTTTTTATAATGGAGGTGTTCAAGTCTCTTAGAGCACTCAATTAGTCTTGAGGATGTGTAAAAGCCTTTCTACCTATACACTAAATAAAATTATGGAGAGTAGACCTTTGAAGTAACGTAACAAATATCTCTGATATTTTCATTACGAAAATATAAGCAAACGCGTTACAAATCCAAGTTTATCGCTTCTGCCATTTTAATGGTAAATTTCCGTTAAAAACACATTTTTATCGCGAGAAACAGTAAATTTTCGTTAAAACTACGATATTTTACCATTTAAAACACTTGGGCCAAATATATATTTTTTATTTTTGAAATATTATCTATATTTTCAAACTCCGGCTACATTATTTATTTTTTATACTTATTTTTATTGTGAGATTTTCTTTAAATTCCTAATAAAAATCTCAGAAATTAAAAATATCCCGCTATTAATAATTTTTGTTAATATCCAAAAAATAGATTTGTCACGATGCTTTGAAGTACGATAAAATTCAAATGAGTCCGTTGTTAGATAAAGGCTAATATGGTAATTTACCGTCAGAAAAAGAAAGCGAAAACCGCAGCAGGTATGGGAGCGAAAACCACAGCAGGTATGGGAGCGAAGAAGAAAAAGAAGAGAAAGGTAAGTTGTATCGATTTTTTTTCTTCAATCTTTCTCCATATTTTATTTTTTCTCTTTCCATTCTTTCTAGTCGGATATTTCTAAAAAAAAAATCTTTTTTTTTAAAAAAAAAATCAAATAACCGAATTATTAAAATTCGGCCGATATCATGACCGAATTATCGGTCAGAATTATCGGTCAGAAATTCGGTCATATCGGCTGAATTTTTTTTTTTTACGGCCGATACTATACGTATCAACCGATATAGATCGGTCGTCAAAAAACCGATATAATTCGGCCGATACGCACAGTATCGGCCTAAATTTTGACCCCTGGACAAGAACAAAATGTGATAAGAAGAGCTGACGAGTGACGAACAGCGGGCTTGCGGATTGACATGGGCTGGGCCGCCCGAGCTTGTTAGGCCTGACCCGTTATGAGTTGGATACGTCCAGAACTGATGAGTCCACTCAATCTCATAAACCCTGTCTGAGTTCTAGATAAACCCGTTTTAAAGAGATGAATTCTGTCGAAATTTGTCCAACAGCGAGTCAACCCAAATAATTTACATATAATTACTACAAACAATTTAGTAAGTAAATGCCAGTTGATGTAATTAAAAAGATTGTATTGTCAAGTTACATAAGAATCAAATAAATAATTAGTAAATTGAAAACAATTTACCAGTTAAATTAAATTATGAGTGATGGAGTGAATGTCTTGACGATGACATGAGTTTTTAAATTTAAAGTTGATCTGCTGAAGTTAAACCGAGTTTATTTTTAGACCTGAGACCAACACAAAGGTATGATCATTTCTATTAAATTTATTAAATTAATTTTATTATTGTTTAAATATCATTTCTATTTTTTAAATAATAATAATAATCTGTGATAGCTAATTGAAGGATTATAATATCTAATCACAATTTTATTTTTAACATATCTTCATGCATGAGATTATCAGCACGGATTTCCAAGTGCTTATGTGACCACATGCCTGGGAATTGAGTGAGAGAAATGAAGGCTGATAAACAATATAATATTCCTTTCTTAATAAAATTGTTATCATATTAAAAGGGACAATAACGTAGAATAATTATTAGATTGAATTATTGAAGATATTTATAAAACAAAGTGTTATGGTGAAGAAAATATAAGGGTGGTCATTTAGATACTTGATTTTTCTTTCATGAGACACCCAAGTTTAAATTTTTGTATAAAAATTATCATTTTGTTTCTCAATTTTTAAAAAAGATATTCTTGAACACAAAACTGAGGGGCAAAATGGTAATTTTGTATAAAATTTTGAAATCGAGTCTCTTAAAAGAAAAGTCAGGTGTCTAAATGACTAGCCAAATATAATTAAATAAATTAATATGGTTGTAGATATATAAATTAAAATGGCTCAATGAAATTAGCAAAAGATTAAAAATAATTTGCACATGTCGAACCCATTTGAGAGGTGATAATAATTGTGAAGAACATCTTGTAATGGTCGGGTTAGAGTGCTGATTAACCATATATACATGTTTTGTCCTTGATTTTGCTCTGTCATGTTTCCTAAACAACAACCATTTTGGACCCTCTGGCTCATCAAATCAACGGTGTGGATTTTCAAAGGGCTTTTCATGTACAAATTCAACCATGATGGTGAGATAAAGATTTTCTAATTGTTCATTTACTTAAAGGTGATAATAAAGATGCTAATGGTGCCAATAAAGACTATGATCACATTAAAAAGTGTTTGAATTTCATAAAGTAAAGTTTAGTAAGCAGGGCAGACAAAATCATTTTAAGATGCATAATCCATGGCTTAAACCATTAATGACCCTGAAATTTAGGGCTTGTGCCTCAAGGAAATGGTGGAAATTATGGTTAAAAATGATCACGGGCTAACAAGGCAAAGCTATCCCAACCTTTAATGGTTAAAGTGATTAGTAGGCTTTATATGTTTGCCTTAAAAGAGTGAAAAGAAGAGAAGTTGGCACATGGACTCTTTAAAAATTTACTTTGTAGAATCAGACCAAAGTATCAATGGGTTAAGTTCACAAAATATTTTTAGAGATTTAGATGCTTTGAGATGACTTCCAAACAAAAAGTTGAAAATGTACTAAGAGAAGAGGTAGACTATTGAAAAGGCAGGCCATTTTAATACGGTAAAAAATTTTCAACAGATACGAGATGAAGTGAAATTCTCATTTTATTCTTATTGGTGTATCACTCATCAAGTACCGATAAACCGATAACACACATCAGTAGGGGTAAAATGAGAATTTCACTCCATCATATGTCTCCTAAAAGATTTTACCCATATTAAGATAGGTGCTCTATTGAAAATGGTGAAAAGAAAAATAGAAAAACACAATAGAAAATGGACAAATGGCGTAATAGTTTTTGTTAAAGTCAAAAGGACAAGTAAACTTCAACGATCTAACTCTAAATATGTGAGATTTTCAATTCAAATGGATTAGACTGATGGTCAGAAATCTGTTTTAGAAAGCAATAGTCCCGAGTTCGATTCCTGCTCCACCCTAAAAAGTCATTCTCCGTAGAGTTACCCGGTATGTGTGGGTAGAGAGACTTGCATATACCAATACCATGAGGATTAAT
Organism: Chimonanthus praecox; assembly: GCA_022113865.1. Classification (NCBI taxonomy): domain Eukaryota; kingdom Viridiplantae; phylum Streptophyta; class Magnoliopsida; order Laurales; family Calycanthaceae; genus Chimonanthus; species Chimonanthus praecox. Next base: position 361,122 of record JAINRJ010000123.1, read on the forward strand.
AGGGTGAGATTTTGATTTCTAATGATGATAATGACAGGAGAGCATCTTCAATGCCCTAATTATATCCATTCATATGGTGAAGTTTGACCTTTGTAATGAAAAGATGCTTGAGCAGTAAATAATTTAAATAAGATGATCAAACACTGACTATCAAATTCTAATAATGGACCAATCTCGCCCGGCTAAGTCTACTTTAATTAGTATTTTTACAGCTCCTTAATTTTATTGGAAAATAGTTTGCTTATATTTTGAATTACCCTTAATAAGAAAATTATTCATTTGTCCACGTGTCTTCGGCACTTTTTAATCATAAATAGAAGTTGTGGTGGATCATTGCTCTTGATTAGGCTGTGAGAATAAATTTACTAAAAAAAAAAAAAAACTTTTCCCACCAAATAAATGTAGCCATTTGGTCCATTAGCCTAAACCCAATTCCATTCCAGCCTATTAGAAGGCTTTTTCGTGTCCCACTAGCAATGGCACCACTGTACCATTGTTTGTGGATTTTATTTTATTTTATTTTATTTTATGGCGTTTGGAGATTTGAAAATTGTGTCACCCAAGACTGTTTTTATGATGAAAACCACTATTTTTGTCCTTGGATATTAATTTCTTGTGGTCATTTTCAACCCTTCTTTCCCCATAATCTTCTCTCTCTTTCCTCAATGTCACTTTCACATGGAAAAATTTCAGTGACAGCCATGGCCAGTAATTCCCACTTACAAAAGTAACAGGAGTTTAGTATATTCCATTTGATTATTTTAAATCATTGCTAAATTTGACCATAACCAAATTAAGACACCAAAGAATAAATATTTTTTTATCAAAAGCATGTAAACATTAACTACATATAATAAATATTAAAATTTGTACATGTTTTATTGAGTTGTAACGAAAGTGATATATAAATATAACTGCATTTTGAAAAGATTCATTGAAATTCAAGGCAACTCTTAATCTCTACATAATAATTCAGTTGATACCCTGCATTACATCAATATTAAATTGGATATTGGTTGATATGTCGGCCGGGATCATTTTCTCTCCTCTTCTTATTATTTTTTTCAAATATCGACTGGTTTTATTTATTTTTATCTAAATTTAAAAAAATAGACTTTTAAAAAAAAATGGAAAAAAATACATAATATCGGCTTATATCATAGCCGATATTTTGATGATATAGTTAAATATCGGCAATATATCGATGGGACTCAGAACCGATATTTGATTTTTTATTTTTAAAATTCAACCGATATTCCGAATATCACCAGTATATCATTTGCCATGTCGATACATATCATATCGACCGATATATATCACCGTTAAAAAAGTAAAAAATCGATAAATACAACCGATATGATATGTATCGACCGATATTATTACCTTTAACATGACATATTTTTCACCGACATGATATGTTGATATTATAGTTTGCCTCAAATACGTTATTTAGTGCACAACAGATGGGTCACCACAGACACAGACTAGTCTAACTCTAATGTGGGTGAAGTGCAAGAGAATAAAAAAGGACACGTGGCATTCTTTCATGAAAGCCAAATATATTACAGTAAGATCTTCTTACATATAATTTTTATTATTATTTTATATTATACATCTATTATATGATTATTTAATAAATTAACCTTTTACGAAATCTTTCATTGATATCCCATGTCTCCTTCACTCATGATAGTTGAATTGAAGAGGTGAAAAGGTCCTATTTGGAAGGTATTCTTGGAACAGATTTAACATAGACTCAAAAGATTAGAACAGTGGCTATGAATTTGATGCCGACATTATATTATTTCCTTTCTTTTTCTATTTTTTTTAATTGATAATCTCTCATCTTAAAAAGTGAAAGGTGTTAAGTTCGAACTTCTATGATTCCATCAACGTTTATCAATCGTGAGAATTTTACATTAGATTGTCACATTTTCTTGCACATAAATTCAAAATATTATTTTTAGAGGATTGACATGAACCTCTATATGTGTATCACTATAATACTTGAAATACTCGAAACTAACTTAAAATCTTAAATATGACTCGAGTTGATAAAAATAATTTCTAATTTAGCATCATCGTAAGTGTCACTTTTTCAGTTTATTTAGATTTTTTTTTATTTTACTTTATCATTTTAATCCTTTGTAAATTCATTCACAATTTATTATTTTCTTTCATCCTTTTCCTTCATTTGTTTAATAACATCCCTCTTGTCATTGCCCTTCTATTGATATTTGTCCAACTCTTCAAATAAAATGAATTCTAAACTTAATTTTCTTCATTGGTGAATGATCTACTCTATAAATATTCTATGCCAAATGTCAATAATCCTAAATTAGACATGATATAAGAATTCTCGAAAAGACAAATACACTATTGCCACGAGAATTCTCTTGATTGGATTTCTTCTGTAACTCTTCAAAAAATAAAAGAATCGTTGCTGTGCGTATCAGTATAAACCTTAAAAGAATTATATATATATATAATATTTCCTTTTATTAAATAAAAAATTTATCATTTTCCAAACTCTTTATTCTAAAATATGATTAGTTAGATATACAATTTGACTTTTCACAAAAAAAAAGTTATTTACTAATTGGGTTTGATCCACATTCAGACCCTACCCATACCCCTAGTCACAAATACCGTTCTAGGGATATTAACGGTGACTGGAAATATCGAGATATTTTTAAATTCTTGAATTTTTATCGAGAAATTAACGATAAAATCTCATACAAAATATATTATGTAATAAAATAAAATATCAATATAAAATTTATTGGAATATTATCACGAATTTATCTAGAATTTACCCAGTAACAATAAATCTCAAGATATTAACGGTAATTGATAGTGTGCCGATAAAAATATAATAAATATAAAAATATCAGAGATATTTTTTACATAATCCCTTACTTTATAATTAGGTTGGCCGACATGGAGATGCTGAAACGTATTGGATTTGGATGCTTGGAGACAAACTAAAAGCGGATAAGTTGAGTTGATTAAGTGATCTAACTATATTGGATGTGGATGCTTACTTGTGATTCCAAGAAACCCCTATGCTTCTTCTTTCATTTTAGTGCATTTTAAGCATCTTATGCAAGCAATATCATCGTCTTTCGAAATGAAGAGTCACTCAAGCTAAGTGCTAAAGATAGTGACTGATGGTGAAAAAGACCTTTCATGAAACTTTAAACTTTAATTTTAACTCAAGATTTATATCTTAATATAAATTTTGTATTTGCATGCTCCTATCTTATAATTTAGATTATGTTGGATTTGATCTAAATTAAAAGTTAGATTATATTCTATAGATACCTACCAAAGTTAATCTCTCTAGGTTAGATTATGAAATTTCTCTCAATTTATTCGTATTAATCAGATTGTTCTATTGTAAAGATGAGTTAGGGTTAGAATGATGGTTATTAATTTGCTTCATAAAGCGAGAGTCTTTAGTTTAACTTTCACTCCATCTCAAAGGACTATTTCTCGTAAAATTTTACCAGGTGTATATAAACAGGGAAGTTTGCATATGTCTCGATGATTAATTGGGTAGTCTAAAAAACATGAAAACCTTGATTATAGGGAAAAAAAAAAAAAGACAAGTTACTGATTAATAAAGCAAAAGAACTAACTCAACATGACTGAGACACGGGCTCTCAATTTAGTTCTCTTAATGTAATTTTTTTAAATCAATCTTATCAAACTAAAAAATAGATTTTGTATATATCGTTATAAAAAAGATTTCTCATTTAAATAAGTAAAATTGATAGTTGTTAAACTCTGCTTTACTTAAAATACATTTGATTTAAAACTAAATAATAGTAAAATATTGTTAATTGTCACACAAATAAATATTTATTAAATTTTATTAGATTAATATTTTCTAATATATTATTTATTTTAATTTAAATCAAGGGAAATTAGTCAGAACGCGTCTCCATCTTTTACTGTATATGGTGGAGTTTGTAACATCACTTCCTATAAAGAATTTTATAACTTCTATCGGCTACTACTGTACTCTAACAGTAGTCTTTATTTGCTTGTGACTGTACAAATTGGATCTTTTCATTAAGTTCCAATAAAAGTCAATAGTTAATGATTATTATCATCAAATCCAGAGTGAGATTCTTTAATGAGACATGTCATCTTAATGAATTGGACGTAATCGAATTTATTTAATAGATAATTATATTGATATGAAGTATTTAAATTTTCACTATTAAATATATAATTTTATCATTAAATTTAGATAGAGTATAGAAGATTGATTTTTAAAACTTTAAAATCAAAAGATAAGATGATGGTGAAATTTCATATACAACCTATATAAGTGGAGTTCAAGATTCATTTGATAACATATTTCGTTAGAGAATCTCGATAGATTATTATTTGAACACAAGAAGACCGGCGATCCTCCTACAGACATTTTGTGTTTAGCAACACGGATTTTAGTATATTCTCAATTTTACCCTTCGCATCAACAGTAAAATTTCAATTGGCTGATTTTTACTATTCATGTGAATTTCGGCGAGCCGATTTGAAATTTCGGAGACCCGAATTGCACTATTCATGAATTTTGGCCAACTGATTTGAAATTTCGGAGAGCCGAATTAACTGTTTATGAATTTTGACGAGCCGACTTGCAATTTTGGAGAGCCGAATTGCACTGTTTATGAATTTTGGCGAGCCGACTTACAATTCTGGGAAGCCGATTTGCATTGTACATGAATTTTGATGAACCGACTTGCAATTTTGGAGAGCCGATTTACACTGTTCATGAATTTTGGCGAGCCGACTTCCAATTTTGGCGAGCTGATTGCACCATTCATGAATTTTGGCATTCTTTTTTTTAGGTACGATAGGTGGAGGGCAAATTAGGCATCACGGTAAAACCCGTGTCTATATATACAAAATGTCCGTGTGAGGATCGCTGACCATACAAGATTTTTCTATACAAATTTTTGTCAAATAACTGTGACAAATTGACAATGATTTTTTTTTTTTAAATTTACATATGGAAAATCATCGAAAACTCAGTGTAAAACTCTCACGTGTGATACCCAGTGCCCTTAGGATCCACCAAATGAGGCCATGGGGGTTCAAACTTGGTACCTCTCACTTCTTGAAGCAGGGGATTACTAGTTGAAATACACCCATGGTGACAATGAATTGTCAAAATTATAAGGTTTAAAATACAAATTTAAACAGATCCAAGGAAAGTGTAAGTTTTATATAATTACTAACTATGTCATTCTTATTCATCAAATCTATAAATAAAATATTTAATACTCCCTCTATCTCAATTAATTGTTTGATATATATTTTGAGATTATTTCAAAATAATTGTTTAATATGCCATTTTAATTCTCTCTCTATCTATCTACTCTAACTATATATCTTTTCTTCATTAGAAAAGTTAAAGGATATTAGAGAGAAGTTCATAAATCTTTTGAATTTTTTTTTTTTAAATTCAAAATTAAAAAAAAAAAATTAAAATAGAACAGAAAAAGTATAACATATGCCTAGTCAGGCCAATTTGAAAATTTAAACATTTAAAAGCTTGCCCTCCACTGATGAATGACGGTGAAGTGCCTGCCATTTGTATGGCAGACAAGGCAACCCGGACCCATTAGAAGAGTCCAGTATTAGGAGCCGATAAGGTTCACTTTCAGACGAGGAAGATAACTACAAAACAGTCAGCCGAGTAGCAATCCAAACTCCAAGTTTCCAATCCTCAGTTTCTATTATCAAATGGCATCAACAGATGGCCCACCAAATCCTACATCAGCTCTCCTTCTAAAATCTTAAAGTAGACGGGCCGCCTTTTCTTATTTTCTTTCTTATCCTTCACAATCACACACCTCTCTCCCATTGCCCCCGTAAGATTATGGGATAAATTTAAATAATAAAATGAAATGGTATGTATGTACTGAGAATCTTCAGTCACTTTGATGGGGAGTTTGAAGGTGGGCCCAACTTTAGTTGTTCAAAAACATCCTCTCATCTATTGGGACCCACAGAAGATACGAGGTGATTAAATTCAGTGTAGCTAAAGCAATTGATTAATAAAGTTTTTTTCTTTTTTAATTTGGTTCTTTAAGTACTCTATAATTTTATACTCTCTATCTCAATTTAATTATTTTATATGAATTTTAGAATTGTCCTAAAATAATTATCTCATTTATATTGGAGTAGCATAAAATGTGTTGAAAATGAATGAGATTAGATAAAGTATTAGTCTTATATAAATAGTTATTTAAAAAATACAAATATTTCAAATGAGACAACTAAAATAGGACGGAAGAAATATTCAATATGAAAGAACTCAATGATCCGCTGTTACATGTTATATGTAAAAATACAGTTTCTATTATTTTAAGTCAGTGAAGTGACAAAAAACCCCATATAGTTTAATTTAAAAGACCAATAACTTTTTATAGTATTTGAAGCATCATCCTCTTGCCGATTAACTTTTGAAAGGGGGTTGTATCTCAAGAATAGGATTTGAAGTTTCCACGTGCAACCGTGCTAATTTTCACATATAGTATTAGGGTCCAACTGTGTGAAGACGAATGTGGAGTGACAAAAAGCAATTTGGTCCAATCAAATTTTAATTTTTTAAAAGTTTATTTGAATTTAAAAGTAACACAGATCGATTAGTAGTGACTGGTGAGTTATTTGGGTGAAAAAAATGCTTTTGAATTTTGACAGAATTTGTGGGTGCCCTCTAGAGATTGTCTAAAATGAATTTCAAAAATTTTGAATGACATTTTTTGATACATCAAATATTATTTATGTATCATCGCTTTTTTTTTTTTGACTAACTAATGTATAATAATAACTATTTTTATATTCATAAATGTAAAACAAAGCATATATTAGTCAATACAAAAAAAATCTTTCACCCATCTTTCGTACATTTAAAAGATTAAACTAAAATATAATTGGACTGATTCTTCCCAACCAATTTAAACACACAACTTGTTTTATTGTGTACAATTCAAATTCGAATCCTTCCAAAGTCTTGGTATCCGTTGTCGTTGGCTCGTTGCCCGCACCCAATTCAAAAAAGAGTGAGTGAGAGAGAGAGAGATTCAAATCAAACGGTCGACTAAAAAGAATGGCCCATGGGAGTATGGGACTGGGTCCACATTCACATGCCTTATAATATTAAAGTCTTTCGAAATGCCACTTATCTTTTGTAAAATTACGAGCAATTAGAATTTATGTAGGGCCCATTGCAAGATTTGATCATATACACGTGAAAGAACCCCTTTCAATACAGACCGTTGGATAAAGTCATTGGAAAAATCAGAGACCCTTTCGTTAAAATCCAATTTGACGGTTTGACCCGAACCCTAATTTTTGATATTTATGAAATGCTTTACGTGATATTTATGAAATGAGGAAATGTTTGTGGCCTATTTTGTCTCGAGTGCTTCACCAAATTGACCCTTTTGACTTTTTAAACATTGAATTTTGTTACAAAATTTATTTGAAATTTTGAGTGTTTGAGTTAGATTTTATGTTTAAGTTCTGATTTAAAGAAATAATCATTTGTTGTTAGCTTTATAGTATTTTAATGAGGATTAATGAATCTAATGTTTAAATTAATTTTTAAGTAATTTTCAATCAATATTGATCAAATGCTTAAGTGGGCCACCACCTAGAGGCTAGAGCTATAATAGTTAATTGGGAGGAGCGTGTCTCCACATCATGTAGCTTGGCGTGAGCCTGTCACATGGGTTTGTTTTTCTTAATGGGCGTGTCTACCTTATAATAATAATGACTCTCTGTAGCACGCCTCAATTTTCGGATGTCTTCTTACCCTTTTCTTCCTAGTTTTCTTCGAGATTCCAGGAATCATATATTCTTATTATCAAAACCCTCTCCTAATCCACTCTACGTTATAATCTCATATGTAGGGGTAAATCCGATCCGGATTGACCCGACTCAAAAAAAATCATTCGATTTCTATTTGTATATTTTGAATTGAATTGAGTTGGAAAAATAAAAATTCGCATGAATTTTGGATTAAGTTGGGTTGAGAAATTTAAAATCAAATTTGAGTTGAATTGAGTAATTCGGATCACTCATTTGGATAGAATTGGATCAGTATTTTAACATAGATTGAGTTGGATTTATTAAAGTTCGACTTGATTTAATACGAGTTTCAATCCTACTAGTCTCCAAACTCTACCTATTTTTTAGGATCAATCAGAACAATTAAAAAATAAAGGATTTCACGTTAGATTATGAGTAGTGATTTTTACACCACCATTATCTCACATGATGCACACTTTAAAAGGAAATTCTAATTTTGCCATTACTTGTCTCCTCACCTCTCTTTTCCTCTTTTCCAAAAACATAGGCAAAATTAAAATTTCCTTTTAAGGGGTGCACCATAAAAAAAAATAATAGTGCAAAAATCACTATCCTAAATTATATATCCTCCAAAATCTATTTGTCCAAGCAGGAGCAAAAAGAATAGGGCAATCAAAGGCGGCAAAGAAACAGGAGATTGGAAAAATACTTCTAAGAAAAATCCCATCAGTAAATAATTCTCCTTTGTTATTAAAATAGGAAAAGTAAAATTTCACTGAGAATGGTGATGATTTGCTATGAAATTAGTTAGTAAAAATTTCTTATTAAAATTTTATCAATAAAAATGTATAAAAATCTAAAAAATATTTACATATTCATTGATTAGTCCAGAGGTTTAAAATTCGGTATCGATCGATATAAAATCGTATTATATCGTATCAACCGATATTTGAACCCTTAGAGTTAGTCTTTTGAATGATTAAAATTGAATTCATGAGAGATTGGGTGAAATATGAGGTCCAATAGCAGGCAATAAACAGAAGGTGGGTGGGGGGGGGGGGTGGGGGAGGGGCAGATGATGGCAGATGATGGTAGGTACTATCATTTCCACAAACAATTTATTAGCTTTTATATTTTAATTAGTGGTTCGAAAATAAGAGTGGAGAAAATGATTATAGAAGACTTAGTTATAGTTATGAACTTATGATTTAGTCAATATTGGTGTGACCCATTCCTGCCCTGTTCAACTCTTCTCTATTGGGCCATTATGCATTGGATACAATATTCAAAACCTAAAATATGGGTTAGTCCCAAGCAGGAATTTAAATTCAATATCAGCTGCGAAATTATTCTCTCTTTTAATTTTTTTAATTAAAAGAATTGAAATCGGACGATATATATTGGATATCGAACGATATTTGTTTCCCTAGTCTCAAGTTTAGAATTTTTTTCGTTTGGATTAAGTTTAAAAGAATTTCGAGTTAAATAGATTATTGAGTTTTATAAAAAAAAAAAATTGAATTAAAAATTTCATCTATTTTAGATAAAATCAAAATTTAATGGTTAGAGGTGACCCTCAATTCATTTGGAATATTTTGACAGAAAAAATAATTCAAGTGAATATTATTATGGTAAGATGTTCAATTTGTAGAGTTTTGTCATTCAAATAGCAAAATATAATACATTTAAATTTTGAAAAAGATTCCACACATGCTTCAACTTGAATTCTAGACTTTTTTTTGTTGAACTCATTGAAAGATTAATTTAAATTATTGAATATATTATTTCTTTAAATTCAAATTTGAATTAAAAATCTCATTTAACTCATCTTCATCATTTAATTAAGTTTTAATAAGATAAGCTTGTATTTAAGATATGCATTCAATGTTTAAGATTACAAATTAGAATGATTTAAAAAAAAGCCTATTTTAGACCGTCTTATGCCGGATAAAATTCTATAGCCATTCCTGATTGTAGCCATGTTAGAACACCTTGGTGGTAAAACTGTAAATCTCATATATTATTATTGTCTACTGTTAAAACTTATTTTAAAAGATATATTTTTCCTTTTTATAATAAATAACTAAATAAATCTATAAGGAATAAGTCAATTTTCAAACTTTTTTCAAAAAAAAAAATTCTAAATAAAGATGAAATTTAGATTTCATAATTCAAAGCTTAGAGAGTATGAAAAAATGTATATTACTACAAACTTCAAGATATACATTTCAAAAGAATCTTATTTTTTATGCATTTTATTTTTTTTACAAATTTCATTTATTATTATTGTTATTATCATCATTTAAATCATTTATCCAATCAATCTAAAGTTGACTTTTATTTTTAGATTTGATAAATTATTTTATTTAATTTGTATGAAATTTGAATTTACAATTTCTATATTAGAGATTTAGAGCAATGATCTTTAACAAATAGTATATTTGTTCTTTTTCAGAAATATAATTTTACTCATAAACAGGGGTAAAAATCTCATTTTTGGATGATATAAGCCGGCCAATATCATTCTCTCCTCTCTTTTGTTTTTTTTCTTTTTTTGAATCGATTTTTTTCTGATTTAAAAAATAAAAAAAGACCTTTTTTTTAAAAAAAATCTAGAAATTCAAATATCGACCAAGATATCAAACAGGTCTATACTAAAATTCATTTTTTTTTAAAAAAAATTACAGATATTTATTCATATCGACGATATCATCGCCAGTATATGGGTCGATATCACCAATATAAATAATGTAAGGCTGGTACCTATCTATCAACCGAGATAGGTCGATTTCAAAAACTTAAAATATTGGATCGGCCGAGATTTCGTCCTCTGCCGCTAAAATCATTTGTGGTGGGGCCGAATGCCATTTCGAAATTAGTGGGTCCCAAATGTCGATATACACCATAGAGCTTGGTGTATACGACATTGGTGGTGGAGGAATAAATCAAAAGAGGGAGACGTCAGTCAAGGTCTCCGAGTTCGAGTCCGATTCTCATGTCTCGGTCCAAATGGCCTTTTTCGTCTTTCCACAATTTTTTTCTTGGCTTTATTTAAAATCAAATCCTTCTTGTTCTTTCCATGTTTAGGCTAGAGAGGAGAGCGAAAGAGAAAGGAGGAGAACAATAACAAGAAGAACAAGAAGAAGTAGAAGAAGAGGAAGAAAATGGTAGATGAAATTGCATTGCTTGTTGATGATTGGGTCTATCCTCCCTCCATTTCTCAGTGCAGAATTTGCCATGAAGAAGAAGGAGAGTCCTCGAAAAGCTTGGAAACTCCATGTGCGTGTTCTGGAACTCTCAAGGTGAATAAGACTGTGAGAGAGGGAGAGTGACTTCTTTTGGTATTTTGTGTTGCAAATTGAAGTACTTCTTTTGGGCATCTTGTATTGTCATTTGAATTTTTCTGACCGTTGGTGATTTCTTTCTCTTGTCAGTTTGCTCACAGAGACTGTATACAGAGGTGGTGTGATGAGAAGGGAAATACTACTTGTGAGATCTGTCTTCAGGTCTGAATTAATAAAATAAGAAAAGTTTATTCTCTTTTTTTTTCTCTGATTTCGATCCTGTTATTTTATTCTCTGGTTTTTTTCCTTTTTAAGTTCTGATTTTTCTTAATTTTCTCTTTTAGTTTTTGTTTATATAGTTTTGTTTTGTGGAATTTGGAGCTATTTTGGATCATGGTTTCGTTCACCTCCCTTTTTCTGATGAGTAGTTGGCATCTTTTATCTGGGTTCCTTCTATGATTGCTGTTTTGTTTTTAATTATTTTGCAGTTTGTGAAAAAAAAATTTAATATATTTTTCTTTGCTTGCATCAAATTTATTTTCCTTCCCTTTTATTATTATGAAGAGGAAGTTGGTATCTTCGAGCGTCTTCTATCATTGTTGTGGTGTTTGGATTGAATTTTGTTACTGATAAATCCGTTCGGACGCAGGGGAAGGAAAGTACTTTCCTGGAAAATAACCATTTTCTAACTAAGAAAGAAAAAAATGGTTGCTTTTGGTTAAAAATGGTTAATTTCCATGAAAATACTTTCCTTTCCTTTCGCCCAACAGAACCTATGCTTTTATATTTTTATTTTGTTGTAAAAATTGTTCTTTCAATACGTATTTGTGGTTTTATATACAAAGTAAGTAGTAATATGCTCTATTATAGGGTTTTTTTTTCATTAGATGATGAAAATGGGATTTACTACTGCTCCTCTTCATATGTTCTGAAATATGAAAGTGGATATTTCCATTTCCTGTTTTATTGTTTTGTTTTCCTCTTTAAATTGATTTTTATATTTTGTAACTTCACACCTTTTTAGTTAAGATTGGAATTGTTCATCTGGTTTTCGTATAGATCAAATGATCAATGATAGATGTTGCTTTTTCCTTTCCTTTTTATATGAATTATTTTGTGATAGGAATTGGGATGGTTGATTGGGACAATTTAAAATTTTGCAGAAATTTGAATCAGGTTACACAGTACCAAAGAAAGCCCGTTTGGCTGATATAGCAGTGACAATCAGGTATTTCTCCTTTCCCTGTTAACCTCTCTAATTTGCACCTTTAAGCTTCCAAAAAATCAAAATGTCACGGGGCAATGAACAACCAAATCCTTTTGTTTGTTGTTTAGTAATATTTGATATGGTAGATTTCTGTGAAAGGAACCTACAGATTATCAGGCTTGATCACTCTAATGATCAACTAAATTCTTATATGGGTTGTGATCTACAGCTTTTACAAAGGGTAGATTCCTCTAACAAGTGCCCACAAGGCAAAAGCAGCACTGATTGATATAATCTGTTCCACGCATAGTCGTCTCGTTAATGGGTCCCTCGGTCATTCCTGGCAATGTTTAAAAGTCCCCAAAACTTTACCTGATTCAATTGGACTCAACAAAATCCTTGAATTTATAACTAGGCTAAGTTTTTCCATGTATCCTTAAGTTTTTAAGCAGAGACTATCAGTTAGCCAATGGGCTTTGTTGTCAAAACAAATCCTTCCTGTGATACATAATGACTGTTTTAATGCTTTCATGGAATTACTGCTTTTTAATTTCGATACTCAGGTAGAAAGAAAACTCATGATTTGCACTACTCTTCATTGTGATAGAGAAAGCTTGGAGGTTCCAAGACAAGGCCATGAACTTCCCAACACTAGATTATTGACAATTGTTGCAGCAGAGGGTGAAGCTCTAGATCCTCATTATGCTGAATGCTCCTCTGCATCTGAGAGAAGTGCTTCTTGCTGCCGAGCTGTGGCCATAATCGTAAGCATTCTATCCAACAACTTCTCAAAGATTATGGAAAAGAGAAACATTAACCAGTCCATAGATGACAACCCAGTATGACTTGTTGGTTTGCACTAAACTTAAGTGTGTGCAGTGGTCATATATCATTGATGAAGCTACTTATCCCATCTATCTTGGGTTGGCTCATTTCATAATTAGATTTGGTAAATTCATTTCTATTGGCTGACGGCTTATCTAACACTTCTATGACTAGCCCTCAAATAAATTGTTCTTGAGTTGGTATCTGTGTATGTATGATAACCATCAGACTCGTATAAATGGTTTTTAAAGGTCACTTAAGCCCAATTTGATGTTAGAAATCACAACGTTTGTTTGATCTTACGTCGTTTGTTTAAGTTGCTTTAAACTAAGAAAAACTGATTCAATTTGTTTTCCTCATTTTTGGTCATATGGTGCCCAGTTCACTGTCCTGTTGCTTGTGAGATATCTTGCTTCTGTGCTCACTGGTGGAGCAGATCATTATGCATTTGCACTTCTTACTGTAAGTTCTAGATTTTGAACTTGCTTGATTTCAACAATATAAGCATTTATTGTCGACAGTATGGCATTTTGTGTATAAACTGCGAGTCTTAAATATTTTGCTTATATGGTGAATTATTTTGCTAAACATTTGCTAAATTTTGCAGTTGCTTGTTCTAAGGGCTGGTGGTGTTCTTTTGCCTTTGTACATTATTATGAGAACTGTTGAAGCAATAAGACACAGGCAGCTCCAGCAACGACAGTATAATGTCAGTCTCTGGATTTCCTGTTAGTTCTATTTAATTGTTGAGAATTTTTTGTTTACTTAGCTAGTTATTTGGGAAAAATGTGTAACCATAGAACTGAACAATATAATTTGTGGTGAAGTTCACTTAGTATGTGATAGAGATTATTTTTACTTTCTTTCTTACCTTTTTTTGGTTGCATGAATATTTGAATTGAACCATTTGAATTAATTAATAATTTTTTTTCCAGGCTGCTATTTCATCCCTTGAAGAAGCTGAAGAAGAAGATGATGATGATGACGATGATGGGGATGAACAGATACATCATACAGTTCAAATACACCAATGCTGATTCCCTCTCAGTTTTCGATTTCTTGTAGCATTTTTTACCCATTTCTAGTCCCTATGAGATGTCCAACTTAAGCATCACACTCCAGATAGGATATCTGGGCTACCTCCTTTGGTTCCTTCCTGCTGCTCAAGCTAGAAAAATCAATTGTTTTTCCCCCTTCTCACTCGTCGAACCCGTTATGTTACTGCCCCAGTCCCCAACAAGTAATATTCTTCATCGACAAGTTCAGCCAGCTTGTGATCTTTACCCGATTGAAGTCTCTCCATCTGTACCTCCATCATCATTAGCCATGAAAATGCCATTGTTATAGATATCTTCTTGCCTGTGATGAATCTTATCTGCATAAGTTGTGAACCATCTTCAGCTGATTATAGAGTTATGCATAGCGGCGATGTGTCCAGACTCCAGAAGAGGGGAGTACATTGGAGTTGCGAATTTGCTGATTCGAAGGCAAGTTTTTTTTTTTTTCCGGTTTGATTCAGGGAGAGAAATTGGAGTGCTTGGAATAACTCAGCCCAAGTGTCTTTGATTGAATTTCCCTTTTGTAACCCAAATGATAAAAAGAAAGAAAGAAAGAAAAAAGCAGGTCATTTTCATGTAAATAAGTACTTGCTTTAGCTGCTTGTCCATCTTTACAGAATCACAAATAGTGAGAAAATATGCTCAATCTTTCCTTCTGTCCATGATTCCATGTAAATAAGTATAACTATACATTTGCAAATGATAAAATTATAACTATACACTTGCAATGCTCTATATGTAAATAAGTTATTTCCATTACAATAGAAGGATGCTGCAAACTATGGTTTATATATGTACTTGTGCATGTATACTCTGTTACCATGTTATCTTAATAAAATATAATATATAAATAAATAAAACAATGACTTTGATGATGACGATGATGATATCTTAAGTATGAAATAATGAGTTGATGGTATCTGTCTTTGGGCACCCCAATTATGGTCTTTGCTAGCTCACCCAACAAAACTCGGTGCGATTGAACACAGGTTGAGTATCAAGGACTAGCTTGGGTTATGTTTGTATCGATCAGGGTTGAGGGTTTGATTGACACTTAGATGCCATTCAAGAAAAAATTAAGAAGATGAAGGGTTAGAATTAGAGAGTGAAAGGCATCTCGTTAATAATTTCTAACAATTAGGATTTTCACGAAGTGACACAAAAAGAATTCTGTACAATTTTGTTAGCCCTATCTATTCTATAAGAGGAAAGCATATGAAAAATGCAACGGATTCTTTCTTTTCCTTGGGTCATTGGTCATTCGCTGGGAGTTTCGGATTTAATACTGATATTTTAGCAACAAATCTAATAAATCTAAGTGTAGTGTTTGGTGTATTGATCTTTTTTGGAAAGGGAGTGTATGCGAGTTGTGTATTTCAAGAATGGATGGGATCCAACCGGCGACTCTTTTCGAATTGTAAAATAATATTTTCAATGTATTTGATTTCTCATTTCATCTTTATATTTATAATAATACAAGAGCCAATGGACAAGTGAGATGTGAGATTTATAGATGATTAATTAAATTTAATTAACAGCATATTCCAACAATATTGGCATCACCAAGAATGTCAGACAAGTAAGATACGGATGGCCTTTACATTTCAGACCCAGGCCTGTCCAGTTTTTTTGTGTAGAGATGGAAAGTCCTGAATTATCAGCATGGTGAGATCAGGAAAAGCAATAATTACGAAAAAAAATGTAATAAAATATAGAAGACAACAATTTTAAATAAACTTAGGAAATGTTTGCTTCTTCCATTTTTGAATAATATAGTATCTTCCTTAATCTCAGAGGTGAGACTAATCTCATGTATTCATAAATCATCCACCACTTTGTATATCGGATAAAGTTCAAAAGAAGTCAAATCCAAAAATTTTAGTTCAACCCTAAACCTTTTGAATTAAAAAAAATCTTGACTTGTAAGCCTCCAAAATTTCAATTTGGATCTAGTGGAAGAACATTTTAAATGTCTTAATCATGGCTCCAATGCATAATCTAATGGTTTTAAGGTCAAGACCAGCAATGAATCAGGCCTACTGCCGAACTTGCTACATTTCACTTTCACACCCATAGCCTTTGGGCATCTGCCAAGTGTCTGCTTGTGAAGGAATGCCATTTGTTCAACGCCTCCATTTCCTTAGCCTTGCCTAATTCCAATTATACATGCCATATTACAATGTGAAACCTCATAAAGCCTGATTGCAGCAATAGAACATGTCAAAGTAGTTCTTGACAAGTTTGAATGGCTCAGGACCCGTCTCAGGAATAATGAGAGTTCTAAATTTAGTTCTTACTTTAGTTTAAAGGATCATTATCCATAAATTTATCGAAATATGTGGATAGAAAAGTTTGCATATGCATTAAGAGACTTGGAGCCGTGAACACCTGGATCATCAAAGAAAAAACGGTTTAAAATGAAATATTATATATATTTATTATAGGATGAATCTCATATGGTTTGATGGGTTGAGAGAAAGTTTCAAACAAAAATATTCTATTCTTAAATTACACACCTATAACCCTTTTAATTTTAATTTTTTCTCTAAAATCTTATTTTTACCCTTGTAGTCTCTTGAAAATTGAAGATAGGAGAGGCAGCCGAAAAGGAAATTGTAGCCTTGATTTTAATTGCATAAATGAAATTTTGTAAATACTGTATTGGCCGGTGTTTTAATTTCACTATAGCGATTCTTTTCATGAATTGGTGCTGGTTACGACCAGTTCTCAATTGCAATTGACTGATATCTAAGTATTTTAAAATCATGTTCGATTGAATTGAATTCAATATACGACAGATTCTAAATTCTCAATTTCTTGTTTTTTTTTTTTTAACTTTCTATCTGATATACGAATAAAAAAGGCTAGTGATCTAATCATTATAGGATTTGATAAAACTGGTTAGATTAATTTTCTTTTATTTTTGAATGATGGCACTTGTGGGTGTAATTCAACTGGTTCCCTCTTGTCTCAGAAAGTGGGAGGTTACGGGTTCGAACCTTTATAGCCTAACCTTAGTGTGTCTTAGATGTAGTGGGCTCACCCGTGGGGGTTTTAGTAGGACTGGGTCTGAGTTTCCCACACGTAAATCCAAAGAAAGAAAGTTAAATTAAGGGAATGACGTTTTTTCTATTTCAATATTTTAATTTTAATAAACCTTTGATAAATATACTTATTTCGTAAAAATTATAATTAAAAAATAAAATATGTTTTAAAGATAAAGTATGCTCTTAAGCAATATATTACCACCGCCCCATGTTTCTTTTGGTCAAATTTTTTTTTTTTTTACGTTAGATATCCTGCAATTTCTCACATATAAATTCAATTTTTTTTTTCTTAAATTAAAAGTTTGATAATGAGTAGTACAGTTTCTTCTTACATCTACGTGATGAGTCACTAATAATAAAAAACACAAATGTTTGTGATGAAACATTATAGAATTTAATGTCAAAGCTGCTATGAATTAAAGTATTAAACATAAAAAGGCCTAGCCCAATATCCCATCTCCTACTCTCATTTATTCCATCTTTAAATTGGATCACTATTAGGCCCATTTTACTTTCTAAAATGTATTCACCACCAAGTCTGATAAATCATATTTTTATGATGAAGAAATTCAAGACTCGCACAACACCTCTTCTCGAGTACAAATGCATTGAGTAAAACTCTGAATGTACCTAGCCCCCTACAAATTATGAGAATCAAGTGATTAAAAGACTTGAACTTGAGACTTCTGGTTTCTGAGTTAAAATGTCTACAAATTGAACTACTCCATTTGAGATAACTGTTGAATCATTATAGTCTCTAAACTGATATTTAGTATTACTCATTTAAATTAATTTTCAATAGATCTGCTACTCAAATATAAAAAAAATAAAATTAACTAAACAAACTTTAAAAGAATCTCAATTAACTAATCAAATCATTTGATAATGCGTTGTAACCGTGGATGATAGGAGAGAATGATGTAACAACCAAGGTGTCTTCCCTTTTAAGCAAAACTTTAATTCCTTTCAATCTCAACAAATTTATAATTGATTCCAATTAACTTACTCTTCTCTTATCTTTTCACCAACAACTTTGTCCATGAAAACCGTTGGCTCAAATTATTTGTTTTTAAAATCATTTGAAGGGATTTTCTTAAGTGGAACTTTGATAAACTTTTTTTTTTTTTTAAACTTATTTTTAATTTACATGGATATAGCTTAATTGGTCGCCTCCCGCCTTAAGAAGTGGGAGGTTCCAGGCTAAGGTGCAAATATCGATTTTTTCAAACCCATACATATCGGCCGATACGATATGTATCGGCCGTACAGTAGTAATATCGGCCGATATTCAGACCGAAATATCGGCCAATATTCATAAATATCGGTATTTAAATTTTTTTTTTTAAAAAAAACATCGATACGGTTTTTACACTGTTTTTTGCGGTTTTTAACGGTTTTTTGCGGTTCGACACGGTCCGTCACGGTTCGTCAGGATACGGCTTTCACGGTTTTTTGCGGTTTTTAACGATTTTATGCGATTCATCACGGTTCGTCACGGTTCGTCAGGATACGGCTTTCACGGTTTTTGGCGGTTTTTTGCGGTTCGTCACGGTTTTTTGCGGTTTTTCACGGTTTCGATATCGGAGGAGAGAGAAAATGTCTATATCGGGAGGAGAGATAAAAATATCGGCCGATATATCGGCCCGGGCGTTTTTTAAATCCCTAGTTCCAGGTTTGAAATCCCATGGCCTAACCTTGGTGTGCCCTAGGGGTAGTAGACTTACCTATGGAGGTTTTACGCTGGGTATCCCACAGTTTTTGTCACGCCCCGACCCGACTAGTGGGCCCGGAACGCGACTGATTTTTTTTTTTTTTTTTAAAGATAAGTAAACTAAACTACAAGCACTTTTACTGGGCCGGATCAACAGTTAGGCCCAGCGGTTACACATCAGCCCATTAAGTGAACTCAAACATGTACCATATGCCTGCCTCCAAAAACCAGACATAAACAATCAACACATAACATAATCAAAATAAAACATCATTAATTAATCATAACTTGTCTCAATGGCAACATAGCCGATTACAACGGTCAAATACAATTTAAGTACCACATCCGGTACTTAATACAAAAACATGGTTCCAAGAACCAACAGAAAGAGATCAGGGCATTCCGCTCCGGGGGAATCCCAAAACACTGTTTTAGCTCAAGCGCCCTAAGCCTGAAAGAGAGGGTCCTCCTCCTCGGGTTCGTCGCCTGAAAGGTGAGTGGTGTGAGCAATCTAGCCCAGTGAAGGATAATTAACAATGCATAATAAGCAAATGGTAAAGCAGGTTAACAACAGTTCAATATCACATGCTTGATAACAGTAAGCATAATCTCAAATAAAATAATAACATCATCGCTATCCGTTACTGCCATTATCCACCGTAATGCCTGCCGACTACACTGAGACCAGTATTAAGTCCCGACACGGTCAAAATACATCCTTGCAAGTACATCTCCGGCTCTTAAACGTAGCCGGTACTGACACCCTCGAGTCAGCAACTGACGACAGCATGGTCCGCCATGGTCCAGTAGACAAAACCATCTCTCATATGGCTGATATTGGTTCAATAGCCCAGGTACGTGGAAGCAGTCTTACATACACATACGGTCAACACCGTAATATCATAGCACTCTTACCATAGTGCACCATGTATAGGCACATGAGTGGGCTCATCAAAGCGAAACCACTCATTGCTCAATATAACACCTGTTTACAAAATCTGCAGAGTTAAGTTCCCTCACCGTGATCGTGTGGTTTCGCGGTCTCTGTCAAACAACATACAAGTGCGCAATCAATATACATATCAGATACGTACATATACGTAGAATTTTGGAAATCATGCATTTTTCCCACAAAACATCCGGGTTTAATGGAAATGAGTCTCCTACTTGGTTTCTATCCTTTTAATTCATCCACAAGATAATAAATAATAAACATAAGGGGCTCAGTCCAAACTCATATTGTCTTCTGGGCATTGACCAGATTGACTTATTGAGTAAGGTCTAGATCCTCGGGTCACTTCTCGGTTGTCTTCTGGATATGGACCAGAGCTGACATTTTGAGTAGGCCTCGAGGTCACTCAGTGCCCGACTATAGTGTCGGCCTGAAAGTGAATCACTCAGTTCCCGACTAGTGTCGGACTGAAAGCGTATACAATAGTATTTAGACTATAAATATTAAGAGGAAAATGGGTTAGTACAATTTTAATTAACAGAGGGGGTATAAATTACAAAACACATCAAATAATCAGTAATCAAGATTAAAACAGTAATCAATAATATTTTATTCATTTAAAACTGTGTTCCTCGGATCATTACTTCGGAACAAGGGTACTGTGGCTTCGGATCATCCGAACCACTCCAAACTGAGTCACTGGCCTCGGACCTTGAGGCGTGACATCGGATCGTCCGAAGACTGGGTCTCGGACTGTCCGAAGTCCATCCGAACAGGAAGAACAGAAAACAGAGGTCTCGGTGGGTCTGCGATGCTCGGAACGTCCGAAGACGGGGTCTCGGACCTTCCGAGAGGGTCGGTCCTTCCGAGTTCGGCTCGGTGCGTCCGAAAGAGGTTGGGCTTGCCTCGGGCGGTCTCTGGGCTTCGAGTTGAAGCTCGGAACGTCCGAGGGTCACGGCTCGGACCGTCCGAAGGTTCGGACCGTCCGACGATCGGCTCTCGGACCTTCCGAGAGTCGTCGTCTCCAACTGTCTGCAACAGCAGACAGTCACGGCGGAAAAACGGTGAAATGCGATTTCAGAAAGGGAGGGCTTCCCGAATTCGTTTTTCACATCGGTCTGGTTTGATGGACTCCTCTGGGAGTCCTCTTTACACAGGGATTGGTTTGGAGCTCAAAAGCTCAAAGGGCCATCCGATTTTAAGGGTAGATCATCACGGGTACATGAAACCCATGGTTTTCCTTAAAACTTTAAATCGGTTTTTCTCCATCAAAACGGGGTCAATTTTTTATTTTCGAGATTCTAAATTGGTTAGAATTTCAAAAGGAATGTAATGGATACCTTGGTTCGGGATTTTGGTCTGTAAATCTGATTTTTGAAAAATCTTCCACTTAAGCTTCGGTTTGCAAAAACAGGCAACGGCAGGGGGATTCCGGTCGGGTTTTACAGAGAATATAACAGAGAGGGAGAAAAGAAATGCAATGGTTTGCTGGGAGTTTGAATCGTTCACTGAACGTGAATTTATAGGAATTCACGGTGGGAGAGATGCCGGAAAAACGCTGCACAGCAGCAGAGTCGACGATGGGACGGGACAGCTAGGACTCATGATTCATTGGTAAGGAGGGCCGGAAAAAAAATTTGCTGCTTGATGGGATGAGACGGGAGATCTCAATGATGGCCGGAAATCTGGCCGATGAGCAGTGCACGACTGCATGCTGTTTACAGGGAAATCCTGCGGTTGCAGATCAGTCCTCTGATAATTTTGAATTTGCAGATAAGTCCTTATTTTAAGAAAATCTGATTTTTAAAACTACAAGTGGTAAATTAAAGACTCAAAAATCCGATCCAACCTTACAGATGGGTTGGGTTTTGAAAACTTAGGTCACCATAAAATTTTCGGATTTTATTTCTTATTAAAAACCCTTGATTTAAACAAAAATCATGTTTTTCTCATAATTACTCAATTAAACAAATGTAAAAATAACTAATTTGTAAATCTTATTTTCAAGTGAAACGAAATATCTAGTTCATTCTTAAAATGGTCTAACACCCGATACCGTTTTCAAAATTTAACTCCTTCCCGAAAATATTTTAAATAATTAAAATTCTCTTTCGGGTGATATTTAAATATCATTTTCTGAAAAATAAATTCATTTTAAACTTAGAATGCAAATCATTCAATAAGGAGAGTATTATCAATCCATGAAAATCATCAAATCACGCCAATTATGAAAATTTATAAGACACACGGTAAAATTACCAAAATACCCCTCCAACTCGATGGGCTGGATCACTGAGCTCACACGGGCTCGGATTGGGTCTCGCTTGGGCTTTCCTCAAAGCCCTGATTGAAAACCTTGAGATCAACTGGTCAAATACGATTAACGAAGTAAAATACTCCTAATCCGGGGCAGGGTATTACAGTTTTACATACATAAATTCAAAAAAAAAAACCTATTTTTTTAATGCATTCATTTCTTATCTATTGAAACCACATATTGGCATGTAAAATCTAAAAAGTGGATTAGTATTTTATCAATCTTTTATATATTGATATGAAAAACTCAATACGTCAATAATATATTCAGTATAAGATATGGCAGAACTATTTTAATTGTTGTTAACAGAGTATTTTATTATATTTTAATTATTGAAACTCGAGTCCATTAATATTTTGAATTTAGAAAATTTTATTTTATATGTAGATTTTTTTATCAATACTAATATAATTTGCATTTGCAACTTTTTATTTAAAGTAGTGATATTTACCAACAATTTATATATTCTTCAATTATATCAAGAGCTATGTTTGAAAAATAGATATATTTTATTTTTTTCTAATCTTTTGGCATGAGTTATGTAGAGACAAATTAATAAATTTAAAAATCAAGCGATGCAGTGAGACAAAGCACATCAATTTCTTTATAGAATTGTGATGTGTTGTATACTTGACTAATTCGTCACTAAGACTATATTTGTTTTATTAGATTTTTAATGCTATTAAATTATAAATATAATCTTAATTTTTATTAGAAACATATTTTGACAATTAATTATTAAGGAGATATTATCTCTTTGCAATAACTTATAAATAAGCTTAACCTCATCTAATCATTACTCAAATAAACAAGGCTAACTGTGGCCTGCCCGACTCAGCCAATGCACACTGTTTTTTTTTTTAACTTTGGTTTGGTCGTGACTCGTGAGAGCAAAGTTTCGGACCAGCGAGTGAGTTCATATATGGAAACTCATCCGGGTCACCAACTCACCATATTCACCCATATCACATCAGAGGTAACTCCAGCAGAAGTAATGGCGGCAGTGGAACGGCACTCTCTTGTAAGAGATCTGAGAAAGAATTCGATCCTTCTCTGCCATTTTCCATTCTCCAACGCTCGAATCCCTTTTCCAATCTCATATCTTGATGGCGTCCTCTTCCTCTTCTCTCCAAATCCGAGCCAAGGAGGAGGACGGCGAGAATTTTGTAGACAGCAAATGCGCCTTCGTCACGGTGGTGGCTCTGCCCATGCCTCGTAATCTTGATCATCATCCTCATCGTCGTCTTCATCGTCCTCGCGGTAAAGCTCTCACCTCAAAAACCCCCTTTCACGGTCTCTCTCATCTCATCTTCAAGAAAAATTGCCACCATTGATTAATTTCTCCATCCTTTCTGCAGTATCGATTCGTTTTCTGCGTCATTGATTTACTAGGGTTCTTGCTAGATTCCGAGGTCCCACAAGAATCTCAATCTTTTATTCTATAGGGTTTTCTCTTAGTTTAAAGCCTGTAAGTGGAGGAAAGTTGGGATCCTATGAATTATTCGATTCATTTTATGCAGAAAATGCTGGATATGAATGGTTTTTCTGGGGCTCTTTGTAGGGCTTTGCTTGGAAATGTAGAAAAGTTTCCAGCTTTGAATGGTTATAGGGGACTCTGTGGGGCTTCCACCGGAATTACGGAGAAGGTGTTGGGTTTGAAAAATTCCACTTGGGATTCTCCAATGTTTCCATATGCAGATTTCTTGCAATTTTCTGGAACTTTCCCCGAAAATTCCGAAAAGGTTCCAGCGTTGAATGGTTCTAGTAGATTTTGTTGGGTTTCGAATGGAATTGCAGGTAATATGCTGGGTTTGAAGCATCCCAGTCCTTTTTTTAGGGTTTCAAATGGGATATCTTCTTTAACAATGACAACCTCTAGTTCAAGGACCTTTTGCAGTGCTGTGAATGGTGATTCTGATTCTGAAGTGGATGAGATTGATGAGCATGGTGATGTCTGTGTTAACGGTGAAGAGCCTATTGGATCAGCTGATCCAAAAGAGGTTGAGAGAGTGTGCAAAGTGATTGAAGATCTCTTTGCATCAGATCGGAATATGGAGGCAGTTTTGAATCAATGTGATGTTGTTCTTTCTCATGCCCTTGTCATAGGTGTTTTGTCACGGTTTCGACATGCATGGAAACCTGCATTCCGTTTCTTCTGCTGGGCAGGCCAGAAATCAGATTTTTCCCATGATTCCCAAACATATAATTCAATGATGAGTATACTTGGCAAGACAAGGCAATTTGAGAGCATGGTGGTGTTGCTAGAAGAGATGGGCAAGAAGGGACTTCTCATGATGGAGACATTTGTGATTGCAATTAGGGCTTTTGCTACTGCACGAGAGATGAAGAAGGCTGTTGCAACGTTTGAGCTAATGAGAAGGTATGACTTCAAAGCAGGAGTTGATACATTCAATTGCTTGCTCGATGCACTTGCAAGGGCAAAGCTTGGGAAGGAAGCTCATGCTTTGTTTGAGAAGATGAAAGATCAATTTCCACCCGATATACGGACATACTCAGTTCTTCTTGCTGGATGGTGCAAGGTGAAGAATCTGATGATGGCAGGGAAAGTGTGGAATGAGATGCTTGACAAAGGTTTGCTACCTGATGTTGTTGCTCATAACACAATGCTAGAAGGGTTGCTTTTGGGTAAAAGGCGATCGGAAGCAATTAAGCTGTTTGAGCTCATGAAAGCCAAAGGCCCATCTCCAAATGTTCGAAGCTACACCATCTTGATCAGGGATTTGTGCAAAGGGAGCAAGATGGAAGAAGCTGTTGGCTATTTCGATAACATGCTTGCTGCTGGTTGCAAACCGGATGCTGCAGTTTACACATGTTTGATAGCGGGGTTTGGAAATCAGAAGAAGATGGATATGGTCTATGGGTTATTGAAGGAGATGAAAGAGAGAGATTGCCCTCCAGATGCACGAATGTACAATGCTTTAATCAAACTTATGACAAATCGCAATATGCCAGATGATGCAGCAAGGATTTATAGAAAGATGATTCAAAACGGTTTTGAACCAACAGTCCACACCTACAACATGATGATGAAATCATACTTCCGGTCAAAGAACTATGACATGGGGTGTGCTGTATGGGAAGAGATGGGTAAGAAGGGCTTTTGTCCTGATGATAATTCTTACACTGTTCTTATTGGGGGCCTTATAAGCCAGGGAAGAGCAGAAGAAGCTTGTAAATATATAGAGGAGATGATAAACAAAGGAATGAAGGCCCCTCAACTTGATTACAATAAGTTTGTGGCAGATTTCTCTAGAGCAGGGAAGCCTGATATACTTCTTGAGATGGCACAGAAAATGAAATTTTTAGGCAAGTTTGAAGCTTCTAATTTGTTTTCTAAGTGGGCTGAGATGACGAAGAAGAGGGTTAAGGTAAGAAATCCAAATCAAGTTCAGCCACGGTTTTTTTAAGTCCTTTTCAAGGTCACATCTCTGGTTCTCAATGAGGCATAAATGGTGGCAACGCCGCCGCATGTTCTTTTTTATTGGTGAGCAGATCTTGCTTCTCTAGGTATTTAGTTGTGACTCATAAGCATGTCTGAACTATACAGATCTGCAAATCTAGAAAATTGAGGAATATCACATGCTGTATAGTTTGTTTACATTGAAGTTCTTGTAAAATTTCAGGTGTTTATATTTTCTTGTTTTAGACACTTTACTTTTATTCATCTGTTATTGCTTGTATGGGCAAAAGCAGGGGATTCCAAGTGTTTGTTGCTGTAGATTAGCGATTTGAGTTATACTTCCATAGATGAGCTGAGTTTGAAATGATTCAAAGGATTCAAAGCCTTTTATTCACCTGTTTTGTCTATTCAGTGTATTTTCTTATATGACATCATATCTTTCATGAGCTGCTTCTAAGCACTTGGATTCTTTTTCTTGGAGCTGAAAGCTGCTTGCTGAATTATTGCTTTACTTGCCTATGGAAAGTGTTGATTTCATAATTTGTTGTATGACACTGGTCTTGTAACTGTTGGTTTTGGCTCAAAAGGCCTTTATTGGGCTTGGGCTGTCTGTAAGGCTCAGTGGGCCCAGACTGTGTAACTTTAGCTCACATATATATTCTCTTTCTGTTCTAGGGTTTGGTAAGAGAAGAAAAACCAGAAAGGAAGGAAGATCCGAGAGAGGGAGAGGGAAAGGGTTGTTCCTTGTAATCTTGTCCTTCGATTTCTTCATAGTGGTTCATCGTTGTCTGCGAATAGACGGTTTTGCCGAACCACGTACCTGTGTGTGTTCTTCTTTATTTTGTAATTGCTTTGATTTTGTGATTTGATTTCTAACAATAACCTCGCCCATTTGATTGATCCCATGGTCCTAAACAGTTTCAGATTCCACAATGCCCAAGATTTTAACTATTAATATATTTTGTGTCTGCCCCATTTCTTCTTTAAAAACCTTTTAAAGATGCTGAAATAGAAGTAAACAGAACAATTGGTTAAGAATTTGTACTTGAGCTATGGAACAATAAATGATAATTACTTCTTTATCATTATCATCATTATTAAAGTCGTTTTTCCAATTATACAGAGTTGTTGGTACTTGTAATTAATTTTGATGAAGTTTTTCTAGAATAAAGTATACTATTTTAAAAACCAAACGAGGTGTGAGGTCAAGTTGATTCCTCTCTCTCTCTCTCATTTCATCAATTCATTTTCGTAACCCAAACTACATAATACTTTGGATGTTGAAGTTAATTGATGCCGTTGTCAAATTCATTGTGACTGAGGCTTTGCGGTTTATTATCTTGTTATTACTGTTTCTTGTTTTATTAATATTTTACTCTTTGTATTAACACCTCTGGTGCCTCTTTTTATATTATAAACTATTTCAAAAAAAAAAAAATACTCGACATATTAACAAGTGTCATATGTCATCTTGATCGTGATCAGAATAATTAGCACCACACAGTTAAAGGACTATTATCAACTTATGAGCGAATCAGGCAAACATGGCGCATGGTTTTAAATTTAACTTTCAATTAATTCTATGCATCATTTTGTTGAAACTTAATTTAAAAAAAGAATATTAGAAAAATAGATCTATTAAATTAGGGGGGAAACAAATCCAACTCTGAACTCTAAAGGCAGTGAGTTAGGCACTTTTGTTTTTTATAATATAAATGTATACTCTTTTTCATGCATATCAATATCTTATCAGTAAAAATTATAAATATGTTTATAAAAGTAAAATTGTCTTAATCACCCAGTTCTTTTATAGTTCAATCCCTGTAAAACATTTATACAGCAGCAGCCAATCATCTCCCATTATATGATAGACATTTTGCTTGCCAATGGCAGGTGCAAGCTTTTATCACCTAAGATAGGAATCCTAAGAAACTCTTATTCAAATGCCGTCAGAATCTGAAGTCTAAAGCAATCAAATTAAACCACTGAAATGTCATTAAAGTTTCCTGAAGAAAAAACATGCTAATGATGAATGAACTGTTTGAATGTAAGTTCAGCAATGTCACTGAACATTGCTCTAAGACTAACCAGAACAACATAAAGTCAAATCTGCTTGATCACAGACTGGTTTTCAAGCTCTCTCATATGAGAATGGACAGTAGAATCTTCTCAACGTCTGCTTCAGATGGAATTTGGAACCTCATCAGTACAGACATCAGCACTTTGTCTCCAACAATCAATCTCATCCTCTGAATCATATCTTCGCGCGATACCCTTCTACACTGAAACAACATACAGTCGCAAGTAAGCGCTCGCATACACGAAAAAGAGCCGAAAAATGTCACAGTTCAAATGCAAGAATTAACCATTCACCTTGAAATTGTTATAGTTGATACCAAGCAAATTCTTAGCTGTAGGAGAGATGCTGTTTTGTATCATAATGAACAACAAGGAAATCGGCATCCATCGCGAATTGCACAGCTCTTTCCTAGTCATAGGTGCAGGGTTCCCTGCTTTCTTCTCTATCATTAGCTACAAAGTAGAGAATTTCTTGTAAATACAAGTTGGGAAAATTCAAGAAGACAAGGTAAGAATTTCTGAAGAACATCTCTTTCATGTAAATTTGTCATTAGATAGTGCATTTGGGTGTTTCCCAAATCACAATCTATAAAAGTATACACAATCTCAAGCAGAAAAGTGTTGAAATATAGCTTAGGAATTGTGATTTAAGAACATCCAGAGAAACCCAATATTTGTGAACTGGTACCACTCCAAGGTAACAAACTTCACTTGCACTCTATCAATTAAAGATACAAATTAAAGTTCAGGGTTTAAGAAAGAATTCTCACTGGAAGAGGATAAGGTGAGTTAGCTCTCTGAATCTTTGATATCGCGACGTCAGGGTCGGTCTTCCTGGCTAATAGTGAAGCTAAATACCCTGTTGTAAAAAAAAAAGAACAAATAAACCTAATTCGATATAAAAGAAGCCATTAGAGGAAATTCAAGTTTTTGATCTGTTGAATCACCATCAATTGAAGGAGGCAGCTTGAAGCTGATGACAAACTCAGGATGTATATGAGTATGCATTTTTGTCACCCACACTACATAGTGCTTTGGGTTTCGATGATCATCCACGCCATTGTCGAACTCGTCACTGCTGCTGTTATACTGTCTAGATCCCACTTTTACTTCTTCCATTTTTCCCAGAATTACTCGACACATTACCATGTGTCGTAAACCATTGCAATCAGTATCAGAATTACCAATGCTGTAGGAAATTGTAAGAAATAAAATTTCACTTTCCAATATTACAAATTAAAGCTGGTGTATGTACAATTAAACCCTTAAACTGTGATTAGCTATACTTATTTACAGAGAACAATTTTGGAGATTTACAGGGGAAATAGATAATATCAAGTATATTTTGACATTGGTGTTGAACTGAAAGTTAGTTCTTATGATCTCAACTACTCTTAGAACCTAAATATGGCTATAATGAATGCAAATTTTATAAGAGATCACCTGTGATGTGCACAATTTTCTGGTGA
The DNA here is from genome assembly GCA_022113865.1 of Chimonanthus praecox. Lineage (NCBI taxonomy): Eukaryota > Viridiplantae > Streptophyta > Magnoliopsida > Laurales > Calycanthaceae > Chimonanthus > Chimonanthus praecox. Next base: position 390,325 of record JAINRJ010000123.1, read on the forward strand.
AAGATAAATTCCAATTCCATATGAACCAACAGATATCTTCACACTCTTTCCGAAACCATGGCGCAAAATGTCGGCGATTCCCTCTTTTGATAATCCAAGCCAAGCTACCTTTACGTTATCATTCCCTCGTTGCCTCTTTGCGATCTCCACCTGTTTTTCAAACGATCGCAATCTAGCCAAAGCCGTGGAACCGATCGGAGAGTAGCGATGGACTGCAACTACATCATCTGGTGACATGATTCTTCGCAAGCCGATTAGGAAAGTATTGAGCACACCAACATAGTTGTCATTGTTTCTTCCCAATCTAATCAGTTTCTTATGCCAGCGCTCGAATCCGGAAAGTTCAGGAGCATCGAAATTATCTTCGGAGAATTCATCTTCTACCTCAAAAGGCGCCTTCATCTGCCTGAAATCTATGCTTCTGTAACAGTCTTCTTCGGCCTCTGAGGTAGGCAGTTGGTTGATATCAATCCGAGGTCTCGATGAACTAGCAGCTCGGTTCGTGTCACTGTCGAATTTATCATTATCATTATCAAAGAAAACATTTGGGAAGTAGCATTTCTGTGTTTCATCAACCCAAGCAATCGACCACTTCGATCCGTTGTGTAAGTTAACTAAAACCATATGGGCAAAATCGATGAGATACAACATACTCTCTACAAGAACCTTGATTGCAGGTATCCCAGCTCTGAAGGCATCAATAACTAGTGCAGTCACAAAAGCTGGAAAATCATGCCATTGACCATTGAAGAAGAACATCACACGTTGTGGCAGTCTGCTCTTAATGTAATGTATATGATTCTTAGAAACAGAGGAATTTTGAGCGCAGCCATGATTGCAACAACAGTAACATGGGTCTTGGCCTCTCACTGAGGTTTCACTGACCTGCGCGATCTTAAGGCGCTCGGCGGCGAAATGGCTGAGACAATTGGCCTCACATTTCTGCTTCCGACCAAAAATTCTAGCTGGATCACTGGTTTCCATACTCTGTATCACCTCTTTACATTCCTGTATTATGAATTAATATCATCAAATCAAACATTAATGGAAAAGAAAGTGAAAATAGTTACAGACAGATATATGTATCCATGGATGAATGGTAATCTGTTTATAATTTACAGAGCATAAAATAAACATCAATGGAATGCTTAAAAAGTTAATTCATACTTACTGTGATATGTGGGATGAGTTAGAATATTATTTAAATCAAAATAAAAACTAATGAATAACTTATTTCATAACTTCAATAAGATCAGTAGTATTTTTATTAAGATGGAGTACTGAATGATAGAAAAATAAGAGCATTCTTATTTTACTCTTGATTTTGTCTTTGATAAAGCAGTTTATTGTCTTGGAACTTGTAAAAAAGAGCTTTCACTACCATTTATAAAGTAGTATATTGTGTATGAACCTTCACTACAATTGATAAATTTAAAGGGGAGAATTAGATATTCTTTAGTAGATTTCTGAAAATTTTAAATTTTTTTCTTCTTTTACTAATAATGCATTAATATGCATAATATGCAGAATGATCCTATTTATTTAGTTACTCATTGGTATAACCATGTAAGTTAAAAAATACATGATGGACCCATATCTCATTTTCAATCTCCATGGGTTTGATTTGATTTCACAAGAATTTTTAGCATAATAAAAGCAGGGTTACAAATCTCGAGTTTTCGACGGCCGAGATATCTCCGCCGATACTGTACGTATCGGCCGATATGGCCGAGATCTCACCAATACACATTTAAACAACCGATATTTAAAATAAATAAAAATTAGGAGACACCGATATCTCGGTAACAACGATTTTTGGACCCCTGATTTCGAATCACCACTTAAAAATAGAAAAAAAAAATTCCAAAAGCCTCCTCATCAGTTACCTTTATAATATTAGACATATTGAAAGAAGACAATGCTACATTCTACAAAATGCAATGTTAAACATACTGAAGTGCATGATCTATGTGAACTGAATTGAATCTTTAAGATGGGTTGGAAGTTAGAATAGAAAGATGACAATGTTTATTATTTTAAGTTCTAATTCATCTTAAAGATTCAATTGAGTTCATATAGATCTTAGCATTTCAGTATTGGTATGAGAATAGACATAAAAAAAAAAATTATTTCATTCTCCTTATTCAAAAGATTCTTTGTTAGAAGTCATTAGGAATGACCATGTAAAAATTGCTTGGATAACCATTCTGTCACATCAACCATGTTGTTTTACTAAACATAACTCATTTTTTAATGGAGCACCGGTTATTCATTCTATTCTCTCCATTTTGCCTAAATAACCTCTAAAAAACTCAATGCTCAATCCTCTCATCTCACAAATAAATCACCAAATCCAAAATATTATACACATACCATCTTTCAATTTCTATTAATAATATATATATATATATATATATATATATATATATATATATACTACTGCACAAAAATCAATTAAATCAAGGAAATTAATATATATACTAAAAAGTGGCCAACCATTATTTCCATTTCTAATATGATCAAGGAAATTAAGAAGAGACTGAGCTTAAGCTCTACTTGGATGCCATTTGAATAAAAAAAAAATAGTTAAATACAATTGTAAACTTGTTAAGAAATGGTTGAAACTTGAAATAACAGAAAATAGTTTCTTCAAATGAATCTAAAGAGTCCAGGATGAGAATTATAAATATGGTTGAGAGACACATAGATGTGGTTGAAATGGTTATATTTTATAAAATACTTTTTATATGAATTCAAAATTAAGATTTGAAAATATTATTGCGCGGGGGGGGGGGGGGGGTGGGTGGTGGTTGAAATGGTTATTTTTTTATAAAGAACTTTTTGTAAGAATTCCTAAGATTAAGGTTTAACATCTTATTTTGAGAGGAGGTGTGTATCTTTTTTCTTTATTTTTCAAATGAAGGAATAATTCAACTGAAAAAAATGTAGGGTTTGTGTTTGTGTGTTTTTGAGAGAAAGATAGAGATAGAGATGATTGAAATGGTTATTTTGTTATATAAAGTACTTCCCTTTTGTATGAATTCAAATGGAACTTAAGATTGAGACTTGAGAATCTTGTTTGAGAGAGATGAGTTTGTGTCTATGGTTTTCATTTTTGAACGAAAGTGAAAATGGAATGATTGACTGAAAAATCTATGTTAATAGAGATAGAAGATAAGTGAAAAATGAAATGCTTAAAAAATGAGATTGAAAAATCTATTTTGGGTAAGATGATATTTGAAAATTTTATGATGGGCAACAAATAAAACTGTGAAATTTTCAATTTTATGCATGAGAGAGAGATTCATTAATTTTCAATGGCTAAAAAATAGAAAACATAACTACGGTAAAAAAGGAAATGCTTAATGAAAATTTTCATTTTGTGTTTGATATATATAGATAGATAGATAAATAGATAGAGAGAGAAACGAAATGCTTCAAAAATGAATAATTCTTGATAAGTCACTTCACTTTGCATGTAGTTTTATGCAATGTTATCAGAACCGGACCGAACCCTTGTCGAACCCGCGGTTCAACCGGAACTGCAGCCGCTGCGGTTCGGTTCTTGTTGAAAACTGGCTGTGTGTCAAAACCGCAGAAACCCCGGTCAAACCCACAAACCGTGAGCCGCGGTTGAATTTTTTTTTTTAAAAAAAAATTCCTTTCACAATTAAATTAGAAAATGTATTTATTTGAAATTTAAATATTTATTACCATTTCTATCACATATCTTTCACCGTTTTGATATATTATTAAGAGTTTAAATGATATTTTTAATATTTATATTAATATTATTGGTAAAAGATAGCTTACTTAATTTTATATGTAATATTTATATTATATTACTACTTGGCCGGCTTTTATCTGCTTTGGCCATGGTCGAACCCGGTTGAACCCAAAATGCCTCAAAGACGGTTCATTGGAGTTCTGATAATATTGGTCTTATGGAGACTAAGATATAATTGAAAATATGATTTTGGGTAAGACAATGTCTGAAAATCTTCTTCTGACAGAGATTAGAAGAGAACTGTTAGGAAGTCTAAAATGGATGATTTTCATAGAGAGAGAAAAAGAGTGATTTTATTATTGTATTGTAAATGAAGATATACAAGCAATACCTATTTATGTACAATTCAATAAAGAGTTCAAAGTAGATAGGAACAACAAGGAGACCCAATCATATATGAACTCTCTCTTCTTATCCAACAGTGAAAAAAGCAGTGAAGACTCAACATCAAAGATTAGTGAAAAGAAAGGAAAAACTCAGTGAACAAAGTAAATGAGAAGGTACGATACACTTACAGAGGAAGGAAGAAGTAGAAAAACCTAGAAAGGACAGGGATGAAGATGAAGATGATGGAGAAGAAAGAAGAAGAGAAAGGTGAAGATATATAGAGAAGGAATGTGAAAACCTAAGTAAAAAGACAAAGTAACAAAGGGAGAACGATAGACAGATGTATGGAACGTTATTGCATGAGATTTTCTCATCTTCTTATTTCAGCCAAATGCGATAAACGATACTGAGTTGTCATCTGCCCTTTTTTTAAGCAAAATGCATTAAACTTAATGAGTTGTCACGACTCTAATCAACTTAGCTTAGCTTTAACCCAATTATGGCGCCAACGGTTTTTAAGATGTTAATGCATGAACCTCGTGACCACCAGTATCCATTCTCTGTACACCATCATTACAATCCCACGTGGCATGTCATTGGGACCCACCATTCCACTGATATACATGGATGTTACAATTCATATACACCTTAATACAAGAGATTACGTGGAAAATCTAAAAGAAAAAAACTACGGAAAAAAAAGAGAGATATTATTCAGTCGTGTTAGGTTACAAAATACACAAGTAAAACTTATATATATATATATATATATTTAAAAGAAAAAAAAACTACGGAAAAAGAAGAGAGATATTATTCACTCGTGTTGGATTACAAAATACACAAGTAAAACATATATATATATATATATAAAAGGAGTTTTAAATATGAAAAGAGTCCAAATATAGAAAGAACTTTGTTTCCTTAATTAACACAATCTATGTTGAAACTAAGTAATGAACTCTAGTGATATTCATATATAATATATACAATTGATGGCAATGTTTATAACAAGTGAGTTTGGGTATTGAGTAGATACATTTGGATGCAATTTTGAGCATTTTATGTGCTTGGGAGCAATTTTTATGTGGAAGTTAGTGAGGATAGGGTTTAAATTTAGATTTCATATGAATATAAATTTTAATTTTGATTTTAAACAAGTAGAGTTGAATATGGGTTTTTAACTTTGAATGAGATCTAAATATGTCATCGTCTTTTAGTATTATCATCAAAAGTCATTATTCTATCTGTTTAGAATTGATGTTTTAATACAAAGTTTCATTTAAATCTATCAAACACTATATTATGTGTTACTTCACAATCACATTTTTAATGAATCTAAATATGTATTTTAATCAAATAAATATAAACCAATTTAGAGTCCAATTTTATGTGCTTATGGATTTAGCTTCAATTCAATGTTATATACCCCTAGAAAATAGGGATATTCATTAAATGTTAATTGTCCTTTTTGAGATATTTTCAATTACTTATATTCAATTATTACAAACGCTATAAAATTATTGCAATCAAAATGAATATTATTAATAGATAGAATATTTGTTGTTTGCTGTCAAAGGAATAATCATCTCCTATGTGAATCTTGTATAAATGTAGGATGTCGCGTGGAAGGATAAAATGTTATACAAAATTTATTTTTTACTTTACCACTGCAATTACCAAATAAGATAAGGGTAACATCTCTTCAAGAGTGACCCCTACTCAAAAGTAACCCTTGTGAAATTTACATCTCATCGAAACGCAGCCTAAGTTTGTGGTAGATTTCTATAGACCAGGGATGCTTGATATACTTTTTAAGATAGGAATCAAAAATGAAATTTTTAGCAAGTTTGGAAAGATCTAGTCTAGTCACAAATTTTATAAGTTTTAATTGAAGTTACATCCTTGGTTCTCTTGATGAGGCATAAATGGTGATAGTGTTGTCACAGGTTCTTTTTTAATGTTGTTTGGTTAGGTATTTAGTTGACTCGTAAACATGTTATCTGTACTCTACATATTATGCAAAATTAAGCAACATACATTTTGTATAATCTATTTACATTCAAGTTCTTATCAAATTTTTATTTTGGGTGTTTATTTTTTTCATGTTTTAGATACTTACCTCTATTTTTATACATCTATTATTGGTTGCAGGGGTGCAAATATCGGCTGATACGTTGATATCTCGACCGTATCATATTTACTGATATCACAATATCAGTTGATATCGACTCTTTTTTTTTTTAAAAAAAGATGAGAGAGAATAATATTTGTCGATACCGAATTTTGCACTCTGATTGGTTGCATAGATAAAAGCAAGGGATTTCAATTCTTTATTGCTGTAGATGTAAGTTGAATTTAACATAATTCAAAGGGATTCAAAGCCTTTTATTTGTCTATGCAGTGGTCGATCACTAAATTTTTTATTTGACATGATATCTTTCATAAACTTCTCTTTGACACTTTGGATTGTTTTTCTTCAAGTTTGGAAACTGCTTTGCTAAAAGTATTGATCTCATAATTACTTTCATATACATGTATATAGGTAGTAATTACTTTGAAAAATGATTACACGGCATAAATAGACCGGTTTGTATATTATTTTACACATTATATTTTTATCATACCTAATATCACAAATTCTTGTTCTAGAATTTTACTTTTACGGGGCCATGGGAATAGACTACTTGTTACATTTATAATTTTTTTGAATTATAAAGTATTTTTATTTTATATTCTGTGACTTTTAAAAGTGATTTACATACTTAAATGAGTTTAAATATTTATAGACTTAGTAATTAATTATTTAATTAAATAAGTAAATGACTTTAAGTAGATCCATCTTATGTATTTTAAAGGAGTACGGGTTGAAATAGTGATCCGTTTAATTACGACCCGATCTGACCCACAGCCGGGTTTCAAGTGCCTTACAAAAAGGTTCAGCGGACTTCGTTAAGAAGACGCGAGAGGAGGGCGGGGCAGTGCAGTGTGCAGCAGAGCTGCTTTCGTTCCCAAATCCATCGCAACACCACCTTTCCCTCCGCCGTCCTCTGCCTTGCTCCGACCTATTTTTTCTCTCTTACTCAAGGTATCTCTCTCTCTCATGACCTTCATCATAATCATCGTTCTTGTTCGAAAACTTGTATTCTGAAAAACTTTGGTAAATAAATGGTTTTCTAAGTTTTGATTTCTCTTCCATTTTTTTCTTCCAAGCAGAAGCAGAAGCAGCCATGAGTACCATGAAGTTTTGCCGTGAATGGTAGGCCTTCTTATCTCTATTAATTTTTTTTGATGAAAGATCAGTAAAATGACTCCGATCTGCAACCTTTTGTTAGCGGTTAACTACTGTATTGGCTCTTTTATGATATAACTGGATACCCGCTTTCTATCTGTACAATGCAATACCCGCCATGGTTCACTTACCTTACCCTTTTTCTTTTTCTTTTTGGGTTTGTTGTAGCAACAACATTCTCTACCCGAAAGAAGATAGGGATCAGAAGGTCCTCCTTTATGCCTGCCGCAACTGCGATCATCAGGTCTTCCCCTGCCATCACCTTACCTACCCTTTTTTTCCTGTTTTATTGGATTATTGGCACTTGTGGGTTTGAGGTTCTTATGGACTAAACAAATAACGCCCTGTTTGGATTGTGAAAAAATGAGTACTTTTTTTTCTTCTGAAAATAGCTAATTTTTTAAACAAGTATGGTTAAACCTGTTTCCATTCAGTCAAGAAATTTTTAATTAAAACAAAGTAATTTCATCTCTATGCTTCCTATCAATGTATAAGGTTTTACCCATTATGCGTGCCAAAGGTCTTTGCAGTTACATTTTGTTGGAACACTCATTTTGTGTGGTGTGGTCTGAGATAGAGGAAAAGGGAAGTCTTCCCTGCATGACGATACCCCATAAAGGTGGTTTCAATGGTGAATGAGTTAAAGATATGAAGATCAACCTTTTGCACACTCTTAAGGCTAAGGGCATAGGTTCAATGCATGTTCACTTGATCCACCTTTTGTCCATTTCAAATTCATGTTTGCCAGCTTCTTGAAGTAGGTTTATTCAATTTGTTTTTGGTGTGCTTGATTCTTAATGAGAATTTGTTAACTGTTGATAAATGATGTCAATGTAATTCAATTCAAGTCACATTGTACATATGGCAAGTTAAAATTTATCCATTGGAACAATACATGTGTGTGAATCCTAAGTTATCCTATGAAAGTTATATAAACAAATTTAGGTTGATACTCTCTTTCCTCTCTCAATGATTCCCTAACCCTAACCTCTTGACAGATTCCTCTTCTTCCCTCTTAGTGCCTCCCTAACTCTATCTAAGTTTAACCTATCTCTTTCTCTTTCTCCCCAAGGTGCATGTTGCCCAAATCTGAGGGAAATCCTGCAGTTGTCTCTTAGCCTTTGACACTAAAATCTGGTGAACATCCCTTGCAATTGTTTCTCTGTTTATGCTGCTATCAGCCTCTTCTGTAGTTGACCGTTTGTTTATGCTCGGCCTCATCTCTATCTTCATTGCACCGGTATGACCCTAGATAAATAGAGGCTGCTATTTCCCTGTTTGCGGCAATTCATTTGGTTCTCTTGGGACTCTGTCTTGTCGATTAGGCCCCAAGCTAGATCAAGATTTGGGACTCTTATCACCGGATTGTATTCCCGTCTCAAGAGGAGCATTTTCTCTGTTACTAGCAAGAAAAGGAATAGAAGACTTTTTGTGATGAATGATGAAGTTTTTCTAGAATGTTGCGCTTTTTTGTCTAATTGTCTTTTATATGGGATTGCCAGGTATTTAAAACCAATGGGACAACTGGAATAATAATGGCACTGAGAATGACACATACTTCTTATCTGCATCGGCAGACTATATAAATCTCATTTTACCAAGAAAATAAAAGACTTATTACCAACTACCAATAGTGCTTGAATTTTTACTTTCTATTGTCCAGACATTTTCATATTTGGGTTGCCTGGATCAAAGCCAATATGACTGGGAATAATCACTGCAATGAGAATGAAAGTCACAAACAAGCTAAAACTGGGAAAATTAGAGGCAACTAGAGCTAGATCAATTATACAGAAATAAGCTAAATTTAGTCATGGCACAATAAATTCTGAACTGACAATTCATTAACTTCTATGTAGGTAAACAATTTGGATGTGAAGTCGCAATATTTAGTTGTAAATGGATTCTATAAGAATTTATTGCTTTGAACTGCTAGGTTTTTATTTCCCATGATGGTTGATGCTTTTGCGACATTAATCTGGTTGCCAAAAATGTCTCCTTGTCAAATGATTTGTGTGGTTGGATAGCATGCTGTTAGTGGGGTCCTGGGGGGTTTCAGGATGGTAGAAGTTTTTTCATTGGAATATGTGCACAATGTGCTCATTCAGCTCCAGTGAATTCCTTAACCTTAGTATTGAAGTGACATATGGTGACTGAAAAATCATCAATTATATGAGGATATTGTCTCACCTGCAATGTTTTATGTTTGTAACATTTCAATAGCCTGTTCTTTTGTGCTTAAAAAGCTTACTTCAGTCAGTAAAATAATCTTTGATCAAATCTCCACCTGTATGATGAACTTCACCCATCTATTCTTATCTGTGTTTCCTGTATAATAGGTGCAATGCAAGCATATCATCATTCATTCGTTTGACCGATCTTGTATAATTTCATTTGTTGATTCTATGTTCTCAAATTTTCTGCCCATTCCTGGGGTTTGACAGTTATTCCCAGTACTCAGTTTGCCAAGGAAAATTTAACTTATGGGATTGTTTGTCACCAGATAGACATGCCCATTTTTTTCCTCTTATGCTGGTATTTTGCTTAAGTTCTCATGAGGCCTTTGTTTCTTTATGCAGGAGGTTGCCGAAAACAATTGTGTCTACAGAAATGAGATACAGCACTCTGCTGGTGAGCGCACTCAGGTGCTGCAAGATGTAGCTGCTGATCCCACTCTTCCTCGAACCAAGAGTGTTCGTTGTGCTCTATGCAATCATGGAGAAGCTGTTTTCTTCCAGGTGAGTTTCCTGCTTCTCTACTTTGATGTAACTTTATCTAGTACTCACAAAGTGTGACAACATTTGTTTCAATCTGTAGTATCACTGATTGTGTGCGCACAGGTTTGTGGCAATCCAATAAAAAGTTCTCTGAGGTGGGATATCTGTGTTATTTCACACACTGAAAATTTTCAAGTGACACTCTACTCCCCTTCTCGTGGGCTTTTCATTGGAGAGCACAGCATTGTGCACCTGATTTTTTCTTGTAGTTTCCATATTGCTTTCGTCCATGAGTTTGCCTGTTTGTTTATGCAATCACATGTACAAGCACATCTAATGTAGGATGTCATGGATATTATTGCAGGCAACTGCCAGGGGAGAGGAAGGCATGACACTCTTCTTTGTTTGCTGCAATCCTAGTTGTGGCCATAGATGGAGAGACTGATGTCATGACAGACTTTGTTTGGGCCCTTTTCCTCACTATATTGTCTGAACAAAAAAAAACATGATGGCCGCTAATCTGTCTTTAAACTTGTTTGATCATCATATGTGTCTGATGACT